>CM076685.1:110519563-110859563 GCA_038501925.1 Xenopus petersii | reverse complement strand
ATTCTAGCTATCTGTATAACAGAACATTCTGTCCCAGTGGCTGCACAGATCCTATCTGATCCCCATTGGAAGCAGCAGTCCTCTCCTGCTTTATGGCAGCTGAGATTCTAGCTATCTGTATAACAGAACATTCTGTCCCAGTGGCTGCACAGATCCTATCTGATCCCCATTGTAAGCAGCAGTCCTGTCCTGCTTTATGGCAGCTGAGATTCTAGCTATCTGTATAACAGAACATTCTGTCCCAGTGGCTGCACAGATCCTATCTGATCCCCATTGTAAGCAGCAGTCCTGTCCTGCTTTATGGCAGCTGAGATTCTAGCTATCTGTATAACAGAACATTCTGTCCCAGTGGCTGCACAGATCCTATCTGATCCCCATTGTAAGCAGCAGTCCTGTCCTGCTTTATGGCAGCTGAGATTCTAGCTATCTGTATAACAGAGCATTCTGTCCCAGTGCTGCACAGATCCTATCTGATCCCCATTGTAAGCAACAGTCCTGTCCTGCTTTATGGCAGCTGAGATTCTAGCTATCTGTATAACAGAACATTCTGTCCCAGTGGCTGCACAGATCCTATCTGATCCCCATTGTAAGCAGCAGTCCTGTCCTGCTTTATGGCAGCTGAGATTCTAGCTATCTGTATAACAGAGCATTCTGTCCCAGTGCTGCACAGATCCTATCTGATCCCCATTGTAAGCAACAGTCCTGTCCTGCTTTATGGCAGCTGAGATTCTAGCTATCTGTATAACAGAACATTCTGTGAGTGTTCAGTTAAGCAAATAAAGGGAAAACACGAACCACTACATTTTATGAAAACTGAGTCATAGAAAGATTACTAAGGCTATTAAAAAAATATTGCTGTGAAACGTTCTTCAGAAACACGCAGCTCTTGAAATAAGTCATGTATAGAACAGTGTTTTGCGTCAGAGCAGGACTTGCTACTCAGCAGCCCAACATTGGAAAGGACAAGCTGGGAAATGAATAAATTTGGCTTATTCTCCCCACACACAGAGATCCAAGCGTTTGATTTATAGAAGAGCCACATTAAAACATACGACCCACAAGAGGAGATGGATGAAGGTCTCCTGCCCATGTGGAAATGAAGCTGAGAATTAAATGAACTATGCAGAGAAAATATTGATATCACTGCAACATATTATTCTCATACTGCACCAGCGGGGAGGTTTTTAAAGGGGACACTATCATCAAACCTAAAACTTATTGTCTGTGGCTGAAATCAATTGACATTGAGTAACGCAATGATTTTCCACTTATCGTTCATTTCATCTATTGGCATACAAGGAGGCTACTTCTATTTAGTTTGGGGGCTAATTAAAGAAATTTTATACACAAATTCCTTCATGCCATCCCAGAGCCATTTCCATATACAGGCATGGGATCTGTTATCCAGAAACCTATTACCCAGAAAGCTCAGAATTAAAGGAAGGCCACCCGCCCCCATAGACTTCATTATATAGTGAATAAAGTACCCCCTCTTGTAAAATATAAGGATATTATAACTTACCGAGGAGTTTCATGACCATATAAAAACACAAGGTTGAGTGTTTTAATACAGGTCATAGAACTCCGAGGTAACTTATAATATCCTTATATTTTACAACTGGGGGCACTTTATTAATCATAATACACAAATTTTAGTGAGTCATGTGACAGAAATTACATCACTACTCACCGTTTATAACTGATGACATCAGAACTCACCGTTTATAAGGATATAATTTACAAGATATTCATGGCTTTTGTGTATTATAAGCAAATAATCTGTAAAAATGATTTCCTTTTTCTGTGTAATGATAAAAAACAGTAACTTGTACTTGATCCCAACTAAGATATAATTAATCCTTATTGGAAGTAGGGTAGCACAGAATCCAGGATTCGGTTCGGGATTCGGCCAGGATTTGGGGCTTTTTCAGCAGGATGCGGAATCCTTTTGGGCAGCCGAACCGAATCAAAATCCTAATTTGCATTTACTGGGAGGGAAATCGCATGACTTTTTGTCACAAAACAAGGAAAATTATTTTTTACCCCTTTCCACCATTAATTTGCATATGCAAATTACGATTCGGAAATCTTTCGGTCAAATCTCCAAAATAGCGGATTCAGTGCATCCCTAATTGGAAGCAAAACAATCCTATTTGTTTTTTTTTATGTTTACATTTTTTTAGTTGCCTTAAAGTATGGCGATCGAAAGTACGTGAAGACTCGTACTTTCCATAACTTGGATACCGATACCATAAGGGTGCTAAAAATCATATAAACATAAAATAAACCCAATGGGCTGGTTTTGCCTCCAATAAGGATTAATTATATCTTAGTTGGGATCAAGTACAAGTTACTGTTTTATTATTACACAGAAAAAGGAAATCAATTTTAAAAATTAGAATTATTTCCTTATACAGGTATGGGACCTGTTATCCAGAATGCTCAGGACCTGAGATTTTCTGGATAAGGGATCATTCCATAATTTGGATCTTCATACCTTAAGTCTACTAGAAAATCATATAAACATTAAATAAACCCAATAGGGATTAATTATATCATCATACCTTAAGGTTACCAGAGTTAGGACGGGAAGTGGGCAGGAGGATGGGGTTTGGAGTGGGCCAGGCCCCTCTGACAAGTTCTGTTCTTTATTATATGGTCACAGAACCCCTCATTGACTTCTAATATCCTTATCATTTACAGTAGGGGGTACATTATCCCTTATAATACATGAGTGATACTCAGAGTTCCCTGTTAAATAGTTACATAGTTACATAGTTAAATTGGGTTGAAAAAAGACAAAGTCCATCAAGTTCAACCCCTCCAAATGAAAACCCAGCATCCATACACACACCCCTCTCTACTTTTAATTAAATTCTATATACCCATATCTATACTAACTATAGAGTTAAGTATCACAATAGCCTTTGTATTATGTCTGTCCAAGAAATCATCCAAGTCCCTCTTATAGTCATTAACTGAATCATCACCCGGCAGTGCATTCCCCAACCTCACTGTCCTCACTGTGAAGAACCCCCTACTCTGTTCCTTTAAATGAAACTTCTTTTCTTCTAGTCTGAAGGGGAGGCCTCTGGTACGTGATTCTCTTTATGGGTAAAAAGGTCCCCTGCTATTTGTCTATAATGTCCTCTAATGTACTTGTAAAGTCTAATCATGTCCCCTCACAAGCGCCTTTTCTCCAGAGAAAACAACCCCAACCTTGTCAGTCTCCCCTCATAATTTAATTCTTCCCTCCCTCTAACCAATTTAGTTGCACGTCTCTGCAATATAACTCAGCCTGCAGCCTTGTGCCTTTATATTAGGGATGCACCAAATCCACTTTTTTGGATTCGTCCGAACCCCCGAATCATTTGCGAAAGATTCGGCCGGATACCGAACCGAATCCTAATTTGCATATGCAAATTAGGGGTAGGAAGGGAAAAACATTTTTTACTTCATTGTTTTGTGACAAAAAGTCATGTGATTTCCCTCCCTGACCCTAATTTACATATGCAAATTAGGATTCGGATTCGGGCCAGGCAGAAGGATTCGGCCGAATCTGAATCCTGCTTAAAAAGGCTGAATCCTGCCCGAATCCCGAACCGAATCCTGAATTCGATGCATCCCTACTTTATATGGTCACAGAACCCCTCATTGACTTCTAATATCCTTATCAGTAGGGGGTACATTATCCCTTATAAGTGATAGAGAGTTCCCTGTATAACTCAGCCTGCAGCCTTGTGCCTTTATATGGTCACAGAACAACCCCTCAGTGACTTCTAATATCCTTATCATTTACAGTAGGGGGTACATTATCCCTTATAATACATGAGTGATACTCAGAGTTCCCTGTATAACTCAGCCTGCAGCCTTGTGCCTTTATATGGTCACAGAACAACCCCTCAGTGACTTCTATTATCCTTATCATTTACAGTAGGGGGTACATTATCCCTTATAATATAAATTATTTTGATTGATTACTACTGAATGAAAAGGGGAGCAGCAGCTGCTGACATAACCTTACACCTCCAAGCAGGTGGGAAATAATAAATACTTTATTTTCAAAAAGAGAATAAATGATTTATCTGTAATAACACCCCCATGCCAAAGCCTCTGTCTTGAATAATTCATGTATTATAGAGAGTATGGAGTGGGACCTGGGGGGGGGGGGTTTATTGGCATGTTATACATAAGAATCAGAACCCTGCAGTCCCACTGAGCTCATACATACATTCTAACTCATATAGTACAAATTTTTCGGTTTTTCCACCCAAAAACTCAGATTTTTCCAGGTTTTTGCAGAAAAACCACAAAATCTTTGGATCACTGCACGAAACCCAGCGCAGATCAGGATATCTCAGCAGGTCTGAGATGCTGGATTTTCGGATTTAGACTTTTTCTAAATAAATCCCAACTTTTTTTACTAAAAGTTCAGATTATATAGTTAAAAAAACTCAAATTCAAGTGTTTGGCATTCGGACTTTATTAATTACCCCCGTAAGGTTTGTGTTTGTGCCATTTTTAAGGAGAAGGAAAGCTACCGAAGCAGCTACCGATTAGCCACAATAGTACAAGCTATAACACTTTATTTATTCTGTAGAATGCTTTATCATAGCTGAGTAAACGACTGTAAAAACTCTTTCTGTTTTTTAGGATAGCAGCTGCCGTATTAGCTTGGTGTGACATCACTTCCCACCTGAGTCTCTCCCTGCTCACTCACTCAATCTGGGCTCAGATTACAGCAGGGAGGGGAGAGGAACAAACTGAGCATGCTCAAGCCCAAGCCCTGGAGGTTTAAGCTGAAAACAGGAAGTCTGATACAGAAGCCCATGAGTACACAATAGAAGGAAAGAAATGTGGTGTTTCTTTTGACAGAGGACTCAGAACAGCATTACTTTGAGGGTTTACTGGTGTATTTATATAGACCTTTCTGATAAAGCTTACTTAATTTTAGCCTTTCCTTCTCCTTTAAATGAAACCTGGTTGTTTTCACTCCATTTCCAGTCTGTTCTTGATAGGAGCTGGCATATCAAGTCATATGATACCCCTGTAACTGTCAGAACTTTCCTTCCCTGTCTCTGCCCTTCCGCTATCAACATGTCGGATTTGATCCTAATGGGTTACTGTATGTCTAAGCCACGGGGTTCCCCCCTCAAACTCGGGAGCGTCTGTCAGCTGAATTCATTTCTAACAGCTCTGGTCCATGGGCTCTGGGTGGGGAATTCCTATACGTTGAGAATGGAGACTCCGCTGCTCACTCGCTGCTTCTAATTGGAACAGACTCTCAAACATCTGGGAGCGGCAGCTGATACAGGAGCTGAACACGGCTGCATGAAGAGCCTCTATAACTAAGCAATGAATTAGGAGACGGTTCAGATGATTTGCGAGACAGAAGTGATGGTTTTTATGATTCACGGTTTTATCATGAAAGTCCAAAATATATTTGTAGAAGGGAAACAGAAGGGTATGAATCAGAACCACAGTTACCATTAGCCTCAGCCAGCCATCAGTTTATATAATAAGGTATAATGTTCCCCCTACTGTAAATGATAAGGATATTAGAAGTCACTGAGGGGTTGTTCTGTGACCATATAAAGGCACAAGGCTGCAGGCTGAGTTATACAGGGAACTCTGAGTATCACTCATGTATTATAAGGGATAATGTACCCCCTACTGTAAATGATAAGGATATTAGAAGTCACTGAGGGGTTGTTCTGTGACCATATAAAGACACAAGGCTGCAGGCTGAGTTATACAGGGAACTCTGAGTATCACTCATGTATTATAAGGGATAATGTACCCCCTACTGTAAATGATAAGGATATTAGAAGTCACTGAGGGGTTGTTCTGTGACCATATAAAGGCACAAGGCTGCAGGCTGAGTTATACAGGGAACTCTGAGTATCACTCATGAATTATAAGGGATAATGTACCCCCTACTGTAAATAAGGATATTAGAAGTCACTGAGGGGTTGTTCTGTGACCATATAAAGGCACAAGGCTGCAGGCTGAGTTATACAGGGAACTCTGAGTATCACTCATGTATTATAAGGGATAATGTACCCCCTACTGTAAATGATAAGGATATTAGAAGTCACTGAGGGGTTGTTCTGTGACCATATAAAGACACAAGGCTGCAGGCTGAGTTATACAGGGAACTCTGAGTATCACACATGTATTATAAGGGATAATGTACCCCCTACTGTAAATGATAAGGATATTAGAAGTCACTGAGGGGTTGTTCTGTGACCATATAAAGGCACAAGGCTGCAGGCTGAGTTATACAGGGAACTCTGAGTATCACTCATGTATTATAAGAGATAATGTACCCCCTACTGTAAATGATAAGGATATTCGAAGTCACTGAGGGGTTGTTCTGTGACCATGTAAAGGCACAAGGCTGCAGGCTGAGTTATACAGGGAACTCTGAGTATCACTCATGTATTATAAGAGATAATGTACCCCCTACTGTAAATGATAAGGATATTAGAAGTCACTGAGGGGTTGTTCTGTGACCATATAAAGGCACAAGGCTGCAGGCTGAGTTATACAGGGAACTCTGAGTATCACTCATGTATTATAAGGGATAATGTACCCCCTACTGTAAATGATAAGGATATTATAAGTCACTGAGGGGTTGTTCTGTGACCATATAAAGGCACAAGGCTGCAGGCTGAGTTATACAGGGAACTCTGAGTATCACTCATGTATTATAAGGGATAATGTACCCCCTACTGTAAATGATAAGGATATTAGAAGTCACTGAGGGGTTGTTCTGTGACCATATAAAGACACAAGGCTGCAGGCTGAGTTATACAGGGAACTCTGAGTATCACACATGTATTATAAGGGATAATGTACCCCCTACTGTAAATGATAAGGATATTAGAAGTCACTGAGGGGTTGTTCTGTGACCATATAAAGGCACAAGGCTGCAGGCTGAGTTATACAGGGAACTCTGAGTATCACTCATGTATTATAAGAGATAATGTACCCCCTACTGTAAATGATAAGGATATTCGAAGTCACTGAGGGGTTGTTCTGTGACCATGTAAAGGCACAAGGCTTTCTGCTTAGGAAAGATGTGAGAAAGGTTTCTAAATGTATTCCTAAGCAGAAGAACATCTCCTGACAACTTCCTTGACTACTTGGTGGTCAGACTGATTGTAAACTGACCAGCAGGTGGCGCTGTTGTAACAAAATCCATTCATTCATATTAACAGTACATGTATCCCTTAATGTCTTGGAATTGAAAAAAAAAAATAATGAATGTAAATTACAAAAATGCTTAGAATAGCATTCTCATCAATGTTGCATTCACTTATTTTAAAGTTTTACTTATCCTTTAACTATAGCATAACACTATGCCAGTGTATGTATGACCTTGTACTAAGCATAAGTGAACAGGAGAATATGCAGTGGCCCCTTAATACACAGCAGGCTCTGAACTGCAGAATAACATAGTATAGACAATTACCATTTACAAACACTTCAGGATCTAATGTGTTTAAATGAATCGGGCTCACACAGCAGGCTGCAGCAGTCAGTTCTTCGGAGCGGTGATTGTTTAAAGTGATCACCTATATCCAGGCCGACAGTTACTGCCTAATTCTGACTTTATGTGCCAATCAATCAGCAACACAAAGAAAGGCACCAATTACAGAGGTATTAATAAAACTTCAGCTCGTGTTCCAGTTTCCAGGGAATGGAACAAATATAGCGGCTATGAGTTGAGCTAAAAGGCATCTGATAATTGGCCTCTCTCTGATCTTTCTTCGGAAAAGCTGTTGGCAGTTGCCCTCACTTTACAGATCATCTTGAACACCTAGTCAGCCAATATGGCCCCTCCAACCCATACTTATCATTATATGTCTATAAACAAGGAATGTTGTGTGGGTGCAGTAAGCTGTACTCTCACACTGTACTGCTAAGGGTATCAATATGGCACCACCCACAAGGTATGTTGTCTGTACCCCCATAAAAAGGTCCAAAAACTTGAGTTGGTGCCTTGGGGCCCATCAGAGAACCTGATATCCTTGGTCCATGCTAAATATTTTAAGCCTTCATTGGGGTCTATAATCACCTGGTGTTGTGTGGAATGTTGTATGGGTGCAGTAAGCTGTAGTCTCACACTATACTTCAAAGGGTATCAATACGCGCCGTGCACCTACCAAGAAATGATTTCTGTACACAATAAGCCATACCCTCATAAAAAGTCCAAAAACCTGAGTTGGTGCCTTGAGGCCCTTCAGAGAACCCGATATCCTTGACCCATGCTCAATTTTAAGGCCTTGGGTCCATAATTATCTGAGAGCATCTGGTACTCTGGCAGTACAATCCGAATCTGTGTTTAGTAACCCTTTATTGTAAATATTGGCCAAGATTGACTTCCCAGCTCTTCTTATTGAGACTATGTCACTGGATACAATGGAAGTAAAGCTACACTACAAACCACAACCTTCCTTTGACCATCAAAGCAGCTTGAACTTCCAAGTTCTGCTCTCTCTGTGTAAAACTAATTTGTAGGGACTAAGATTCTCTTTCGAAGAGCTAAAACATTTCAAAGGGATCAAAGCATCCATTTCTTTTTATGTAGCCATCTTTAAATTTGAAGTTACTAGAACCAACCTGAGCCCAACTTGAACATTTGAGTAGATGTAGATTGGTTTATCAGGATCCAGAACTTTGAGTCTCAGTCTTATCCGGGCCCATCTCCAGCTGTAAACAGAAATAATACATACATGTGCCCCATGAGATCCATGTGCAGTACATATTGACCACTTGCCATCATCTAAAGTTCTTCTCTCTTTACAGATCAGGAATTTGCAGGCACCATGCACTCCGAAGTCAACATGAGTTCTTGCAAATTTATGAATCAGGACGTTGAGAACAGAATCAACAAGATTCCAAAACATGTCCAGGGTGGGCCAGTGGTGGTTACCAATCAGACTGTGGTCATGGCAGAACCAGGAAAAAGGCGACGGCAGAGATATGTGGAAAAAGATGGTAAATGCAATGTCCACCATGGCAACGTGCGGGAAACATATAGGTACTTCACAGACATATTTACCACCTTGGTGGATCTCAAGTGGAGATTTAACTTGTTAGTTTTCACAATGGTCTACACCACTACTTGGATTTTCTTTGGGTTTATTTGGTGGCTTATTGCCTACATCCGTGGAGATCTGGACCACATTGAGGATTCCAGTTGGACGCCTTGTGTGGACAAGTTGAATGGATTTGTATCCGCTTTTCTGTTCTCCATTGAAACTGAGACAACTATTGGCTATGGTTACAGAGTCATTACAGATAAGTGTCCAGAAGGCATTGTCCTCCTGTTGGTCCAGGCTATCCTGGGCTCTATCGTCAATGCTTTCATGGTAGGCTGCATGTTTGTCAAAATCTCCCAGCCAAAGAAACGGGCAGAAACCCTTATGTTCTCCAACCAGGCAGTCATTTCTGTGAGGGACGGGAAGCTGTGCCTGATGTTCAGAGTGGGAGACCTGAGGAACTCACATATAGTGGAAGCCTCTATCCGAGCGAAACTGATCAAGTCCAAGCAGACAAAAGAGGGAGAATTCATCCCACTTAATCAGACGGACATCAATGTGGGTTTTGATACTGGAGACGACCGTCTGTTTCTGGTTTCTCCGCTCATTATTTGCCATGAGTTCAATGAGCAGAGTCCCTTCTGGGAAATCTCCAAGGATCAGCTGGGGAAAGAAGAGTTTGAGATAGTGGTGATTCTGGAAGGGATGGTAGAAGCCACAGGTAAGCCATAGGCTGTATGACCAAGGAAATAAAACATTGAAGTCACTTCCTTATAGCTGCAGGGGGAGCATGTTTCCTGGTGCACCTCACTGTCTCTACTTCCTTTCTGGCAAATAACAGTCCTGCCTTTCTGTAGAGCAGGGAATCTAGGTATTAGTCTATAGAGGTTATTTGGGTCCGGTGCTGCTTTATGAACCACATTCTTGACTCCTTTGATACTTTTGATTGCAAGCCAACGTCAGATTAAACCAGAACGGTCCAACAATGATCTAGGGGAACCCAAGGCGGCCTCTTAAAGATGACACTATAGGTACTAGTCCTTAGGAAGAAAATATGTCTCGTTCACATTGTAGAGCCCAAATGAGTAATCGTAATTTAAATAATTCCTAAATCAGAATAAAATACATTAATTGGGTGCCCTGTCTTATAGGTGTTTCTGCTATTATTTTACTGTGTTTCATGAAATGGGAAGGGGGGACAGGAAAGGAAATAGAAACTATAATTTCCAGAAGTTAATAGTTTTTCACAAGGCACAATTTCCCCTAATAGTACGCATCGTTTTTAGGTTTTAAAGCAACACTTTTTATTCAGAGGGCACTTTAACATTGACTCAAACTGTCACTTTTAAGCCAGTCCTGACCCCTAGTGTTCAGAATGCAACATGCGTAATATATGAATTTCCAGCCGGTACAGGGCTGAAATTCTGATTGGATTGGGAAATAAATCACTCAGACATTTCCCAGTTCCTATTCCCAAATAAAAACTAAAATTGAAATTTGACTTTTTTGCTCATTCCATACCATATGTCCTGATTGTGAAATCATTCCTAATACTTTATTCAAGCAAAGGAAGAAGAGTCTCGAGATCAGTGATCCATTTTATATGTAAAACTCAGTGTTTATATTGGTCCCATGGTACAACAGTGGGTAAAGAAGGAGCCTACACTACAGACCAGTTATAGACTGGACTCTTTACATTAAATTTACCACTATGAATCGTAACAATCATGTTTTAGTAATACAGAATTTAAAAGAATTTCCAGTTGGTCTTTTTATGGATAGGATAGAAAGGCAAAGTTGGAAAACTCCAAAACTTTAACAAAAACAAACAGTAATGGGGGTGGCAAACTACCACTTTAGATGATAAAGTGAATTGTTCAGAATTCCATTAGTATAATATATAAATGAATTTTAAAGGAATGACAATATAATGTAGTGGTGCCCTGCAGTGGTAAAACTGGGGTGTTCGCTTCAGAAACTCTACTATTGTTTACATAAATAAGCTGCTGTGTAGCCATGGGGGCAGCCATTCAAGCACAGGATACACAGTAGATAACAGATAAGTACTACTATAGTTTATATAAACAAGCTGCTGTGTAGCCATGGGGGCAGCCATTCAAGCACAGGATACACAGTGGATAACATATAAGTACTACTATAGTTTATATAAACAAGCTGCTGTGTAGCCATGGGGGCAGCCATTCAAGCACAGGATACACAGTAGATAACAGATAAGTACTACTATAGTTTATATAAACAAGCTGCTGTGTAGCCATGGGGGCAGCCATTCAAGCACAGGATACACAGTAGATAACAGATAAGTACTACTATAGTTTATATAAACAAGCTGCTGTGTAGCCATGGGGGCAGCTATTCAAGCACAGGATACACAGTAGATAACAGATAAGTACTACTATAGTTTATATAAACAAGCTGCTGTGTAGCCATGGGGGCAGCCATTCAAGCACAGGATACACAGTAGATAACAGATAAGTACTACTATAGTTTATATAAACAAGCTGCTGTGTAGCCATGGGGGCAGCCATTCAAGCACAGGATACACAGTAGATAACAGATAAGTACTACTATAGTTTATATAAACAAGCTGCTGTGTAGCCATGGGGGCAGCCATTCAAGCACAGGATACACAGTAGATAACAGATAAGTACTACTATAGTTTATATAAACAAGCTGCTGTGTAGCCATGGGGGCAGCCATTCAAGCACATGATATAAATGTGATAAACCAGAGCCACCAATTTGAGGTAATTGGTAAATGCTGCCTGTTGATTGTTGCTATGGGATACTAGACTTGCATGTGTTTTGAGTGTTCTATTTTTTCCCAAATTCCTTCTTGCAGGCATGACGTGTCAAGCTCGGAGTTCTTACGTGGAAAATGAAGTGCTCTGGGGTCACCGATTCATGCCCGTCCTGACCCTGGAGGAAGGCTTTTATGAAGTAGACTATGATACGTTTCATAACACGGATGAGACGCCGACCCCGAGCTGCAGCGCCAAGGAACTGGCGGAGCAAAACGCTAAAGGCGAGAATTCCCTTCTGTCCAGCGGCAGCGCCAAGAACAAGCCCCACCTGGAAAATCAAGCGCACGAGATCCCAGAACAGAAGGTGGAGCCCCTAGTGGTCAACGGGGATATGAGCAACACAAAGCTGAATGAAAGAAATGAGATCGGGGCTTTTTAACAACAAATCAAAAACTGTGCCTGTTATTTTTTTCTATTTAAAAGGACATTGGTCAACAGCTTATTCAGCGAGGCCATTGGTTAACCTCAGACATGTTGTCCGATATTGTGTCATACGTGTGAAGCATTCTGTATGTTGGGGAGCGCAGGTCACGGTCCATCTCATATAGATTTTATAAATCTGCATTTCAGGGGTGGTTCACCATTAAGTTAGCTTGTAGAATGATATAGGCTAATTCCAAGCAACTTTTCAATTGGCCTGCATTTTATAGTTTTAAATTATTTCTTTTCCTCTTCGGACTCTTTCCAGCTTTCAAATGGGGGTCACCGACCTCGGCAGCCAAAAATCTATTGCTCTTGAGCTTCAGTTCTATGCTTATTGTTACTTTTTTAAGTTTTTGCATTATATGTAGAGATGCACCGATTCCATTATTTTGGAATCGGCCGAACCCCCATGTCCTTTGCGAAAAATTCAGCCGAATACTGAACCGAATCCTAATTTCCATACGCAAATTAGGGGTGGGAAGAGGAAACATTTTTTACTTCCTTGTTTTGTGACACAAAGTCACGAGATTTCCCTTCCCTGTCCCTAATTAATTAGGATTCGGTTGGCCGGGCAGAAGGATTCGGCTGAATCCAAATCCTCCCAAATACAAAGGCTGAATTCCGAACTGAATCATCCCTAATTATTGGGTTGCAGGTTGCGACACAGCATGTTGCATTTTACCTGCATTCGGCGCTTACATGCGTCTGTGTGAGTAGTAGGGATGCAACAAATCCACCATTTTGGATTCGGCCGAACCCACGAATCCTTTGTGAAGGATTTGGCCGAATACCGAACCGAATCCTAATTTTCATATGTAAATTAGGGGTGGGAAGGGGATTTTCCTTGTCTTGTGACAAAAAGACACATTGCATATGCAAATTAGAATTTGGTTCGGCCGGGCAGAAGAATTCGGCCAAATCCGAATCCTGCTGAAAAAGACCAAATCCTGGATTCGGTGCATCCCTAGTGAGTACAGCCACATTGAAAAGAATTCAGTGCGTCTACTCCTGCGAACAAAGGGGAGCGCAGGTAAAAACGCTTGTCTGTAAGAGCCATAAGAGCACCAACAAAGTTTCACTAGGCAGATAGTAAAAGTGAAAATTCACTAGGAAATGCTTGTGCTGATGAATTTTCGCTGGCGACACTTCGCCACCATTCGTCTGCCGAGACGTAACTTCACATTTTGAGGAATGAGCGTATTCGCTGTAAAATTACCGCCTGACAAGTGTGGCGGAGCCTTCCAAGGCAAAAATTTGCCCTTTAGTAAATTTCCCCCCATGTTTACATTATTTAAAGGGCAACTTGTACTCTCAACTGCAAAGTGTATGTACAAAATGTAAAGTACTTCCTTTAAAGGATAAGTAAAGTTGTCAGGAAAGAGAAAGAAGCTGCTCTGCTGTTCATCTGATTAGGAAAATTATTTAAAGCGGACCCGTCACCCACACATAAAAACCTGCATAATGAGTGTCCATTGCAAATGAAACACAGAACACAAATTATTTTTTTCATTAAAACATATTTATCGGTTATAAAGGTGTTTAAATATCTGAGCTGTCAATCATATATTATTTTCCACGCCTCTATGCCTGAGTCATAAAGGTGGGGCAATCAATTACTTTCACTTTCCATTTAGCAATTCCTACATGTCACTACTCTCGTTACATTTCCCCTTCCCTCCTCACACTCTATAATTGTGTAGTGCACTGTGCATGGATATTAGGTCCCCCATTCTGGTGCAGACACAAGATTTTGGGGGTGATACATAATTTGTCTTAATAACAGTGTCCATCAAATGGCAGCTGCCTGCTTGCTGTGATTGTGTAATTTCAAGACTGAAGGGAACAAAATGTATATAATAAATATAGTGTAAGTAAAGTTTATTTTTGCTCAACTAACATGATAGAAAATTATTTTCTTAGGGTGACAGGTCCCCTTTAAAAATCTTTCTCACATCTTTCCTAAGCAGAAGAACATCAGCCTCTTTCTTTCTCCTGACAACTTCCTTGACTACTTGCTGGTCAGACAGGCGGGAAACTGACCAGCAGGTGGCGCTGTTATTCATTAATATTAACAGTACATGTATGCCTAAAAGGGATACTGTCATGGGAAAATATGTTTTTTTCAAAACACATCAGTTAATAGTGCTACTCAAGCAGAATTCTGCGCTGAAATCCAATTCTTAAAAGAACAAACAGATATTTTTTATATTCAATTTTGAAATCTGACATGGGGCTAGACATTTTGTCCGTTTCCCAGCTGCCCCCAGTCATGTGACTTGTGCCTGCACATTAGGATGGAACTTCTTTCTGGTAGGCTGTTGTTTCTTCTACTCAATGTAATTGAATCAGTCTCAGTGGGACCTGGATTTTACTATTGAGTGCTGTTCTTAGATCTACCAGGCAGCTGTTATCTTGTTTTAGGGAGCTGCTAATCTGGTTACCTTTCCATTGTTCTGTTGTTAAGATGCTGGGGGGGGGGGTCGGAGGGTGTGATATCACTCCAAGTTGCAGTACAGCAGTAAATAAAGAGTGACTGAAGTTTATCAGAGCACAAGTCGCATGACTGGGGGCAGCTGGGAAACTGACAATGTGTCTAGCCCCATGTCAGATTTCAAAATTAAATATTAAAAACTCCATTTGCTCTTTTGAAAAATGGATTTCAGTGCAGAATTCTGCTGGAGCAGCACTATTAACGGACGTGTTTTGAAAAAAACATGTTTTCCCATGACAGTATCCCTTTAATATCTTGGAATAGAAAAAAATGAATGTAAATGACAAAAGTGCTTAAAATAAATTTTACATTCACTTATATTAAAGGTTTACTTATCCTTAAAGCGGTAAAATACAATACATCTGTTGGTGCTCAGCAAATACTGTCTCTGTGTTTGTGTTTATACATATGGGTGGGAGCTGCCATATTGTTTTCTCAATACCAGGGTTTCTTAACCTTCTTTCTCAGGGGAGTCTCGGAGACAACATAAAGACCCAAGAGCTCATTTAAAATTAATTACTGATTTCAATAACTGCAGTTTGCTATAGAAAGACATTTCTCTAAATAAAAAGGAACCACTGACTTGCAGGAGATGAAGGGAGTTGCAGTTGCACCCACTTCCAGGGGGGCGACATACACTGTGAATAGAGACTCTGAATCATGCCCATGTTTGTTGTGTCTTTTCATGTACAGGTCCTGTTAAATCCAGTGCCAGAAAAGAAGCAAAAATAAACATTTCCTATGTTAAAATAAAACCTTGTGGTTGTCACGATCATTTCCTAATGTGTTACTGGCCCTTTAATTCACATTCAGCCTGCATGGCTGCCCAGTGCAGTCTGCAGCTAACTGAATTGCTAATTAGACTCACAGGATGTTGATTTCCTATGGTTCCAAGATTTGATGTACATTAATTAGAATTTTTCAGTAATTTTAACGTTACGTGTAAATTAAATTGCAACTGCAGCAGTATCTGTCTGTCCTTAACTATTCCCTCCACTGCTATGTCTGACTACTATTTTTCTTTTTTAAAGGTTTTTTGTTGTCTTTTTTTTGCAGTTAACAACAAACATATAGAGTCATATGAAAAAGTTAGGGAACCCCCACTCAGCCTGCATAATAATTTACTCCACTTTCAACAAAAAAGATATCAGTGGTATATCTTTCATTTCCCAGGAACATCGGAGTACTGGGGTGTTTTCTGAACAAAGATTTTTAGTGAAGCAGTATTCAGTTGTATGAAATTATATGGAAATGTGAAAAACTGGCTGTGCAAGAATTTTGCAAATTGAAATGCATATAAATTGCTCAATACGAATTACTGTCAACACCAAATTGGTTGGATTAGCTCGTTAAGCCTTAAACTACATAGACAGGTGTGTCCAATCATAAGAAAAGGTATTTAAGGTGACCAATTGCAAGTTGTGCTTCTGTCTGACTCTCCTCTGAAGAGTGACAGCATGGGATCCTCAAAGCAACTCTCAAAAGATCTGAAAGCAAAGATTGTTCAGTATCATGGTTTAGGGGAAGGCTACAAAAAGCATCTCAGAGGTTTAAACTGTCAGTTTCAACTGTAAGGAATGTAATCAGGAAATGGAAGGCCACAGGCACAGTTGCTGTAAAACCCAGGTCTGGCAGGCCAAGAAAAATACAGGAGCTGCATTCGCTATTAAGCTTAATAAAGAACTTTAACAATGAGGAGTTCTGTAAGGGGTAGAGAAATTTCGGGTGATATATCATCTTGAATAAATTGATTCTGCCCCAGACAGATGAATGCATTTGATTAGCATGGGGTCCAAATTTGTGTCACAGTATTTAGACGTATCTCTGGTAACATCTATGCCCAAATATCTAAATTGGGAGACCCACCAGAGGCCATGCAAAGTACCCTTGTACCCCAAGTACGTTAGGGGGAAAAAAATTGTCCACTATACTCGCCAAATATTTCCAGTGTTCAATGCCTAGGTGAGTGATTCCTCCACATCTTTCAAGAACAGGATTATATACGGTCTGCATATAGGGCTATATTGTCCTCTGCCCTGCCAACCGTCAGACCTTTAATCACTGTATCTAACCAGGGGGCTATGGTAAGAGGTTCAACAGCAAATGCAAATAGCAGGGGGGGACAGGGGGCAGCCCTGCCTGGTTCCCCTGCCCAGACTAAATCTATCAGTTAATATAGTATTAAACGGTACATGCATTAGGCTTTTTGTACTAGCACTCCTCCTGCTTTCTGATTGGATGGGAGGTTGATCGCTTCTGTATCCTATCCAATTGCAGAATTATTTTTGAGGGCATTGTGAGCCAAACTAGAACAGTAGCATTGGCCCAAGACAATGGCCAGGCACCCTGCCAGGCACTCTCTCACAATCTCCTCACCCCCCCCCCCCCCCAGCTCTCTCTACCTCAGGCCACACAACCCCTTTGGCTATCACTTCACTGATCTCCCAGCAGAAACAAATAAAACTTGTCTCACTACACCAGAATTCAAGCCATGTGCCAATTGTTTACCATGATGCTTATTAGATAAACATTTTTATCATGTTACTACATGAACCTGGAGTAAAAATCTGTAGGTGTACGAGATTTTGATGAGATACAGGCACCATTCTGTCAACTGACGGCGACATCTTGTGGCTAAATTAGGAAACTGCAAGTGCCGCTGCTCTAGATACCCAATTCTTATTTATTTGGTCTCCTGCACCCAGACAGCCTCCAGCAAAAAGTAACAGCAAGCAGGGACGCCCTGAATGAAGTCTGAGATGTGACAAGTCAGTCATGTGACATCAATGCAACATCACTGGAAGGTGCTGCTGAGCCAATGCAAATATTCCCCCACATTGAGGGGCAACAGCAGCCATTGACTTATTCAGCCGCTAGGGGGTAAAGAACCCAAAAAGCCCCACTCAGTGGCTGTAGGAAATTGAGATTGGCTCAGCTGTTGGACCTCAAGTTTACAGATGTCAGCATGGTGATCAGTGTTCATCTGTAGATGTTTGAGTGGGACGGAGGAGAAGACTGAAGACTGAGCAGCTTGGCTTTAGCTGTAAGAGGTTCTGGGGATCAGGCATAAATATTTACCAAATCAATAAAAACTCACCGTTATTGCACCTTGCATGCCATTTAATAAAAATGCCAAAGTATTTACAAATCACTCACCTTTATAAATGCCTTGGAGGAGACCCGGAGACACTATCAGTAACCATGGGGCTCGATTCAAATAAGTTAGCAGGGATCAGAGGGGCCCAATAATAAGCCCACTGATTGCCAGAGCCCCCTGGGGTATAGGCTCTGCCAACAAGTAAAACCCCATTGAAAAAAAAAAAAAAACAAGGGCTGGTATTCTGATAAAGAAATGTGGGTTTGCCAGAACCCTCCCTGCCTGCATGATGTGTTTAAGGTGAACTAAAGCCTAACTAAAGAAGTAACTGGAAATGTTGTACATTATGTTTTGTGTAGGGATGCACCAAATCCAGGAATCGGTTTTTCAGAATCTGAATACTAGGGACAGGAGGGAAATTGCTTGACCATTTGTCAGAAAACAAGTAAAAAAAAATGTCCCATTCCCGTCCCTAAATTGCGTTTGCAAATTAGGATTCTGATTCAGTTCGGTATTCAGTAGTTCGGTATTTTTCGCAAAGGATTCATGGTTCAGCGAATCCAAAATAGTGGATTTGGTTCATCCCTAGTTTTGTGCTTCTGTACCAGCCCAAGGCAACCACAGCCCTTTTGCAGTAAAGATCTGTGTCTCCAAAGATGCCCCAGTAGCTCCCCATCTTCTTTTCTGCTGATTCACTGCACATGCTCTGTGCTGCTGTCACTTACTAAGGTTAGGGACCCACTCACAATATACAGTACACATAGAATAGAAATGTCACAATATAAGGCTGATTAGTAATTAATACACATAATTACTACATGGCAGCACAGAAACCAGTGCAATTAGCATCAGAATTGAATAATCAGCAAACCTGTAGCATCAGCTTATATTACAGCCAGGGAAGCTCATTTTCTGCTGGATAATTAGTGACGAGCCCTAAGCTTAGCTTCTCAACAGCCAATCAGAGCCCACTGAGCATGTGAGTGTCACAGACACTTTCCAAGATGGTGACCCCCTGTGACAAGTTTGAAGTCCTGGATCATTGCTGCTATTGACAAGCTGACACTTTAGGCTGGTGCAATAGGTTCACTATATAAAATATGCCATTTTTAGCCACATCAATGTTTAGGGCTTAAGCACCCCATAGACGCGACGATTCTTCTTGGCGAACGACTGATTTCAGCGAAGTCTGACTAATCCTTCGAAATTATCGTGCGGTTAGTGGGATTCAAACGATCGTACATCTTAAGACTTTTCGGCCGACATCTGTCAGGAAATTGATCGGCCAGGTCAAAAAATCTTTATCGGCCCCAGTTCAATCTATCTATGTTTGCAGGGACAAGCAGACAGCTCCCCTTTGTTTTCCTGGCAAATTGGTCTTTTTAGTTGATGGTAAATTCGTACGATCTTTCAGAGAAGATTGTGGTCTCACAATCAGGATCTGATCTTGTAAAATCTCAACATCTATGGCCAGCTTTAGTTCTCTTTTAAGTTGGGGAAGAATACTGTAGTGGTCTTGGGCTATTACCAAATCTGATGTGGAAATGCCTTACCTCCTGGGAAGGACACTTTGGTTTGTTGAATTCATTGTGTTTTCAGAGTTACAGACAGCACATAATACTTACCGTATATACTCGTGTATAAGCCGAGGTACCTAATTTTACCTACAAAAACTGGGAAAACGTATTGACTCGCGTATAAGCCTAGACACAACTACAGCCCTGTCTCCCAGCAGTGCACATTCTGCCAAAGCGACCCCCCCAGCGATCAACCGGACTTCTTTGCAAAGCTGATGATGACAGAGAATTGCCAAACGGATTACTGTGTGCATTGTGCCACTACCATGTGCAGAGGGTACTGTGTGATATTGCCATCACTGTTAATCTTTTGTATAACCAACAGAGGGCGCTGTGTGATATTGCAGTCACTGTTATTCTTTCATACAACCAACAGATGGCGCTGTGTGATATTGCAGTCACTGTTAATCTTTCATATAACCAACAGAGGGCGCTGTGTGATATTGCAGTCACTGTTAATCTTTCATATAACCAACAGAGGGCGCACTGTTATTCTTTCATATAACCAACAGAGGGCTTTGTGGGATATTGCAGTCTCTCCCCAAGTGAACTGTTGGTATAGGAATGATTAAAAGTGACTGCAATCTCAGCTACTCGGGTCGGGTACCACTGACCCGCGTATAAGCCAAGGTAGACTTTTTCAGCACATTTTGGATGCTGAAAAAATCTGCTTATACGCGGGTATATACGGTATACTTATAATAATTATATCCATATGAGCATTGCAGTGTCAGTATTATACACAAGTGACTCTCTGCAAGCAAATAATCATCAAGAAATTTTGTTTTGGAAGATTTAATGAACATAAAAAGGAATTGTATCACTTGCTCTTTACTTAATGACAGATGCAAATAGTATCACTAGACAGTATAAAGCACTGACAAGACTGTACTGAGCAGAGCCCATAGCTTAGATTTTCCCCGGGAATGTTCCATTCTCTCTCTGTTCGTCCCATTTTTCAACCTAGAAAAACACAATTATAAATAAATACAAATACACAATGATGAAGTAAAGAAGAATGGCAGGTAAACTTCACTTTCTCCATAGAGAGGAGCATAGAACAGGTACGGACACGAGTGATGGGCGAATAAATTCTCCAAGTGCTAATTTGCGGCGAATTTCTGCGCATCATTAACGGACACTTGCACATTATGGGGGTTATTTATCAAAGGTCTAGTAATGTGAATATTTTTAAACTAATAAAGTCGATTTAATTCACAATTCGAATGGTATGTTATTTATAAAAAAATTCAAACATCTAAAATGCGATTGAATAGTCACGACTCCAAAAAAAAAAATCTACTTTTGTGCAATTTTTTTTTTTTACGTGCGACTTTTTGCCAAAAATGTGGCCCATCACTACTATTAACATCTTCAAATAGTTCAAGGGACCTCGGTCATTGACTTCTACATGAACGCGCCAGGTTTTAGGTGGAGAATAGTCAAATTAGAACGGTTTCCAGAGTCGAGGGCTAATAAGTCTCACATTTGAATTCAAATTTGAGCTGGTTTTAAATATAGAATGTCTATTTCTAAACAACTTATCAATTGGCCTTCAATTTTTCTCCTTTTTTTTTTTATAGCTATTCAATTATTTGCCTTCTTCTGACTCTTTCCAGCTTTAAAATGGGGGTCACTGAACCCATCTAAAAAACAAATGCTCTGTAAGGCTACAAATGTATTGTTATTGCTACTATTTATTACTTATATCTCTATTCAGGCCTATCCTATTCATATTCCAGTCTCACATTCAAAGAAATGCATGGTTGCTAGGGGAATTTGTATCCTAGCAACCAGATGACTGGAATTGCAAACTGGAGAGCTCCTGAAAATAAAGCTAAATAACTCATGAACCACAAGTAAAAATTGCAAATTGTCTCAGAATATCCCTTTCTACATCATACTCAAAGTTAATTTAAAGGTGAACAACCCCTTTTAAGATGGCCATAGACGCACAGATCCTATCATACGAATCGAGGATTTGTACGATTTTCGGATTGTGTGTGGAGAGCGCCGACATCTTTCGTCTGGCGGAGATCGGTCGTTTGGTCAGGTTTGATTTTGACCCGACCGATCCCGCCGGAACCCATTGCACATTGTAATCTGATCGTTTGGCCATGCGGCCGAACGTTCAGATTACCCCCGAAATAGCCATGCTCGTTAATGGCATATAGGGGAAAGATCTTTGCGTCTAAAGCCACCATAAATCCTGCATCCATGGTAGAGTTACTGGATTATTCCTAAGCATTATGAAATATAACAAACCCAAGATTAGGGATGCACCGAATCCAGGATTCTGCCTTTTTTTCAGCGGGTTTTGGATTCGGCCGAATCCTTGTGCCCAGCCGAACCAAATAATTTGCATGTGTAAATTAGGGGCGGGAAGGGAAGACACATGACTGTCACTTTTTCCCTTTCCCGTAACTAATTTGCATATTCAAATTAGGATTTGGATTCAGTTCTGTATTTGTGGAATTCTCAAAAATGTTAATTATACTACTAATGGCTACAGGTCAGAGGGGAGAAGGGAAAGTTTTAAGACAAACGTCCCATGTGATGTTTTCTCCACCAACTCAAACACTGGAGGAGGAAACCCCACTAGAACAATAGACTAATGGCATGGGCAGGCCATTGAGCTCATGGGCAGGCCAGGGCATTCAATGCTGGAGGACATGGAAGTTAAATATCAGTATTTTTAGCGCAGGCAGAGTAGAGCAACTAATAACAGAATACAGCGTGACTTACCCATTTCAGCGGGCACATTGACCTATAAACACGACGGTACCATTCACAGGGAAACTGATCTTGTCCTTTGATACACTTAGCCTTCATGCAGCGATGATAATCTGAAAACCAGAGGGACCCACATCAACATGAATGATCAGGACTGCAGGATCTGAGGGAGGACTCTGCTACTTGAATTCTTCCTCATCCATCATGGACTGGTGCATGAAATTCTCAAAGTTACCCAATCCACTACCTATGCCTGTGGGATTGTCAGGTCACTAGACTGGTACACCAGATTTAAACGGTACATGTATGGGATGAGTTAACCCGGAGACCCATTATCCAGAAAGCTCAGAATTATGGAATGGCCTTCTTCCATAGACACCATTATAATCAAATAATACAAATTTTTAAAAACAGATTTCCTTTTTCTGTGTAATAATAAAACAGTAGCTTGTACTTGATCCCAACTAAGATATAATTAATTAGGGATGCACCGAATCCAGGATTCGGTTCGGAATTCGGCCTTTTTCAGCAGGATTCGGCCGAATCCTTCTGCCCAGCCAAACTGAATCCGAATCCTAATTTGCATATGCAAATTAGGGGTGGGAGGGAAATTGCATGACTTTTTGTCAGAAAACAAGGAAGTAAAAATGTTTTCCCCTTCCCACCCCTAATTTGCATATGCAAATTAGGGTTCAGATTCGGTATTCGGCCGAATCTTTCACGAAGGATTCGGGGGTTAGGCCGAATCCAAAAAATTGGATTCGGTGCATCCCTATAATTAATCCTTATTGGAAGCAAAACCAGTCTATTGGGTTTATTTAATTCTTATATGATTTTTCTAGTAGACAAGGTATGAAGATGCAAATTACAGAAAGATCCGTTATCTGGAAAACCCCTGGTCCCGAGCATTCTGGATAACGGGTCCCATACCTTAACATGTAGAACCAGTTTTAGTATGTAGTGCAGGACAGTGAGTTCTTGTAAAAGGACAAAGTTCAAGTTCATCTTTGAATAGGAGAAGGCTTACATAATAAATATATTAATGACTGTTACTAAAGTATAGCTACATACTGTCTCCCCCCCCCCCCAACAGTTAATTGGCTACATTATGCCTTGGAAGCTGGTGCAAAAAAAGTGGGTCACTTATACTTGAAGAAGAAATAATAAATTGCTGTGAATGTATTCAGAAGCTGCCTCACCCAGATAGTTGGTGTAGCAGTGTTTGGTCTGATTTTGATTGGGGAACCGGGCATCGAATGGAGCAGTTTTGAAGTTTTCTATTTTAGTGCGGATATCGTCTGCCATTTTGCCTGCAAAGACGGGAAAAGAGCAAGAGTCAGAACAAGCTTTTAATTTCCTTCAATTTCTACAGACATTAAACAAGAGCCATCATGATAACCAGTGAATCAAGGATCAGTTATGCCAACTACGGGGAACACCGCCCAAAAACTAAAGTTTTGCATAATGAAGAAAATGTACAACTTGTCAATATACATTAAATTCAACATTTCAAATGCAATTCATTCTTCCCCTAGAACAGCTTAAAAGAATAATGTTCAGCTTAAAATCAAACAGTAAACACACAGACATTCCAGAAGAGATTCAGAAAAAAACATTTCAGTAGGTATAGGGATAGTAACAGTATAGTAACAGTGGGATAATAGTCTATGGGAAGGGAGTGTGACTGTGGGATAGCAGGTATAGTAGGGAGAGATGGTGCCTATAGTAACAGTGGGATAATAGTCTCTGGGAAGGGAGTGTGACTGTGGGATAGCAGGTATAGTAGTGAGAGATGGTGCCTATAGTAACAGTGGGATAATAGTCTCTGGGAAGGGAGTGTGACTGTGGGATAGCAGGTATAGTAGGGAGAGATGGTGCCTATAGTAACAGTGGATAATAGTCTGTGGGAAGGGAGTGTGACTGTGGGATAGCAGGTATAGTAGGGAGAGATGGTGCCTATAGTAACAGTGGGATAATAAGTCTCTGGGAAGGGAGTGTGACTGTGGGATAGCAGGTATAGTAGGGAGAGATGGTGCCTATAGTAACAGTGGATAATAGTCTGTGGGAAGGGAGTGTGACTGTGGGATAGCAGGTATAGTAGGGAGAGATGGTGCCTATAGTAACAGTGGATAATAGTCTCTGGGAAGGGAGTGTGACTGTGGGATAGCAGGTATAGTAGGGAGAGATGGTGTCTATAGTAACAGTGGGATAATAAGTCTCTGGGAAGGGAGTGTGACAGCAGGTATAGTAGGCACCATCTCTCCCTACTATACCTGCTGTCCCACAGTCCATTCCTGATGTCCCCCTCTCATCTATATAATCTGAACCAGATTTGCAGGACATCCCATTTCTCAATGACAGAGAGACAAATAGAGAATAAAGCTGCTCCCAGTGAATTACCAGTGAGAAAGGTTGTAATGTTTAGGAAACCCTGTTAAATCTGATCACAGGGGGGGGAAGGGCACACGCAGGTTTTATGGTCGGTCACAGGTCACACAATTACAAGGTGACAAACAAGTACTGTCATTCTTCATATTGTAATTTTCTGGGCAAACACAGACCTGCCACTAAGTTGGTTCCCACTCTAATATCACGTTACCCTTAAAAAATGAGGTCACAAGGGTCACATGGTACAATCAATATAAACTCACGCACATAATAAAGGGGAAGTTTGACTTTCATCGGTGCTTGTAAGAAATTCCAGACCTGGGCGCTGCTACTTTTCAGAAAGGAGTCACTAGTATACATGGGACAAACAGTTCTGACTTCTGAAACAATATATCCATGTCTGCTCATCAGCTACACTGTCTCAGAAGTCGGAACCAGAAGTGCAGAGAATACAAAAAAAGGCAGATAATGCTTCCAGTAGCAATGACTGACAGATATGCAAAACAGTTGCTGGGTGGAGCTGCCGCAGGATTGCCAAATTGGAGGCTTTCCAGCTACTAATTAAGGCGGGTTTTGAAAATACAAAACTAGCCAAGGTACGGATTTGGGCTGGTTTGTACTTTACAAAGCAGCCAAAGTTTTTTGTTGCCCTAATGTGCCAAGCCTGTGTCTCCCAGTGCATGTTGGGTAATGTCCTTTTTGTTTAACAATTGGCCAACTGCCAAGTTGAACGTAAGACTACAATACCCAGCATGCAGTGGGACTGACTTGCGTAAAACTCGGGAGTTACCAGATTTTGGGCTCTGCACCCCAGTCTCCCGTCAATCTTAAAGTGGAGCCGTCAACAAGACACAAAAATCTGTATAATAAAATTATTTTTAAAATTAAACATGAAATCCAATTTCTATATTTTTATTAAAGCATTTATAGCTGTTGTAAAATCATTCAAACATCTCAGCTGTCAATCAAATATCGCCTGCCCCTCCTCTATGCCTTAGGCAATTACTTTCACTTTCCATTCAGCACTTCCTACATGTCACTGCTCTCCCCACATTCCCCCGTTCTCTTCACCATTTAATTGTGTAACCAGGACATGGGGATGGACATCAGGTCCCCCATTCTGGTGCACAAACAAGATTTTGAGATGATACAAGACGTGTCTTAAAGGATAAGTAAACCTTTAAAATAAGTGAATGTAAAACTGATGAGGGTGCTATTCTAAGCACTTTTGCAATGTAAATTCATTATTTATTTTGTTTTTATTCCAAGATATTAAGGGATACATGTGCTGTTAATAGGAATACAGTTTTGTTACAACAGCGCCACCTGCTGGTCAGTTTCCCACCAGTCTGACCACCAAGTAGTCAAGGAAGTTGTCAGGAGAAAGAAAGAGGCTGCTCTGTGAGAAAGGTTTCTAATTCTTTTCCTAAGCAGAAGAACATCAGCCTCTTTCTTTCTCCTGACAACTTCCTTGACTACTTGGTGGTCAGACTGGTGGGAAACTGACCAGCAGGTGGCGCTGTTGGAACAAAATTCATTCATATTAACAGTACATGTATCCCTTAATATCTTGGAATAATAACAAAATAAATAATGAATGTACATTGCAAAATTTCTTAGAATAGCTCCATGATCAATTTTACATTCACTTATTTTAAAGATTTACTTATCCTTTAATAACAGTGTCAACAAAATGGCTCCTGCCTGCTTGTTATAATTATGAATTCCCAGACGGAAGGAAACAAGATTCAAATAATTTATATTGTGTCATTAAAGTTAATTTTGCTTGATCAATGTGATAAAATAGGATTATCATTTTTTTTGGGTGATGGGTCCCCTTTAAGCATTCTTGCGTTTTCTGTGACTTTTCTCAATTTCAGACAATTTTGGGGCAAAGATCTTCAGACCACCAAAATGTCTAGAGGTTGAGCTGTTTTCCCAATATTTATTGAAGTTGTATATGAATTATGGGCCCTTTTCTGTAGTTACGCCCCTAGTGACTGCTGAATCTCTCCCATTTTAGTTCATGGGAAAATTTGCAATTCAGTGAAAATTTAAAAAAGGCTTATCTTCACATTTATTTTTGTTAAATTTTTCAGGTCACATATTGTGCTATTTTCGGGCTTCTTTTGAAGCGACTCCTTTGTAGCCGATTTTGAAAATTAGACCCGACAAGCCTGAGCTGCCCATGTATTAGAAAGTGGAGCAAAGTGACAGCACTCAGGGACAAGCTTCATTTGTAGTCAGACTACAACTCCCAGCATCCCCTCTAATAACCAGGGCTGGTTTAAAGCGAGGGCTGAGCAGTAAAACTGGGTCATGGGCAGCCAGAGAGACTTTTAGGAAGCTCCTTTGCCAGGAAGAGGCCCCAGTTGGCAGGACACGTGACCAGGCACTACTTTATGGCAGTAACCAGGTAGCAGGGGCTAAACCACCTTAGAAAGGAATTGTCTGTAAAGTCACAACGGAATTATAATCATCAGAAACCAGAATGCTGCGCAGGACAATGTCGGGCTGGGTCTAACAAGGCATAAATGATCCTCTAACAGACTCCCACCTCCTTCACATTTAGATGGTTGCGCCCGACCCCAGTCGCCCCCTCACAGATTCAGTTCCTCCATCATCAAATAGCAAATACCGATGTTTCCTCAAACAGTGCCCTCTCTAGGTCTATTTCTTTTCTCTTTCAGCCTCCACAGCTCGGAGCCGACGCCGCCATATACTCACCTCAAGCTTGTCTTCCTCAATGTCACTTCTACAGCCGCTGCGGAAATGCTGCTATTAGGCCGGATATACGTCACGGATCTAAAGTGAGGGCACAGGCAGGAAGGGCAGTAAAATAAATCCGCGCGTCCTGCGCGATGACGTCACGTACGGGCGACGTCTGCCTTTTAACCCTCTAAAGTATGGACGTCAAGAGCAGTCAAGCGCCGCGATAGATGGGCAGCCCAAGTAGCGAGGCTAATAAAGAGTTAATTGCAGCTCAAGCGCCTATAGGTTGAATCGTCGGCTGGTGGCGCCATTGTGAGTGACAAGCTCGGGCACGTAGCTGTGAGGGCGGTGCTTAAAGGAGCAGTTCACCTTCAAGTTAGGTTTAGTTTGTTATAGACTGGCTAATCCTAAAATACTGTTCATTTGGCTTTTATTTTTTTCATTTTAGAGTTTTTTAATTATTTGCTTCTTCTTCTGACTCTTTCCAGCTTTCAAGTGACTGACTGATCCATCTAACAAGAAATGCTCTGTAAGGAAGGACTTGTATTGTTTTGTTCCTATTTATTCCTCATCTTTCTATTCAGGCCTCTCCTATTCATGTTCCAGTCTCTTATTCAAATCAATGCATGGTTGCTAGGGGAATTTGGACCCTAGCAACCAGATGGCTTAAATTATAAACTGGAGAGCTGCTGAATAAAAAGCTAAATATCAAAAACCACAAATAATGAAAAATGAAAACCAATTACAAATTGTCTCCGAATATCCCTCTCTACATCATACTAACAGTTAATTTAAAGTTGTACAACCTCTATGTTAAAGGGCTACTGTCATGGTAAACACATCAGTTAATAGAGCTGCTCCAGTAGAATTCTGCACTGAAATCCGTATTTCAGACAAGCAAAACTGATTTTTTTTATATTTAATTTTGAAATCTGACATGGGGCTAGACATATTGTCCATTTTCCAGCTGCCCCCAGTCGTGACTTGTGCGCTAATAAACTTCAGTCACTCTTTACTGCTGTACTGCAAGTTGGAGTGATATCACTCCCTCCCGTTCCCCCCAGCAGCTTTACAACAGAACAATGGGAAGGTAACCAGATAACAGCTCCCAAACACAAGATAACAGCTGCCTGGTAGATCTAAGAACAACACTCAATAGTAAAATCCAGGTCCCACTGAGACACATTCAGTTACATTGAGTAGGAGAAACAACAGCCTGCCAAAAAGCATTTCAATCCTAAAGTGCAGGCTTTTTCTGAAAGCACATGACCTGAGATCAGGGCCACCATCAGGGGGACACGGGTTACAAGTGGCACGGGCCTTAAGGGGGGCACTGCTGCGCTGCAGTTTTTGCAATAGCAGGGCCCCCCTTGGCAGCGCTGAAGCCATGTCGCCTCTCCGTAACTCCCTTTCCAAAAAGCCAAAGTCCCGAACTGAGGAAAAGAGATGATCTGCCGATATCCAGAAGCCAAGAAAAGACCCAAAGTGATGAAAAGAGCCAAACATAGGGTCCAGAAGCCACAAGTTCAATTCTACTGAACACCAATGTGTGTTTTTTTATTTTTTTTAAAGCCCTGGCCACCAATGTATTATTTTACTATTTTACAGGCCCCTGCCACCATTTTTTTTTTTAAATATTCTCTGGGGCCCCAATTTTTTTTTAACTTGTAAGGGGGGCCCTGGTGCCAACATTTTTTTTAAATTATGGGGGGCCCTGACCACCAATGATTTTTTTAAAAAAATCTTTTGTGGGGTCCCTGGAGCCAATGATTTTTTTTAACAAAAAAAAAACTTTTATGGGGGGCCCTGGCACCACAGTTCCACCGTTGATTTTTAGAAATAACTTTTATGGGGTACCTGGAGCCAATGATTTTTTATTTAAACTTTTATAGGGGGCCCGGACACCACAGTTTTTTTTTAAATTATAGGGGGGCCCTCAGCACCAATGATTTTTTTTTTTTTTTAAAACCTTTATGGGGGGCCCTAACTGTGGTGTGGGGTGGGCGGGATCTTGGGTGGGCCGGCCAAAAATGTTGTTGTAAGGGGCCCATTGATTTCTAATGGCTGCCCTGCCTGAGATGCACCTACACACCAATATTACAACTAAATACACTTGCTGGTTCAGGAATGAAATTTTATATTGTACAGTGAATTATTTGCAGTGTAAACAGTGTCATTTAGAAATAAAATCATGGCAGAATCCCTTTAACATCTCTCTTGCTTTACTATATAAGCTGGTTGAGAGGTTTGAATGCTTCCCGGTGCTCCTAAATTAATTGCTGACTGGGTACGGGGTCGGACTGGACAGGTGGGACACTGGGGAAAAAACAGGTGGGCCCCGGCTCTCAAGGGCCCCACCAGCCCAGATCTGTTCCCTGACTTTGCTAAACCTGGTCGTGGCAAAAAAACGTATGCACATGTGCGGGAGGCTAAAGGGGGTGGGTTGTGGCTGCAACGGGTCCAGAGGGCAATTGTTACAGGGCAGGGGGCCCCTGAGACAGCAGCCTGAGGGCCCCAGTCCAACCCTGCCTGGGCACAATGTGAAGATGAATGAGGTTTTAGACTGTAACCTCCATTGGGGATGAAAGGGATGATGAGAAATCACTGAGTAGCACTGCAATGCTGAATAAAGCACAATAATCATCATTTTATTCATTAGCAAATGTAGGAATTCATAATTCACAGGTTCATGTTTTGTGTTGGATTGTGCCACTAGATGTCACTTCAGGATAAGACTTTGCTGACAATAGACACAAAAGCAATAACTAATAAAATACTAATAAAATAATAGCTACTGTAGCAATAACGATACATTTGCAGTCTTACAAAGCCTGTGTTTTTAGATGGGGTCAGCGACCCCCATTTGTAAACAGGAAAGAGTCAGAGGAAGAAGGCAAATAATTAAAAAAAAACTATAAAATAAATAAATAATGAAGACCCATTGAAAGTTGTTTAGAATTAGCCATTCTATGACAGTTAACTTAAAGGTAAATCACCCCTTTAACAGTCAGGCGGCAGCGCAGCACCCGTACCAGTGTCTCTTGCACCCGTAATAAATGGAGTTAAAGCTTTTATTGCAGGGGTGTTTCAAGAAGCAACTCATATATCCCAGTGTAAAGGAATCTCCAGACCTGGAGCTCAGGGCTTTAAAGGGGGTAGTTCACCTTTAAGTTAACTTTCAGTATGTTATAGAATGACCATTTCTTCATTATTTATTTCTTATATTTTTATAGTTTTTTGCCTTCTTCTGTCAACTGTTGAATAAAAAGCTAAGCAACTTAAAAAACCACACAATAAAATACCAAAAGCAATTACAAATTGCCTCGGATTGTCACTCTTTACATCATACTCAAAGTTAATTTAAAGGTGAAAAACCCCTTTAAAGGACAACTAATCCCTAAAAATGAACGTGGCTAAAAATGCAATATTTTATATAGTGAACTTATTGCACGAGGCTAAAGTTTGAGCTTGTCAATAGCAGCAATGATCCAGGACTTCAAACTTGTCACAGGGGGTCACCATCTTGGAAAGTGTCTGTGACACTCACATGCTCAGTGGGCTCTGATTGGCTGTTGAGAAGCTAAGCTTAGGGCTCGTCACTAATTATCCAGCAGAAAATGAGCTTCCCTGGCTGTAATATAAGCTGATGCTACAGGTTTGCTGATTATTCAATTCTGATGCTAATTGCACTGGTTTCTGTGCTGCCATGTAGTAATTATGTGTATTAATTACTAATCAGCCTTATATTGTGACATTTCTATTCTATGTGTACTGTATATTGTGAGTGGGTCCCTAAGCTCAGTAAGTGACAGCAGCACAGAGCATGTGCAGTGAATCAGCAGAAAAGAAGATGGGGAGCTACTGGGGCATCTTTGGAGACACAGATCTTTACTGCTAAAGGGCTGTGGTTGCCTTGGGCTGGTACAGAAACACAAAACATCATGTACAACATTTCTACCTACTTCTTTAGTTAGGCTTTAGTTCTCCTTTATTTCTTAACGTATACCAAACATGGAAGACTGAGAAGATGTTGCCAGGGGTATAATAGGGGGTAAAAAAGCTGTGGATCCATTAACACCCGATGGATTTGGATTCAAAACAGGCCCTGAGATTTCACAGAAGCTCAGCAGCCCCCCAGCAGTCCAATAGCGGTGACTGTCTATGACATCTTAAAGGGGTTGTTTACATTTGACATAAATGTGAACCGCCCCTTTAAAGCAGTGGAGCCAACTCTCCATGTGCTCCGGCCCTAAAAGTGGTCATGTTCCATGAAGCTTAAAATTTGGAATTGTCAGCAGCATGTCATTTACACTGGGTCACAATTGCGTGCCCTGCGATTCACACTGAATTACCAGTTGAAGCTGTTCCCTTTGGCTGGCAGTTGCATGCAGCAGATTTATTAAACTGGCAGGTGGACCAAAATTGACAGGTATGTTCATACATGGAAATGTGTTTTCCCAGTTGGAAGGGTCTTGTTTCCCGCCAGAAACATGGCGGACCCCCCTCTCCAAAAGTGTCTGTATACAGAGTTATGATTGTCTGATTCATTCCATGCACTTTCTGCAAACAGAGTCACAGGGCACGTGTTTGGACTAAGTTCAGCCACACGGTCACAAGAGGCCACTGATATATTTATCTATATCTATACAGATTCACTTGTGATGTATATACTGACACCCTGTATATTCTATGCTTCACTGCCTCCTACTCACAGTCTACTCACCATCTGCTATTTGACTTGATTTTATTGCAAAATACACAACCTGCTATCCCACAGTCACTTCCCAAGACTATTATCCACTGTTACTATAGGCACCATCTCTCCCTACTATACCTGCTATCCCACAGTCACACTCCCTTCCCAGAGACTATTATCCACTGTTACTATAGACACCATCTCTCCCTACTATACCTGCTATCCCACAGTCACACTCCCTTCCCAGAGACTATTATCCCACTGTTACTATAGACACCATCTCTCCCTACTATACCTGCTATCCCACAGTCACACTCCCTTCCCAGAGACTATTATCCACTGTTACTATAGGCACCATCTCTCCCTACTATACCTGCTATCCCACAGTCACACTCCCTTCCCAGAGACTATTATCCACTGTTACTATAGACACCATCTCTCCCTACTATACCTGCTATCCCACAGTCACACTCCCTTCCCAGAGTCTATTATCCACTGTTACTATAGACACCATCTCTCCCTACTATACCTGCTATCCCACAGTCACACTCCCTTCCCAGAGACTATTATCCACTGTTACTATAGGCATCATCTCTCCCTACTATACCTGCTATCCCACAGTCACACTCCCTTCCCAGAGACTATTATCCCACTGTTACTATAGGCACCATCTCTCCCTACTATACCTGCTATCCCACAGTCACACTCCCTTCCCAGAGACTATTATCCCACTGTTACTATAGGCACCATCTCTCCCTACTATACCTGCTATCCCACAGTCACACTCCCTTCCCAGAGACTATTATCCCACTGTTACTATAGACACCATCTCTCCCTACTATACCTGCTATCCCACAGTCACACTCCCTTCCCAGAGACTATTATCCACTGTTACTATAGGCACCATCTCTCCCTACTATACCTGCTATCCCACAGTCACACTCCCTTCCCAGAGACTATTATTCACTGTTACTATAGGCACCATCTCTCCCTACTATACCTGCTATCCCACAGTCACACTCCCTTCCCAGAGTCTATTATCCACTGTTACTATAGACACCATCTCTCCCTACTATACCTGCTATCCCACAGTCACACTCCCTTCCCAGAGACTATTATCCACTGTTACTATAGACACCATCTCTCCCTACTATACCTGCTATCCCACAGTCACACTCCCTTCCCAGAGACTATTATCCACTGTTACTATAGGCACCACCTCTCCCTACTATACCTGCTATCCCACAGTCACACTCCCTTCCCAGAGACTATTATCCACTGTTACTATAGGCATCATCTCTCCCTACTATACCTGCTATCCCACAGTCACACTCCCTTCCCAGAGACTATTATCCCACTGTTACTATAGACACCATCTCTCCCTACTATACCTGCTATCCCACAGTCACACTCCCTTCCCAGAGACTATTATCCCACTGTTACTATAGGCACCATCTCTCCCTACTATACCTGCTATCCCACAGTCACACTCCCTTCCCAGAGACTATTATCCCACTGTTACTATAGACACCATCTCTCCCTACTATACCTGCTATCCCACAGTCACACTCCCTTCCCAGAGACTATTATCCCACTGTTACTATAGACACCATCTCTCCCTACTATACCTGCTATCCCACAGTCACACTCCCTTCCCAGAGACTATTATCCACTGTTACTATAGGCACCATCTCTCCCTACTATACCTGCTATCCCACAGTCACACTCCCTTCCCAGAGACTATTATCCACTGTTACTATAGACACCATCTCTCCCTACTATACCTGCTATCCCACAGTCACACTCCCTTCCCAGAGACTATTATCCACTGTTACTATAGGCACCACCTCTCCCTACTATACCTGCTATCCCACAGTCACACTCCCTTCCCAGAGACTATTATCCACTGTTACTATAGGCATCATCTCTCCCTACTATACCTGCTATCCCACAGTCACACTCCCTTCCCAGAGACTATTATCCCACTGTTACTATAGGCACCATCTCTCCCTACTATACCTGCTATCCCACAGTCACACTCCCTTCCCAGAGACTATTATCCCACTGTTACTATAGGCACCATCTCTCCCTACTATACCTGCTATCCCACAGTCACACTCCCTTCCCAGAGACTATTATCCCACTGTTACTATAGGCACCATCTCTCCCTACTATACCTGCTATCCCACAGTCACACTCCCTTCCCAGAGACTATTATTCACTGTTACTATAGGCACCATCTCTCCCTACTATACCTGCTATCCCACAGTCACACTCCCTTCCCAGAGACTATTATCCACTGTTACTATAGTCAGTACTGTGACAGAAGCAGAACTGGGGCTCTTCTCATTGGGTCCCAGCTGAATGCCCAGTGGTACAGAATTAATAACTTGAGTCTGTTAATTGGGTGAATGACAGTGAATATGAAGGAATGGAGGAGAGTTCAGCTTTAATTTTGACTCATTTATGATCGGTTTCTCATGCATCCTTGGTGCAGTGCTAAAGGGTTTCTCTATTAGACAGACTGTCTTTACACACATAGGAATCTTCTTTGGTATTTATATTAGTACATATATGAGATATACCAGTAAGAAGAGGAGATAAGCAAAAAAAAGTAGCTCCCTGCTTTCAGAGCTTACATTTAAAGGGCAAGTCAACTCCAAAATTAATATTTGCATAATTAAAGGAGAAATCAACCCCTTTTTTTTCAGTTGACTGCAAGATCGTCAATTTCCGTGTAATTCCAAGCATGCGCAGTTGCGCAAACCAGCAAACCGTTCCAACTGCGCATGCGCAGAAATACCGATCTCGCAGTCAGCTTACAGAGGATGCAGAAGATGGACGTGTGGAACTTCGCTGGAAGAACTGCGGCGAGGGGTAAGTATGGGGCATCTCCCTGGGGGGGTAGTTAGCCTGGGGGGGAGGAGGGAGGGGGATCTACCTGGGGTGGGGGGTACATGTTTTTTTCAGGACAGGTTGAATTCTACTTTAAAGAAGCAGCAAAGACAGGTCTGTTAAACAACTGCCTTGTCCTACATTGTATTGACAGTCTGAGCCACCAGTGCAGAGAATAGAAAGGGATAGACACTGCTTTCAATAGCAATACATATACACATAATGTACATACCATACATTACAATACCATACATTACAATACAATACGTAAATCAAAGTAGAACCTTTGACACACCAGGACATCACTCTCAGTCCACTAGCCCTTGCCAAGTCTTAAAATTAGGCTAATGGCATGTGACCAGTAGAATTCCAGATTTGACTTAAAGCAAGTGCACGGCTATGTCACTTCTAGAGCAGCTATAAAAATTGCTGCACGGCCCTTTAGAAAGCCTTTCTCTTTCTGATATAGTGATGCATAGAATACCCGACCCGCAAGTACCTTATCCGCAACCCACTGACCATCAAGAAACAGGAAGTGCTGCCATTGTTAACCAGAAGTGACAAAAAAAAGGAGCAAAACTCGCTAAGACCCGTGGCCCGACCCGCAAACCTGGAGAACCGCCGACCCACGTCTATACCTGCAAACCACAGGGTACCGACCCGCTGCAGGACTCTATCTTGGACTGATAGATTACATACAAGTGAATGAACCTTTTACTTCCGTTTTATACACGCTGCCCAAAATTCACAAGCAACCTGTCCTCTTTGACATCTAGGGGCAGATTTATCAGGATTCGAATAGTAAATTTGAATTTTCGAGTGTCATAATTCACACATTCGAATTTAAATCCTCTTATTCGAATGTAAATTCGAATGTGAGATTTATCACACCTCGGACATGGAAACGATCCTAATTCGAATATTCGCCATCTATAACCAAGTCAATGGCAGAGGCCCGTTGAGGCATTGATTAATAGTCTTCCTGACATTCGAGTATTTTTTCAGGAGAAAAACTCGATTAGTACGAATTGAATATGATTTGAATTTTCTGGTCGGATATTAGACATTGTAATTTTTTCTTAAATAACTTCCCTGTCGAATTGTGTGTATATTCAAATTTAAAACAATTCACATGAATTCAAGATTCGACCTTTGATAAATGGGCCTCCCCCTAAAGGCTGGCTTTGGATCAGTGTTCAGCCCTATGGCGTCCATGTTGGACAAGATCCAGGGTTGGATTCAGCCAGTAGGATTCTGGGAAAAAAACTGGTGAATTCAGACCAGCTTCTGGCTCCATACCAGATACCTTGGACACTTCACTCCAACCTCCTTTCTAGGCTGTAAAGAGGGAGTGGAGTCTGCCAGCGAATGTGCCCTGGATACCCCAGTCCAACACTGACAAGATCTTTCCACCATTGGTGCAACAAGCAAAGTTGTTTATTACCAATTTTTGGAGACGTTGCATTGCATCCATGTATATGAATGGTCATATTCAATGTGTCCCCACTTCTGTTACATAGAAAATTACAGAAATACAGTATTTTAGATCAGGCGAGTCCAAAGTGCGGCCCGGGGGCCAATTGCGGCCCGTTTTCATATTTACACCGGCCTTCAGCCTCCGTCATAAAATTAATAATAATGAGGCCCCCCAGCATAGTGCGATCAGGAATCCCATAGCAGTAAAATTTGGGCACATTAGTGAAATGATCTGCCACCAGTCTATACTGCTGCCTTGTGCTGAAGGTGTTAGTAATTAGGGATGCACCGAATCCACTTTTTTAGATTCGGCCGAACCCCCGAATCCTTCATGAAAGATTCGGCCGAATACCGAACCGAACCCTAATTTGCATATGCAAATTAGGGGTGGGAAGGGGAAAACATTTTTTACTACCTTGTTTTCTGACAAAAAGTCACGCAATTTCCCTCCCGCCCCTAATTTGCATATGCAAATTAGGTTTCGGATTTGGTTCGGCCCGGCAGAAGGATTCGCCGAATCCGAATCCTGCTGAAAAAGGCCGAATCCTGGCCGAATCCCGAACCGAATCCTGGATTCGGTGCATCCCTATTAGTAATAGACACGGTACTGGCACAGAGAAGGGCTATTTTTGCATACTTCTTTGGGGCTAAAGGTGTCAATAGACGTACTGACGTGCCAGTATAGTAAACTAAATTATGGTGTCACTACGTGCCAGTACGTGTCTATTGCTAACACCTTCAGCACACAGGCAGCAGTATAGACCAGGGGGCCCATTTACTTAGCTCGAGTGAAGGAATAGAGGAAAAATGTTTTTTTTGGCAACTTCGAATTGGCTACTTCGACCTTCGACTACGACCTTCGACTTTGAATCGAATGATTCCAACTAAAAATCGTTCGACTATTCTATAGTCGAAGTACTGTCTCTTTAAAAAAAAACTTCGACCCCCTAGTTCGCCACCTAAAACCTACCGAGGCCAATGTTAGCCTATGGGGAAGGTCCCCAGAGGCTTTACAAGGTTTTTCTGATCAAAGGATAATCCTTCGATCGATGGATTAAAATCCTTCGAATCGAAGGATTTAATCGTTCGATCAAACGATTATTCCTTCGAACGTTCGATCGAACGAATTGTGCTAAATCCTTCGACTCCGATATTCGAAGTCGAAGGATTTCAATTCGGCAGTCGAATATCGAGGGTTAATTAACCCTCAATATTCGACCCTAGGTAAATGTGCCCCCAAGTGTCAGATCATTTCACTAATATGCCCAACTATTACTGCTACGGTTACTCGATTCCTGTAATTTAATGTTAATGGTTCAAAGAATGTCGGGCTGAATGGTCGGCCCTCACACATTTTCACCTCACGAAATCTGGCCCTCGTTGCAAAAAGTTTGGGCACCCCTGCCTTAGATAATATTTTTTTTTTTGTTTAGTTTACTCATAATAAGATCCACCAAGATATAGTCTAGGAGTCGCATTATGTTACATTGTGGAGAATCTCTATGGGCTCCATTATCATTTCTTTATATGATTTCACTGGAGGGAAAGTCGTTTGTCATTCACCGACCAGTGTGTGACTGGGTGGCAATCTATCGATGATATTTTTGTGATATAAAGGGGTTACACAGATTTCCTTTCATGGTTCCACCAGGAGCTTGATGGGATACATCCTCATATTTTGTATACATTCAGGGTCAGATTTATTAAGGGTCAAATAGTGAATTTGACTTTTCAAAAAAATGTTGGTGTCAAAATTTACATATTCTAATTTTAATCCCCGAATTGGAATGTAAATTTGAATTTGATATTTATCACACCTCAACCATGGAAACAGTTCTAATTTTAATATTTGCCACCTAAAACCTGCCGAGTTCCTTTACAAGTCAATAGCAGAGGTCCGTTGAACCATCTGAATATGTTAATTGCCTTCCTGAAACTTGAGTTTCTTTCGAAGGGAAAACTCATTTAGAATTAAATCAGAATTTTCGGGTCGGGACTATCCAATCGAATATTAGACATTTAGAATTTTTTTACTTTTGATAAATCTGCCCATATATGTGGATATTGTATCAATATAGGATATAAGTGATTAAACAGAAGGTATGTTGTTATAGTAAAAGTCAGTTCTATTAAGTCACTTATCTCAGGTAGAAAGACTTGTGAGTTAGTCTTGCCAACCAGAACAACAGGTAGAAGAAACGTATGACAAATTTCGGTATGTGGCTATGCTAGACAAATCCTGGGTAGGGCTAAGAGTAAAGCTCATGGACACATGATATATAGATAGAGAATTTTGCAAATCTCCTTTTATTTTATATTGCAGAGGTAGAACCTTAGGGATCCAGTTGGTACATTCATGTGAGGAGCCCAGTCTCGTTCCTGCCTTTATACACACACTTCTGTACATCTTGATGCCAGGCCTCCTAAATATTGCTATTGAAGGTGCTGCCATTTACATACATAGTAACTTAGTTTGAAAAAAGACGCGTCCATCAAGTTCCAACTTTTAACTCTATTTAAACCTGCCTAACTGCCAGTTGATCCAGAGGAAGGCGAAAAAAACCTATGTGAAGCCTCTCCAATTTGCCTCAGAGGGGAAAAATTCCTTCCTGACTCCAAGATGCAATGGGACCAGTCCCTGGATCAACTTGTACTATGAGCTATCTCCCATATCCCTGTATTCCCTCACTTGCTAAACACCATCCAACCCCTTCTTATACCTATCTAATGTATCAGCCTGTACCACTGATTCACTTCCCAGCTCTCCCTGTAACACCCCTTTCCCTCCTCTAATCTCATTGGCTCCCTCCTGTCTGCTGGGAGGAGCTACTGGTGAATAAAGCATCCGACCCTTCCTTGTACCTATCTAATGTATCAGCCTGTACCACTGATTCACTTCCCAGCTCTCCCTGTAACACCCCTTTCCCTCCTCTAATCTCATTGGCTCCCTCCTGTCTGCTGGGAGGAGCTACTGGTGAATAAAGCATCCGACCCTTCCTTATACCTATCTAATGTATCAGCCTGTACAACTGATTCACTTCCCAGCTCTCCCTGTAACACCCCTTTCCCTCCTCTAATCTCATTGGCTCCCTCCTGTCTGCTGGGAGGAGCTAATGGTGAATAAAGCATCCGACCCTTCCTTATACCTATCTAATGTATCAGCCTGTACCACTGATTCAGGGAGACAATTCCACATCTTCACAGCTCTCACTGTAACAAACCCCTTCCCAATATTTAGCTGGAACCTCTTTTCTTCTAATCAGAATGGGTGACCTTGTGTCAGCTGGAAAGATCTACTGGTAAATAAATCATTAGAGAGATTATTATATGATCCCCTTATATATTTATACATAGTTATCATATCTCCCCTTAAGCGCCTCTTCTCCAGCGTGAACATCCCCAATTTGGCCAGTCTTTCCTCATAGCTAAGATTTTCCCTTTACCAGCTTAGTTGCCCTTCTCTGTCCCCTCTCTAATACAATAATGTCCTGTTTGAGTGATGGAGACCAAAACTGTACGGCATATTCTAGATGGGGCCTTACCAGTGCTCTATACAGTGGGACCCCCTCCTCCCGTGACTCTCTGCCCCATTTAATACAACTCAAGACCTTATTTGCCCTTGATGCTGCTGACTGGCATTGCTTGCTACAGACAAGTTTATTATCTACAAGGACTCCAAGCTCCGTCTCCATTATGGATTTGCCTTGTGCAGTCCCATTAAAGGTATAAGTGGATATTTTTACATCCCAGGTGCAGGACTTTACATTTATCAACATTGAATCTCAACTGTCACTTAGCTGTCCAGAATTCCTTGCATTGTTGTCTCTTAGAGGCCTAGCCTATTTGACTATTGTCCTCTCGTATTCTGACCTCAGCCTCATCTCCTTTTATTGAACAGCACCATTGGTTCAGAGGAAAGAAAATCCATCTAGGCTACAATGAGTGGCAGTGGGTTTATACCTGCATTTTCCTTTTATCAGGGGACCCATATGTGTTCTGTTTGGTCATGGAAGGGACAGCATTTTCTACAAAGGTGAATTGGGTGGTCCAATGTGTGCCACTAAATAGCTTCCCTCTATCAGGTATTAGAAGGTACAATGGAGGCTACATTGCCGCCTCATTAAACAAGTACATTGCAGATATTGGGGTTTAGCTCTTTAATGCTGCAAGATTCGTTTGAGTTAGGTTTGGTGCATGTAGGACAGTGCCAATGACGAGTCCAACTTTGGGTGCTTTATTGGCCACGAGCGTCCATAATTGTGTGTCCAGGGTATCTTCCCTATATATGAAATCATCATTTTCACTATTTTTACAGCTATGATCATGAACTGTAATGAAAACTGCACAAATATTGTTCACTTTATTTCTTTATTCACTGTTTTAGATGCGTTTACAAACACAATATGCCATGGCTACCAGACATTTTCGGTGCCACTATAGGGTAGGTGTTTATTGGGGAGTCACACTGTTTTCTGATGAAAGCCACATTATGATGACCAAAATAATGAACATTGGTGTCGAGAAGACCCGGAGAATATAGAACTTTTACTTTTACTGACCCCCGAGAAGCTTTCTGATTATGTGGTGGTGGTTTCCTTGGGCAGGATATGAAGGGTGCAGCATTCTCATCTGTAACTATAATCTATCATTACATTACCCTATGGCAAGGTCTGCATAAAATAACCTTATTAAGTGACACAGTGAGTGGAATGAGCTCTGCCTGTGCCCGGGAACACTACAGCACATGACTTCAAATCAATGTTTCAGGCACAAAGACCAATGAATGGTCAGACTCACCGGGGAGGGTGTTAGATCAGCTGAACAGTAGAAAACTATTTCAGGGATGCAGAATATCTCTTTGAGCAGAGCGAGGCTGGTCATTAACAAGTGGAAGGTGCCGGGTATCTAGAGGACATTGCCTCAATAAGGTCACACTTACTAACTGAGAATCTGGGTGAGGGATTCCAATGGGAGGCCAGTCGGTGAGAGCTCCGTGCTGGAAATGTTTAATTTGGCTGCTATTCCTGACCCCTGTGAACGCAGTCCCTTACTGCAAAGTAGGAACTGGTGAAATTCAGCATGGTGGTTATGTATACTAAGGATAATCTTATCAAGATACATGGGCGCAAATTCACTAAGCGCCGAAGCGCCGGCATTTTTCGTTACTGCGCAAATTCACTAACGAACGCTGGCGTAGTTTCGCTAGTGTTACTTCGCACCCTTACGCCAGGCGAATTTTCGCTAGCGACGTAACTACGCAAATTCACTAACTTGCGCAGTGTACTGAACTCTACCTTTTACGTTAGACTTCCTTCGCCACCTCAGACCTGGCGAAGCGCAATAGAGTAGATAGGGATTGTTTCCAAAAAAGTCAAATTTTTTTCTAAGTCCCAAAAAACGCTGGCGTGTTTTCTACATGATGGGTGATAGGCTGAAAAAGATCGAAAATATTTTTGGGGCTCCCCTCCTTCCCCCCTACATTTCCTGATTCATGGCAACTTACCTAGACAGTGGGCACATGTGTAGGGCAAAATAACATTTATATTTGCTGATTTGAAGGTTTTCTAGCCATTTGAAGTGGTGTTCCTCCATTGAAATTTGAATTTCGCGCCGTATGCAAATGAACCATCGCTAGCGAAACTTCGATTCGCTTGGCGAATTAACGCTAGTGCAACTTCGAAAACTTACGCTACCCCTGTGTGCAACTTCGGATTTTAGTGAATTTGCGAAGCGCTGGCGAAAATACGATCACATTTCAAATTCTCAAAGTCTTCATTAAGAAATAACTTAGCGAAACTCCGCTTGCGCTCCTCTTCTGAAAGCGATTGGGTGATCCATCATGCGGCACTCGATTTCTCCTCCCTGCTTTCCTTATAGGAGATAGCCAGGGAGGAGAAATCGAGCACCACACGATGGATTGTCGTCCTTTTCTGAAGAGGAGCGGAAGCGGAGTTTCGTTAAGTTATTTCTTAATAAAGGCTTTGTGATTTTAAAGTTGAATTTGTCTTGGTGAGGTTTTTGTTTTTTTTATATATATACTATTTTTTTTTTTTTTTTTTTAAATTGATGTTACTGGTCCTTTAAAGGCTATGCTGCTTAAAGGGTGGTTCACCTATAAATTAACTTTTAGTATATTGTAAATAATGCTATTCTGAGACAATTTGCAGTTGGTCTTGATTTTTTTTTAATTATTTAGCTTTTTAGTCCAGAAGCTCTCCAGTTTGGGATTTTCAACGCTTTTTGGTTGCTAGGGTCCAATTATTAAATTCTAGAATTGTAGACAGGAATATGAATAGGAGAGGGTCTGAATACAAACAAGAAACAATAAGTAAAAACTGCAGCCTCAAGAGCAATCAGTGTGTTTTGGCTGCCAGGGTCAGTGACCCCAGAGTGAGTCAGAAGAGGAAAGGAACTACTTCAAAACTATTTAAAAAAAATAAAGTTATCTGTAAAAACAAAAACAGCATTGTCTTAAAGGAGTTGTCCATCTTTGAATGAACTTTTAGTTTGCAGTAGAGTGGGACATTCTGAGGCAATTTGCAATTGCAATTGTTTTTTTTTTATTATTTTTAGTTTTTGAGTTATTTAGCTTTTTATTCAGCAGCTCTTCAGTTTGTAATTTCAGCCATCTGGTTGCTAGGGACAAAATTACCCTAGCAACCATGCATTGATTTATATAAGGAACCAGGAATGTGAATAGGAGAGGCCTAAAGAGGAAGATGAGTTATAAAAATTAACAATACATTTGTAGCCTTACAGAGCATTTTTTTTTAGATGGGGTCAGTGACCCCCATTTAAAAGCAGAAAGAGTCAGAAAAAAAGACAAATAATTCAAGAACTGTTAAAATAATGAAGGCCAATTGAAAAGTTGCTTAGCATTAGCCATTCTAGAACATACTAAAAATAAATTCAAAGGTGAACCACCCCTTGCAAAGACAAAACCCCACCCCCCAATTTTTTTTTCTTTAATGAAAAAGAAACCTATTTCCAATAAAAAATGTGTACCGTTTTTATAAGAAACCTGATTGTATGCAATGAAATTCTGAAATTACCTGTGCAGCCAGGTCGCTCGCCGTGTGATTCTTAGGCGCCATCTTTGTTTCCTAGGGTGCGCGCTTCCCGCCTGCGCACCTCTTGAAGGTACAGGCGGGCTGGCGTGATTGCACCAGCGCGCATTGATGCACGTTTTGGCGTGTCTGACTGTATTTAAGGCCCATTCTGACCCCCAGCCAGTGCCCGTGATAGAACTTGTTCTAGTGGTTTTCCTGAGCTTTGTGCATCTGTCTTTGAAATTCTGATCTGATTATCCGTGTTTGACCCAGCCTGTTCCTGACTATTCTGCATTCCGTATCCTGACCCTTGCCTGCCTACAACAACTCTCCTGCTTAACCCCTTGATTGACTACCCGGTTTTGACCCTTGCCTGCCTGACGATTCTGATATCCGCCTGCCGCGACCCAGCCTGTCTGACCATCCTTCAGCCTAATCCTTTTGTACTGTGACCTTCAGCCCAAAAGACTCTGCTACCAGCCGTGCCCCTTCGCTAGCCAGAACATCTCGCCTTGTACCCCTCGTTAAGTCCAGGTGGCACCCAAGTAAGCTGAGGGCTCCTCCCGAAGCCCAACAGTGGTCACACTACTGGTGAAGCCAAGCCGAGACCAGGGTACTTGGCACTTGTTCTGGTATTGGGTGCCGGCCGTGACACTGTGGATAGGAATTGTCAGACAGTCCCTAACGGCTCCAAAGGAAACAATCATACTTATGAACAGCAGGGGGAGCCCCCGCCTTACTTCCCAGCCATGCAGAACTCAAGCAGCTTTGTTTGTTTCCCTGTAGAGCAGTCGGCGACTGTGTAGGGACTTGTATTGGATTTTATTTTTGCCTTTACATCCCCTTTACTGTTTCCAATTCCAGCTGCAGGGACAAAGATCATGGAGCCAGATTTAAACAGATAAACTGGGATTCTATTTGGAGGATTATTTTGCTGCAGCCACTGGTTCTGCAGAGTTGGAGAAAGTTTGTATTAAACAAAACAAAAACTATAAAATCCACATTAGATTACATGACAACACAGGAGCCAGTGCAGTCTGTATATTCTGATTATTAATCAGTCTTGCTGTATTGGCTTCTGGCAGATATTATTTGACTTCTGCTGTTTTGATCATTTATGACGATCCCTAAGCAGCCCAGACCACACTGAGCATGTGCACAGTCTTGGTCTTGCAAAGATGTATAACAAAGTTACAAGATGGTGACCCCCTGTGGCCAACTTTGAAAGCATAAATCATTTGTTTGATTAGGCTTGTGGTGCAGTAAGTTCATGTTTATGTTTAAGTATACAAAATACAGCATTTCTAGCCTTATTCTATTTTAGACTTTACTTCCCCTTTAACTCCTGCTTATTACTTTTTAAACAAAATAGTTCTCCAGCAAAGACAGGGGGCGGAGTCATCCCATTATACTGATTATAGATTCATGGGTCACACACCTATTTCATATCTACCGTACGACACGGGACTCTAAGCAAACACAGGGCTATTTTTCTAAATTGCATAGCAACCAATCTATTTAAACTGAATTTATGCAATGTTTTCTTAAATGAATTGGCCACCACATGTCCATTGCAAAGAGTTGCTAATTCTACAAGGCAGGTGCCTCACATGGATGGGTTCCAATGATAACAATAATAATTCTAATGAGTGGGAGGAGTCACACCCATCACATGGATTCACATCACAGGACAAACACTTGCTGAAACGGCCCCACCTTGTGTTGTTGGCAGCATTATGCAACGAGGCTGCTTCCTATGACAGCATGGGAGCCCTGCGTTTGTTTTTTCTGCTTAATTCTTGATAATTTGCAACAGTAAGGTTAACTTTTTGGAGGGTTCGGATCAATTACGGAACTACTAGGGGGATGGGAGGGCAACTGGCAGGGATACAGGCGCATGCAGGTAAGGAGGATAGCGGGCGTGCAGGTACAGTTAATTAAAGGATAAGTAAACCTTTAAAATGGGTATAAAAATGACAAAGGTGATATTCTAAGCACTTTTGCAATGTAGATTCATTATTAATTTTTTTCTATTCCAAGATATTAAGGGATACATGTTCTGTTAATATAAATGAATTTTGTTACAACAGCGCCACCTGCTGGTCAGTTTCCCAACAGTCTGACCACCAAGTAGTCAAGGAAGTTGTCAGTTGTCTAGTGAGAGTGTTGCACGTGAGAGTGAAGTGTCTAGTGAGAGTGTTGCACGTGAGAATGCAGTGTCTAGTGAGAGTGTTGCACGTGAGAGTGCAGTGTCTAGTGAGAGTGTTGCACGTGAGAGTGCAGTGTCTAGTGAGAGTGTTGCACGTGAGAGTGCAGTGTCTAGTGAGAGTGTTGCACGTGAGAGTGCAGTGTCTAGTGAGAGTGTTGCACGTGAGAGTGCAGTGTCTAGTGAGAGTGTTGCACGTGAGAGTGCAGTGTCTAGTGAGAGTGTTGCACGTGAGAGTGCAGTCTCTAGTGAGAGTGTTGCACGTGAGAGTGCAGTGTCTAGTGAGAGTGTTGCACGTGAGAGTGCAGTGTCTAGTGAGAGTGTTGCAAGTGAGAGTGCAGTATCTAGTGAGAGTGTTGCACGTGAGAGTGCAGTGTCTAGTGAGAGTGTTGCACATGAGAGTGCAGTGTCTAGTGAGAGTGTGCAGTGTCTAGTGAGAGTGTTGCACGTGAGAGTGCAGTGTCTAGTGAGAGTGTTGCACGTGAGAGTGCAGTGTCTAGTGAGAGTGTTGGACGTGAGTGCAGTATCTAGTGAGAGTGTTGCACGTGAGAGTGCAGTGTCTAGTGAGAGTGTTGCACGTGAGAGTGCAGTGTCTAGTGAGAGTGTTGCACTGAGAGTGCAGTGTCTAGTGAGAGTGTTGCACGTGAGAGTGCAGTGTCTAGTGAGAGTGTTGTACGTAAGAGTTCAGTGTCTAGTGAGAGTGTTGCACGTGAGAGTGCAGTGTCTAGTGAGAGTGTTGCATGTAAGAGTGCAGTGTCTAGTGAGAGTGTTGCACGTGAGAGTGCAGTGTCTAGTGAGAGTGTGCAGTGTCTAGTGAGAGTGTTGCACGTGAGAGTGCAGTGTCTAGTGAGAGTGTTGTACGTAAGAGTTCAGTGTCTAGTGAGAGTGTTGCACGTGAGAGTGCAGTGTCTAGTGAGAGTGTTGCATGTAAGAGTGCAGTGTCTAGTGAGAGTGTTGCACGTGAGAGTGCAGTGTCTAGTGAGAGTGTGCAGTGTCTAGTGAGAGTGTTGCACTTGAGAGTGCAGTGTCTAGTGAGTGTTGCACGTGAGAGTGCAGTGTCTAGTGAGTGTTGCACGTGAGAGTGCAGTGAATAGTGAGTGTTGCACGTGAGAGTGCAGTATCTAGTGAGAGTGTTGCACGTGAGAGTGCAGTGTCTAGTGAGAGTGTTGCACGTGAGAGTGCAGTGTCTAGTGAGAGTGTTGCATGTGAGAGTGCAGTGTCTAGTGAGAGTGTTGCACGTGAGAGTGCAGTGTCTAGTGAGAGTGTTGCACACGAGAGTGCAGTGTCTAGTGAGAGTGTTGCACATGAGAGTGCAGTGTCTAGTGAGAGTGTTACACGTGAGAGTGCAGTGTCTAGTGAGAGTGTTGCACATAAGAGTGCAGTGTCTAGTGAGAGTGTTGCACGTGAGAGTGCAGTGTCTAGTGAGAGTGTTGCACGTGAGAGTGCAGTGTCTAGTGAGAGTGTTGCACGTGAGAGTGCAGTGTCTAGTGAGAGTGTTGCACGTGAGAGTGCAGTGTCTAGTGAGAGTGTTGCACGTGAGAGTGCAGTCTCTAGTGAGAGTGTTGCACGTGAGAGTGCAGTGTCTAGTGAGAGTGTTGCACGTGAGAGTGCAGTGTCTAGTGAGAGTGTTGCAAGTGAGAGTGCAGTATCTAGTGAGAGTGTTGCACGTGAGAGTGCAGTGTCTAGTGAGAGTGTTGCACATGAGAGTGCAGTGTCTAGTGAGAGTGTGCAGTGTCTAGTGAGAGTGTTGCACGTGAGAGTGCAGTGTCTAGTGAGAGTGTTGCACGTGAGAGTGCAGTGTCTAGTGAGAGTGTTGGACGTGAGTGCAGTATCTAGTGAGAGTGTTGCACGTGAGAGTGCAGTGTCTAGTGAGAGTGTTGCACGTGAGAGTGCAGTGTCTAGTGAGAGTGTTGCACTGAGAGTGCAGTGTCTAGTGAGAGTGTTGCACGTGAGAGTGCAGTGTCTAGTGAGAGTGTTGTACGTAAGAGTTCAGTGTCTAGTGAGAGTGTTGCACGTGAGAGTGCAGTGTCTAGTGAGAGTGTTGCATGTAAGAGTGCAGTGTCTAGTGAGAGTGTTGCACGTGAGAGTGCAGTGTCTAGTGAGAGTGTGCAGTGTCTAGTGAGAGTGTTGCACGTGAGAGTGCAGTGTCTAGTGAGAGTGTTGTACGTAAGAGTTCAGTGTCTAGTGAGAGTGTTGCACGTGAGAGTGCAGTGTCTAGTGAGAGTGTTGCATGTAAGAGTGCAGTGTCTAGTGAGAGTGTTGCACGTGAGAGTGCAGTGTCTAGTGAGAGTGTGCAGTGTCTAGTGAGAGTGTTGCACGTGAGAGTGCAGTGTCTAGTGAGTGTTGCACGTGAGAGTGCAGTGAATAGTGAGTGTTGCACGTGAGAGTGCAGTATCTAGTGAGAGTGTTGCACGTGAGAGTGCAGTGTCTAGTGAGAGTGTTGCACGTGAGAGTGCAGTGTCTAGTGAGAGTGTTGCATGTGAGAGTGCAGTGTCTAGTGAGAGTGTTGCACGTGAGAGTGCAGTGTCTAGTGAGAGTGTTGCACACGAGAGTGCAGTGTCTAGTTAGAGTGTTGCACATGAGAGTGCAGTGTCTAGTGAGAGTGTTACACGTGAGAGTGCAGTGTCTAGTGAGAGTGTTGCACATAAGAGTGCAGTGTCTAGTGAGAGTGTTGCACGTGAGAGTGCAGTGTCTAGTGAGAGTGTTGCACGTGAGAGTGCAGTGTCTAGTGAGAGTGTTGCACGTAACAGTGCAATGTCTAGTGAGAGGTGCAGGTGTCAGAGGGAGAAGTTATTTTACACTGCAGGAGAAGATCCAATGTCGGCCAACAGAGGGCAGCAGCATTGTGTATTGGACAAAGGGGTGAACCTGAGTGAAGTGGGAAAAAACAAAAATAGAGGGATCAGATGTATCACTGATTTGTTTTCTCCTTTAGTCATCATGATATATTTTGCCAGAAACAAGAGCTTCATACAGGAACTCAAGGAGACCCATAAAGAAGAACCAGTTCCAGGCTGATCAGCAATGTTATGTCACATAGTCACAGAGTAAGCTGAGCTGGATATGTACAGTATGTATTCTGGCCAATGGGCAGAGGGAGTTGGCCATCCATCATGCATCTTGTAGTGTGCACAGAAATATATGGCTATGGCAGTATAGGTATTCCCCTGTACTAAGCACAATTCAGCAGGAACATCCTCTAAGTTTGCTCATAGTCTGTACAGAGAGATCCCATAAAACTATGGCAGCATAGGTATTCCCCTGTACTAAGCACAATTCAGCAGGAACATCCTCTAAGTTTGCTCATAGTCTGTACAGAGAGATCCCATAAAACTATGACAGCATAGGTATTCCCTGTACTAAGCACAATTCAGCAGGAACAGTCCCTAAGTTTGCTCATAGTCTGTACAGAGAGATCCCATAAAACTATGACAGCATAGGTATTCCCCTGTACTAAGCACAATTCAGCAGGAACAGTCCCCTAAGTTTGCTCATAGTCTGTACAGAGAGATACCATAAAACTATGGCAGCATAGGTATTCCTCTGTACTAAGCACAATTCGGCAGGAACAGTCCCTAAGTTTGCTCATAGTCTGTACAGAGAGATCCCATAAAACTATGGCAGTATAGGTATTCCCTGTACTAAGCACAATTCAGCAGGAACAGTCCCTAAGTTTGTTCATAGTCTGTCCAGAGAGATCCCATAAAACTATGGCAGCATATGTATTCGTTATTCTCAACAGCTGCTCAGAGCCCACTGAGCATGTGAGTGTCACAGACACTTTCCAAGATGGTGACCCCCTGTGACAAGTTTGAAGTCCTGGGTCATTGCTGCTATTGACAAGCTCAAACTTTAGCCTCGTGCAATAAGTTCACTATATAGCCACATTAATTTTTAGGGTTTAGTTCTCCTTTAAGATTAATGATCCTGCTACCAGTGCCTGACAACCATACTACTTGCAACCTCTTTACACTGACCATGAGCTCAACATTGTTCACCCTGAGCTCCCCAAATTCTGCCACCCAGGAACCGGACAACGTGTTGATGCCACAGACCGAGATTGTCCACAGAGAGTGGCCCCCACACTTCACCACCCAGTTTGTTACAATAGGGCCCACTGGTCCCCCATTCAGTCCAGTCACAGGGTCTGTGTCCCGTACAAGTTAAGCCACTTACATGGACATCATCAGGAGACAATGACTGGCCCTTATTGGAAAGCTATAGAGCAGTATGGAGTATGTCCTGCATGAAGGTTGTTGGCTGTTGGATGTTTGTCTGATTTATCCATAATTAAACAGTGTTCCTGCATCTCTGGGCTTGTCCAGCCGTCCTGTCACTTATATTCAACTGATACAACATTCTATTTATTCTGGGCTTTTCTTGCCTTTTAAAAACCTTATTTCTCATGAAAAACAGCACAAAACGTGTTGAAGATAATGAGGTTTAAATGTATTGTACCATGTGCCAAGCAGATATGATCACACCGGGGCTCGCACCACCTTAAGGGACCAGGGGGGGAATTTCGTGACATGCAACATAATTTTTAGGGGGGAGGGGGTTGACGGGGGGCCCAGGAGCACTCGGGCTTGCGATCGCTATTTACACCACTGGGAGACACTATGGGGGAAGAGATCCTTTGGGGGGTGATGTGGTTGGAGAGAGGGCAGGGAACTAGGATTATAAGAAAATCTTTTCAATTGTTCCTCATTATTTATTTTATACAGTCATATGAAAAAGTTTGGGAACCCCTCTTAATTCTTTAGGAGTTTTGTTTATCATTAGCTGATCTTTCAAAGTAGCAACTTCCTTTTAATATATAACTTGCCTTATGGAAACAGTAGTATTTCAGTAGTGACATAAAGTTTATTTATTTATTAACAGAAAATATACAATATGCATCATAACAAAATTAGACAGGCGCATAAATGTGGGCACCCCAACAGAGATATTACATCAATACTTAGTTACAAATGTAACAGCCTCTAGTCGCCTCCTATAGCCTTTGATGAGTGTCTGGATTCTGGATGGTGGTATTTTTGACCATTGGTCCATACAAAATCTCTCCAGTTCAGTTAAATTTGATGGCTGCCGAGCATGGACAGTCTGCTTCAACTCATCCCATAGATTTTTGATGATATTCAAGTTGGGGGACTGTGATGGTCATTCCAGATTGTTGTACTTGTCCCTCTGCATAAATGTCTTTGTAGATTTCCAAGTGTGTTTAGGGTCATTGCAGCGTAACTTCAACTTTTTGAGTGATGCTTGAACATTATCCTGAAGAATTTGTTGATATTGGGTTGAATTCATCCGACCCTCGACTTTAACAAGGGCCCCAGTAGCCCCTGAACTAGCCACACAGCCCCTGAACTAGCCACACAGCCCCACAGCATGATGGAACCTCCACCAAATGTGACAGTCGGTAGCAGGTGTTTTTCTTGGAATGTGGTGTTCTTCTTCCGCCATGCAAAGTGCTTTTTGTTATGAGCAAATAACTCAATTTTTGTCTCATCAGTTCAAAGCACTTTGTTCCAAAATGACAGTGTCTTGTCTAAATTAGGTTTTGCATACAACAAGTGACTGTGTTTGTGTGAGTGCAGAAAGGGCTTCTTTCTCATCCCCCTGCCATACACATGTTCTTTGTGCAAATTGTGCTGAATTGTGCAGGTGTATCTGTACACAAATGTACAGATACACCTGCATCTGCAGCAAGATGTTCTTGCAGGTCTTTGGAGATGATCTTTGGGTTGTCTGTAATATTTCTCACAATCCTCCGCATATGCCGCTCCTGTATTTTTCTTGGTCTGTCAGACCTGGGTTTTACAGCAACTGTGCCTGTGGCCTTCCATTTCCTCATTCCATTCCTTACAGTTGTAACTGACAGTTTAAACCTCTGAAATAGCTTTTTGTAGCCTTCCTCTAAACCATGATACTAAACAATCTTTGTTTTTAGATCTTTTGAGAGTTGCTTTGAGGATCCCATGCTGTCACTCTTCAGAGGAGAGTCAAACAGAAGCACAACTTGCAATTGGTCACATTAAATACCTTTTCTCATGATTGGACACACCTGCCTATGAAGTTTAAGGCTTAACGAGCTAATCCAACCAATTTGGTGTTGCCAGTAATCGGTATTGAGCAGTTACATGCATTCATATCTTTTTTGTTGAAAGTGGAATAAATTATTATGCAGGCTGAGAGGGGTTCCCAAACTTTTTCATATGACTGTATATATTTTTGTTTTATTATTTGCCTTCTTCTTCTGACTATTTTCACCTTTCAAATGGGGGTCACTGACACCATCTAAAAAAACAAATGCTCTGTAAGGCTACAAATCTAAGAGGTTAGTCCGAATGCCAAAAACTTGAATTTTTTTAATACTATAAAATTCGAATTTTTTGTGAAAAAAAAACTTGAATTTCTATGGATTTATTAAAGCCCGGTGCTGCAAAAAGTCTGCATCTGAAAATCCAGCATCTCAGACCTGCCGAGGTTGTATATGAGTCAATAGGAGAGGTCCCTATCCTATTTGGAAGCTTCCGTGGTCTGCACTGGAATTAGCCAGAAAATCCGACTATGTCGGACTTTTCGGGCAAAAATTCAAAAGAATTCAGGCTTTTTGGGAAAAAGCCCAAAAAAAAGGAGCAACTAAGGAAAAAATCATCCGATTCAGATTTTCGCTCGATTTTATCGAGTTTGTCCCTGATCAGATTAAATCATGCTTTTTTTTAAATTTATAACTAAGGTCCAATCATGGATTCTAGTTGGGTCGGACTTTTTTTTTAAATAAATTATTATGAAAATTTGGATTTTGATAAATAACCCCTGTCATGTTATTGCTACTTTTTATTCCACTTTCTATTCAAGCCTGCTCCTTTTCATATTTCAGTCCCTTAGTCAAATCAGTGCGTGGTTGCTATGGTAGTTTGAATCCTAGCAATAAGATTGCCAAACTGGAGAGCTGCTAAATAAAAAGCTAGAAAACCACGAATAATAAATAATGAAACCCCATTGCAAATTGTCTCTGAATATCTTTCATACTAAAAGTTAATTTAAAGGTGAACAAACCCTTTAAAGGGGTTGTTCACCTTCCAACACTTTTTTCTGTTCAATTGTCTTCACCTTGTTCACCAGCGATACCATTTTTCAGTTACTTACTATTTCCCATTTGTGACCGTTTTTTTCCCAATATTGAAAAGTTAAATTTTTTATCTTATGTGTTTCTAAATAAACAAACTGCTCTAAATTGATACATTTAGTTTATACATTTCGTATCTTTGTCCCTGCTGAGCAGAATCAAAAATACGAACTTTAACGAAAAAGTCGGCTATTTCGTTCAACTTCAACAAATTTGAAGAAAGAAGAAGCCGGAAGTAGATCGCCCCGCGGTGCTCACTGGTATAACCCTTGGCCGGTGCAGTTTTCTGCTGATAGGAGCACTAGCCCCAGGTTTCAGGTAAGTCAATACTATCACTTGGGGGTGCCTAACATTTGGCACCCCCAAGTGCAAACAGACTTTCCTTCTCCTTTAAACCCAGAAAAAAAATGTCTGTGTGTGAGTCCTTACAGAAACAATCCCCAGTACTAGGCAAGTTTGCAGAGGTCCCACACTCCAAGGAACCCCCATCCCTGAGCCTGAACATGACCATCAAAGTCCCTATAATGTCAGCATTGTCACCACAGGTGGAGCCTCTAGCTGCTTTACTAACTACCCTACTCCTGCCTCTCACTCCTAGAGAGAACTATTACAGATCTTCCTAACACTTTACTACTCCTAAGGGGACTTGCTGTCAAGCCCGGGTTAATAAGTCCAGATGTGAGGAGGCAAGGAGCGATCAATAGTCCCAGATTTAGCCGAAAACGAGGTACCAAGGAATAAACAGAAGAATCGTCAGGGACAGGCCGAGGTCGAGGCAGGCAGGATTCGAGCGTAACCGGAAACAGGCAGGGTCGGGGGCAGGCAGATAGCAAGCGAAGTCCAGAAACAGGCAGGGGTCAAGCAGGAAGAAGTCAATCAGAAGTTCCGAGGAAACAAGCCGAAGGTCAAAGCCGAAATCAGTAATCAAGTCACATCCAGGAGCTAGGATTATAACCAAGCAAAGATCCTTTTTCCAGAGCGTCTTTTAAGTAATGTTTTGGCGCCAAACGTGAGGACGCTAGCGTCATTACGCCGCACGCCGTTGCGTCAGCGGACGTTTCGTCGCCCCGCGTCCACCCCGGCGCGCGACAGTTTTCAACGCACCTGCGTCCGCGTCCATGTTGACGCTCGTGCACGAATGGGCCTTACATTGCCCCCCCCTGAGGTGTGGCCTCTGGACACCTCTGGATGGTTTCTCAGGATGTTTCTTGTGGAAAGCTTTGATGAGCCTAGGAGCATGGATGTTTCCTATCGGTTCCCAAGAATTCTCTTCAACCGAAAACCCCTTCCACTTGACCAAATACTGCAATTTCCCCCAACGAAGCCGAGAATCCAAAATTTGTTCCACTTCAAACTCGATCCCTTCTTGACAAACAACAGGAGGAGCAGGAACAGGGTGCTGGCAGGAGAAAGGACTAGAATGAAATTTCTTCAATAAGGAGGCATGGAAAACTGGATGGATCTTCATGGATCCCGGAAGTTCTAGTTCAAAAGTAACTGGATTAATACATCTTTTAATTGGAAAAGGCCCAACAAATCTAGGGGCAAATTTCTTTGATGGATGAGGAAGGCGAAGATTGGTAGAGGCTAACCATACCTTGTCTCCTATTTGGAAGTTTGGATCAGCTCCCCGTCTTCGATCTGAAAAAACTTTAAATTGGAGTTGAGCCTTGCGGATCATGTGTTGCAGCACCTCCACATTCTCCCTCAGAAATGTAAGCCTATCCTGGACCGAAGGGAGAGATACTTCTGGAAAAAGGCCAGGAAACATGGTAGGATGAAATGCAAAATTAGAGAAGAAGGGCGTCTGTTTCGTAGATGAATGAATGGTGTTGTTGTAAGAAAATTCAGCCAGAGGAAGAATTGACACCCAATTGTCCTGCAAATAAGAAGAGAAAGACCGGATGTATTGTTCTAAAGTTTGATTAGTTCTCTCCGTCTGTCCGTTAGTCTGAGGATGGTACGCAGAGGATTTCATTAACACTATTCCCAGAGCTTTACAGAGAGCAGACCAGAATTTGGATGTAAATTGTGTGCCTCTATCTGAAATGATTTCTCGAGGCAATCCATGAAGCCGTACAATCTCTTTGATGAAAACATCCGCAGTCTCAGAAGCCGAAGGGAGATGAGAGAGAGGAACGAAATGAGCCATCTTTGTGAGACGATCCACCACCACAAAAATAGTATTATGTTTATTGGAAAGAGGAAGTTCCACAATAAAATCCATGGAGATTGAACTCCAAGGTGCCTCTGGAGGTGGTAGAGGTTTCAAAAGACCCATTGGTTTGAGATGAGAAATCTTAGACCTGGCACAATTTTCACATGAACGAACGTAAGAAATACAGTCTTTCACTACCGATGGCCACCAAAAAAACCGTCTCACCAAATCTAGCGTCTTCCTTATTCCAGAGTGACCCGCTAACGGATGATCGTGCATAAAACTCAATGCTTCAGCTCGAAGTGAAGGAGGAACCACGATTCGTTGATTAAACAAGAGGACACCATCCTTAGAATCAGGGTAATCTTTAACAGACTGCTGGATGTCCTCCACTTTTTTGAGAAAAGAGGCTTGAAGAAGCAGAAAGTTTCCTGAATGAAGAATGGTAGCTGGAGGAGTAGTTGATTCTACTTCAGAAAATTGCCGGGAAAGTGCGTCAGCCTTCACATTCTTGGAACTGGGTTTATACGTAATGTGAAACTGAAACCTTGAGAAAAACAGGGCCCAACGAGCTTGACGAGGATTTAAGCGTTTGGCTGACCTTAAGTACTCAAGATTCTTGTGATCCGTAAAAATTAAAATTGGATGTAACGCACCTTCCAATAAGTGTCTCCATTCCTCCAGAGCATATTTAATGGCCAATAACTCTCGATCACCCACACCATAATTTCTTATGGTGGGACTGAGCTTCTTAGAAAAAAAAGCAACTGGGTGAACACTGTCCTTAATTCCAGACCTTTGAGAAATAATTGCCCCAACCGCATCTTCAGAGGCATCAACTTCAAGTAAAAAAGGTTTAGAAGGTTCGGGATGAATGAGAATTGGAGCGGAGATAAAAAGTGTCTTTAATTTCTCAAAAGCTTCTTGTGACTCCGAAGACCAGAAAAATTTTCTCTTGAGACTGGTTAAGTCTGTGATTGGTTTAATTATAGCAGAAAATTTTTTAATGAATCTTCTATAAAAATTAGCGAAGCCCACGAATCTTTGCACCCCCTTTCGATCCTTGGGAGGCGGCCACTTAAGAATTGCATCCACCTTGCTTACATCCATACAGACCCCCGAAGCAGACACAACGAAACCCAGGAATTCAATGGATGACTTTTCAAACTCACATTTAGAGGCCTTCGCATAAAGCTTATGTTTCCTTAAGCGTAACAGGACCTCTTTGACGTGTACACGATGTTGTTCCAGAGAAGAGGAGAAAATTAAAATATCGTCCAAGTAAACGATAACAAATTGATCAAGGAGATCGCGGAAAATATCGTTTACGAAATGTTGGAACGTAGCAGGGGCATTGCAGAGACCAAATGGCATCACCGTATATTCGAAATGCCCATAACGTGAACGAAAAGCTGTCTTTCACTCATCTCCCTTGCGGATTCGAATCAAATTGTAGGCCCCTCTTAAATCCAGCTTTGAAAAAATCTTAGCTTGGCTCAACCTTTGAAAAAGTTCTGAAATAAGTGGTAAGGGGTATCGGTTCTTGACTGTGATTTTGTTGAGATCTCTGAAGTCAATGCAAGGTCTTAAAGAATGATCTTTTTTCTCCACAAAGAATATTCCTGCACCAGCGGGAGATGTAGAAGCTCGGATAAACCCCTTTTCCAGATTCTCGTCAATATATTTCTTCAAAGTTTGAAGTTCAGGCTCAGAAAGCAGATAGATTCTGCCAAACGGGATAGGAGCACCAGGGAGAAGGTCTATAGGACAATCGTAGTCCCTATGAGGAGGAAGAGAATCAGCTCCCTTTTCATCGAAGACATCAAAAAACTCGTGGTAAACAGGAGGAACTGCTTGAACTTCACCTTTATCCAGAAGAATGAACTCTTTCAAAGGACGACTTGATTGACAATTTTGAAGACAAAAAGAAGAGTTAAATATCAGAGAACCGGTGTACCAGTCAATAGAAGGGTTATGAAGCTTTAACCATGGCAGACCTAGGATCACAGGAAACAACAAGGAATCCATCACATCAAACTTTATTTCTTCATAATGTTTAACATGGGAAGCAACAAAAAGTGGAGTCTCATGAAGAATTGAGCCCGAAGACATCAAGGAACCATCCGCCAGTTTAATACCGAGTGGTTGGGACTTGGGAAGTAACGGAAGATTATGCAGGGTAGCAAAAGTCTTGTTCATGAAGCAACCACGAGCCCCAGAGTCCACAATGGCGTCAACTTCAATCTTTCTTGGCCCCATCTGCAACGAAAGATGAATCGTCACAAAAGAGTTCGTTGGAATTGAAGAATTATAAACTGAAGATGATTTAGCGGATATACTACCCTTAGGACAAGTTGGACAGCCTCAAAGGAAGTGACCGGATTGGCCACAATACAAGCATAGATTTAGGCGTCTGCAACGAAGTCTCTCCTCAGCTGTCAAAGCCCCCCGGGCCACACCAATCTGCATAGGTTCAGACTCTGAAGAGACAGCGGAGGGGGCTGGTTGATGGATGGGAGGCGGAGCTACCGGAAAGACCCATGAAGGAGCCGGTGAAAAATTAACTGGTACCTTCTCCAGCTGCCTCTCACGCAGTCTTCGGTCAATTTGAACCGCCAGCCGAAGCAAAAACTCTTCCAAGGTATCTGGAATACCTACTCGAGCCAACTCATCTCTAAGACCGTCAGACAGCCCAATGCGGAATTGTCTCTTTAGAGCCCTGTCATTCCATTCCGTGTCTGGAGCCCAACTCCGAAATTCGGCAATATAATCCTCCACCGGTCTCTGCTTCTGGCGAAGGGCCCCCAAGGCAATTTCTGCTGTGTCAATGCGGTGAGGGTCCTCATAGATTGCGCCCAAAGCCTGAATGAAGGTTTCAGTAGTAGCCAGGATAGGACTGTCCTGTTCCATCAAACGGTGGGCCCACGCTTGAGGTTGTCCTTGTAGAAGGGTGATCATTGTTCCCACCCGAGCCTGCTGAGTAGCATACGTATGAGGCTTTAGAGTAAACAGGAGTTTGCACCCATTAATGAAAGTCCTGTAGGTGCTTCTATCCCCCGAAAACTTATCAGGTAACGCCACTTTAGGTTCAGAGGAAGATCCAGAACCGGCCCCAGAATCCTCAGGAGACAGGAAAGAAGGACCCGAAGCAGGGCGTGAATGAGTCACTGGTTCTTGCAGAGCCTGTAGCTGATCTTGCATAACTTGATAGCCACCTTGTAACTCATGGACAGCTTGAGCTAGACCTGCGATCTGCTGAGAAATAGTCTTCAGCACCGACCTCTCCTCCTTGGACTCCATCTTGGCTTGGTTATACTGTCAAGCCCGGGTTAATAAGTCCAGATGTGAGGAGGCAAGGAGCGATCAATAGTCCCAGATTTAGCCGAAAACGAGGTACCAAGGAATAAACAGAAGAATCGTCAGGGACAGGCCGAGGTCGAGGCAGGCAGGATTCGAGCGTAACCGGAAACAGGCAGGGTCGGGGGCAGGCAGATAGCAAGCGAAGTCCAGAAACAGGCAGGGGTCAAGCAGGAAGAAGTCAATCAGAAGTTCCGAGGAAACAAGCCGAAGGTCAAAGCCGAAATCAGTAATCAAGTCACATCCAGGAGCTAGGATTATAACCAAGCAAAGATCCTTTTTCCAGAGCGTCTTTTAAGTAATGTTTTAGCGCCAAACGTGAGGACGCTAGCGTCATTACGCTGCATGCCGTTGCGTCAGCGGACGTTTCGTCGCCCGCGTCCACCCCGGCGCGCGACAGTTTTCGACGCACCTGCGTCTGCGTCCATGTTGACGCTCGTGCACGAATGGGCCTTACACTTGCTGAGTAATCAATGAAGACGTTTCACTACTCATCCGAGCAGCTTCTTCAGTTCAACTGACTGGTGTGGGAAGTTCTCGGAATATAAACTCTTCCACTAAACCAATCACAATGGCACATTGTAACTCTTCAAAACTGCACCAGCCTGGAGTTCTGAGCAAGCACAATGGATCAATCCTTTTCTTGCTCTTCTTTGTTCTTCAGTGGATGGCCCAGGATGGACTGTTTTCTGCATAAGGGAGGTTGCCGGATCCTCTGGGATTCAGCACCAGGCTAATCTGCTGAAGGGTGTGCGTCGGTTCTCTCTATCTTGGTGAACCAGGATGGACACGGCCACATTTGAGTGAAAAAGTCAGCTTTTTGCTTAAAATTAAAACCCAACATAGACCCACCTTCCCCCAGCCCAGCTGCTACCACGGGCAAATGCCCCTAACTTTTTACTTACCCCTCCTTGAGAATCACAACATCGGAGTTCATGGGCGCCATCTTCTTCGGGTCTTCTTCTGGCGCTTCAGCAATTTTCGTGGCTTTCGGCGCATGCGCAGTTGACAAGAAAAACTGCTCCAACGGCGATGATACGGAACTTATTTTCCTATGAAGATGGCTGCCTGGAGCTCCGATGCCGTCAAACTGCACTGAGGGGTAAGTAAAAAGTTAGGGGCATTTGCAGGTGGGACGCAGCATGTTGCATTTAACCTTCAATCGGTGCTTACATGCGTCTGTGTGAGTACAGCCCCCTTCACAATAATTGAATGCGTCTACTCCTGCGCTCCCCTGCGGCTGAACGGAAGAAAGCGCAACACAGGGGATCGCATGAAAAACCGCCCTTGTGTAAGAGGTCTTATGAACATTGTTACTAAGCTCAGGTGATTGTATATGCAAATGTGTTTCTGCTGCTCTTTATCCTTTATTTCCCCCACCTGCTTTCCAAGTCTACAGTGCACAAAGCTCTAGGAGAGATACAGGATTAAATTAATGATGAACTTCCCCTTTTAACAACAGCTGGAGGGACACTGTTCTGAAAAATGCACTGAAAATTTAAATAGTTATAAGTCTTTTATTACTCTATGGATCTATTAGTGGCCTAGTCTATGTTGAGACCAGCCCACACAATTATTTCGGAACCAAATTATATGTTAAAATGCAGGTACCAAATGATATGTTAAAATGCAGCTAGTAAAAGGCAGAAAGATGAATGATTTAAAGCGAAACTTAAAGGGGTTGTTCACCTTAAAATTAACTTTAAGTATGATGTAGAGAGTGATATTCTGAGACAATCTTCATTTGGTTTTCATTTTTTATTATTCGTGTTTTTTGAGTTATTTAGCTTTTTATTCAGCAGCTCTTCAGTTTGCAATTTCAGCCATCTGGTTGCTAGGGTTCAAATTCCCCTAGCAACCATTTTGTGTAAGAAAACAAGAATGTGCCAGTGAATTTTACTCTGTTAAATCTAGAAGGAATGTGCTTGAAAAAGTTGTGTTACTTTATTGTAAATTTCTGCAAAATCCCATCCGTTCCACTTGCTGCTGCCTCCTTCCCCAGGCTGTGACTGCACTGTAGGACAGGAACCAATCAGCAGCTAGGCTGACCTGATAGGGAACAACTGAAGTCTGTCTGTGCTTGTGTGACTGCAGGGCTGTGATTGGCTGTCCCCCTCCTACTGTGCTTCTGGCAAGTAGAGTTGTCACCTTTTCTAAAAAATGTTACCGGCCAGTGGGGGCAGGAACAAAAGGGGACGGCCCATGACACAAAAGGGGGTGGAGCCACACACAGTGACGCAAAAGGGACAGAGCAACATGCGCAATAGCCAAAAGCACAAAAAAAAAGATAAGTTCTGAGCGAATTGGGGTGGGCCAAGGGCTTTTTTTAAGTGTATTACAAATTACCGGCAAATTTGTAATACCGGCCCAGCAGGTGTTTTACTGGCTAGTGGCAACCCTACTGGCAGGGACTCTTAGGACGCGCCCACTCCTCATTTGAAACAGGGACGGTGACCAAAGAAGATCTATGGGGAGCTCCAATAAAGGGGCTAATTTTGAAGACAATATAATAGCATCTAATTAAGTCCTGCTAAAATTAGTTGCCGAGTGAACTTCCCCTTTACGGCAGAGACACACGGTGAGATTCGGGGAGATCTGTCTCCCGCCGGCTAGAATGCAAATCGCTGGTGGGATGGCACTCGAAGCATTTCATTTTCCGAGGTTTGCTCGTGAGGCAACTTTCGGAAAACAAAGCGCTGTGAGTGCCATCACACCGATTTTCATTCTAGCCGGCGGGAGACAGTTCAGGGATATTAGTCGCCCCGGAGCAGCCTCGGACTGGCAATCTGTGGGTTCTGGCAAATGCCAGAGGGGCTGCTATAAAGTGCCATAGAAAGTCACTATTCAGTGGGCTGGTGGGAGCTGATTGGGCTTCTGTGTAACTGAAATGACACGACCTATTTTAATTCTCAGTCCAGCCCTGCCCCAGAGCATACCTCCCAACATTTTGGAAGTAAAAAGAGGGACAAAAAAATTTTTTACCCACACGTAGCGCAGCAATTTTTTTGACCACACCCCTTTCTGTGGCCACACCCCCTAATTACCATGTTTGTTTTACACAATTTGGCAGGTTATGAAAGTTTGAAAATATTTCTCCTTATCTAAACTGTGTTTTTGTGTCTCAAAATTGTTACAAAGTATCTTATTTGCACCTGTTAGCTGTTCTGGGCTCTCTGCTAAAAGCCAATTAAGTGAGAAACTTTGTTTCTTTTTCTGGCTGTTCAGTGCAGAGAAAAGAGGGACTTTCCAGTACAAATCAGGGACTGCGGATTGAGCTGTCAACAGAGGGACTGTCCCTCCGAAAAAGGGACAGTTGGGAGGTATTCCCAGAGAAGAGATTTGTCGCTGGACGTCTAATCTCGCCGAATCTGCTAATGTGTCTCTGCCCTTGCATTCTATGAAAGGACATCCAGGAAGAGAGGAGGAAACCGGCTTTAGTTGCACTTTAGACGAAACAGATTGGAATATTAGCCAAATGCAGACGCTCTGTGCAATAGAAACAAAGTTTAGCGCGCACGCAGCACTACTCTTCCATATCGCGTTCAAAAGAATATGAGCCGTTGCCTGAAGAAGGCGTGGCGAAAGGGGCGTGGTTTGGAAAGGTAGGGGGCGCCAAGCAATGACGCAGGAACTGATCTAAAGCGGAGGCGGCAAGAGAAGCAGCGGGAATTCTGCGCCTGCGCACTCACGTGATTTCGCCTCAGCGGCTGTTGCGTCGGTTTGTTTTCGCAGCCATTTTGTGTTGCATTACTGGGAAATAAAATTCGTGCCGGAGCTGAGGAGCGCGCTCGTAGCGGCGAGTTGTGGCAGGTCCTCACTCACTGGCGCTGGCCTCCGTGCCCGCCTGTCTTTCCCCAGCTCGCCCGGGCTGCTCGCGGCTTTGTAGGGGCGTCCGGGAAGGGGGAGAGCGAGAGCCGGCGCCTCCACATAGTCCCGGCCTCCTCCTCCGCCACGGCCGCAACGCTCCATGATGTGCATCCGCCTGGGAAGAGACACTCGCTGCGCCTGAGGTAAGTGCCGGGGATGTGCGGCCTTGTCACTGCTCTGAGGAGCGGCTCTTCCGCATGAGACGGACACACACGGGCTCGGGGCGGCAGGTGCATTGTGCCCGGAGGGTTAGAGCCGCTGCTTCTCTTATTATAGGGGAAAACTGACGCCTTTGCAGCTGATATCGCTACTACTTTCCCTTTAAATCTGCGTTCATTATAACCAGGGCAGCCATCAGGGGGGGACAGGGGGGAGAGTTGTAGGGGGCCCCGAGGGTAAGGGGGGCCCCGGCCACGCCACACTTACTTGATTAGTCGGGCCCCCCATCTGTCTGAGAGCTGCTGACTTCGAGAAGGCATGGACGTTTAAGGGGCCCTGGCCACCAATTTTCTTATAATGTGGGGGGGGGCCCTGGCCACCAATTTTTTTTCTCATGTGGGTCCTAGCCACCAATATTCTTTAATGGGGGGGGGCCCTGGCCACAAATGTTTTTTTATGGGGGGGCCCTGACAAACCAATATCTTTTTATTTTTTATTAACATGTGGGAACTCTAGCCACCAATATTTTTTTTTGTTTTTTTACTGTGTGGTGGGGAGGGCGGACCAGTAGGTGGGGCTTGCGGTGGGCGCAGCCCAGGGGGCCCAGGAAATTTTGTCGTATGGGGCCCTGCGATTTCTGATGGCGGTCCTGATTATAACAGAGCAGCATACACTTTACATTTGGTCCTGTTTTGGCTTTTGAGTGGGTTTGGGATTTTTTTTGGGTTTGGCAGCTGGTTGCTAGGGGCCCATTTAATCTAGCAACCAGGACGTGGTTTGAGTGAGAGGTTGAATGGCACAGGGAAATCATTACAGCACTGGAAAAAAGGAAAATCTATTGGAAAGTGGTTATGTATGTTCTAGAATGGTTAATCCGAAACAACTTTTCTATTGGTCTTTATTTTTTATATATAGTGTTTGAATTATTTGCTTTCCTCATCTTTCAAATGGAGGTCACTGACCCCATCTAAATACATGCTCTGTAAGGCTACGCATTGTATTATTATTTTAGCTTTTTGTTTCTCATCTATTATTCACGTCAATGCATGGTTGCTAGGGTCATTTGGACCCTAGCAACCAGATTGCAGAAATTACAAACTGGAGAGCTGCTGAATAAAAAGCTAAATATCTCAAAAACCATCAATAAAAAATTGCAATTGGTTTTCATTTTTTATTATTTGTGGTTTTTCAGTTATTTAGCTTTTTATTCAGCAGCTCTCCAGTCTGCAAGTTTCAGCAGTCTGGTTGCTAAGGTCCAAATTCCCCTAGCAACCATGCACTGATTTGAATAAAAGACTCGAATATGAATAGGAGAGACCTGAATAGAAAGATTGGTAATAAAAAGTAACAATAACAATACATTTGGAGCCTTATGGGTCAGTGACCCCCATTGGAAAGCTGGAAAGAGTCAGAAGAAGAAGAAGAAGTCAAATAATTACAAAAAAAACCTATAAAACAAATAATGAAGACCGATTGAAAAGGTGCTTCTTTGAACTGGCCATTCTATAACATAATACAAGTTCACTTACAGGTGAATCACCCCTTTATAGATGAAACACTCCTTCATGGTTAATTTAAAGATGAGCTACTCGTTTGCAGAGTTTTTAATTGTGCAATTTTGCAGCATTGAACCCATAATGGGGAGACCATTGACCATGTCGTTTTATACTTTGATCCTGTGAAGCTGCTGCAGGTGTCAGTTATGTGCTGCAATGTATCATGGGAAGGAGCTGCTGCTGGAGATTACACTGTCCTTGGCACCCTACGTCTCTCCCAGTTAAATGGACAGTGCTATGGCAGTGGGTGTTTCATACTGTCCCCTTTAGGGTCGGGCACATGCTTTGATTAGGGGAGATTAGTCGCCCGGCAACAAATCTCCTCTTGTTCGGGGCGACTAATCTCCCCGAACTGCCTCCCGCCAGCTAGAATGTAAATCACCAGCAGGATGGCACTTGGAGTATTTCGTTTTCCTAAGTCGCTCGAAGTTTCCTCGTGAGGCAACTAGGGAAAACTAATCGCTCCGAGTGCCATCTTGCCGGCGATTTATATTCTAGCCGGCGGGAGGCAGTTTGGGGAGATTAGTCGCCCCAAAGAAGAGCAGATTCTGATGCTGATGGCCTGTGCCCTGACCCTTACTGGCAAGGCATTTTTGTTGTGATTTATGTGCAATTACTTTCTATTTTCTATATTATTATTTATTAACATGTATTTATATAGCGCCAACATATTGCGTAGCACTGTAAAGTAAATGTGATTATACAACTAAATCCCATGAATTATGTACATAGAATATATGGAGTTACATACATCACAATCAATACCAGTACAAAAGGTGAGGAAGGCCCTGTGCAGAAAGAGCTTACACTCTAAAGGGAAGGGAGTAATACACAAGGTGTGGGAGTGGGTAGAAATGTTGTACTGTATGTGGTGTTGCGTTTGGTAGTTAAGCAGAGTGAGGGGAGGCTTCTCGAAAGAAGTGCTTTTAAAGAGATTTCTTGAAATCAGAAAGGTTGGGAGAAAGTCGGACAGACAGTGGGAGAGAGTTCCAGAGGAGGGGTGCAGCCCTTGCAAAGTCTTGAATGCGAGCATGTGAGGAGGTAATGAGAGAAGAGCTGAGTAACAGGTCAGTAGAGGAGCATACTAAGTGGTTGGGTGAGTATATAGAGATGAGTTCAGAGATGTAGGGTGGGGCAGAGTTATGAAGTGCTTTGAAAGTCAGTGTCATTAATTTGAATTTGATTCTGAAAGGTAACAGAAGCCAGTGCAGGGATTGACAGAATGGCGAGGCAGAGGAGGAGCGGTTGCTGAGGTGTATGAGTCTCGCAGCAGTGTTCATTATGGACTGGAGAGGTGACAGTCTCTGGAGGGGGAGGCCAATTAAAAGAGAGTTACAGTAGTCTAGACGCGATATGATGAGAGAGTGAATAAGAATTTTGGCAGCATCTTGGGTGATAAATGATGGTATTTTGGATATGTTCCTTAGGTGGAAGTGACATGATTTAATAAGTGACTGGATATGAGGAGTGAATGACAGGGCAGAATCTAGGATAACCCCAAGGCACAGAGCCTGTGGAGAGGGGGTGATAGTGGAATTTTTAACTATGATGGATACTTCCGGGATGTTACTGGTGTTAGTTGGAGGAAAGAGAACCATTTCAGTTTTAGAGAGGTTTAATTTAAGGTAGCGTTGCGACATCCAGGTAGAGATAGCGGACAGGCAGGAGGAGACGCGAGTTAGGAGTTCTGGGTTGAGATCAGGAGATGAGAGATAGATCTGAGTATCGACAGCATAGAGGTGGTAGTGGAAACCACACGAGTTGATTAATTTGCTGAGGGAGGAAGTATAGAGGGAGAATAGTAATGGTCCCAGGACAGAGCCTTGAGGAACCCCAACAGAAAGAGGTAGGGGAGAAGATGTTACTCTATTGTAGTAGACACTGAAGGAACGATTGGTGATGTATGAAGAGAACCAGGACAGGGCTGTGTCATGAAGGCCAAGAGAATGGAGGGACTGGAGGAGGAGAGGGTGATCTACAGTGTCAAATGCAGTTGAGAGATCAAGCAGTATTAGTAGTGAGAAATGATTGTTGGCTTTATTGAGAGGAATGAGGTAAGTCAGTTGTAGACTGGGTGCTCATGTAGTTTAGAGATGAAAGGTAGCAGAGAGATAGGGTGGAGGTTGTCAAGATTGACAAGAGCATGTTTTAGTTGAGAAGGAAACAGTCCAGTTGAGAGGGAAAGATTAAATAGGTGAGTTAAGGCTTTGATTAGACAAGGATTGGTATTGCGGAGAAGTTTTGAGGGAATTGGATCAAGCGGGCAGGTGGTAAGGTGAGAAGAGGCAAAAGCTTTGAGATTTCCTCATCAGTGACAGGGGTGAAGGAGCACAGGAGAGACTGGGGAGTGTGGAGGGAGGGGGGTGATTGTTCTTCTAATATTGAAGTATAAAGTTTCATTTTTCACTGCAAGCTGCTCTTGGAAGGGGGTCGCTGACCCTGTAAACTGATCTAAATTTATACATTTAGTTGATTCATTTGTTATATTTGTTCCTGCTGAGCAGAATCCCTGAGTTTCATTAATGCAGCTGTTAGAATTGATACAATAGTTGCTAATATTCCACAGATGCTGCTGTGAAATGTAGCAACTAAATGTAGCAAATTGTAACAGTTCAGATTCCCGCTCATGGATACTGAGCTAGCTGCCAGATTGAGACACCAACATTAAAGGAGAAACAAACCCGTAACAGAAAAAAATCCTGCCCCCCCCAGCCTACCTGATACCTGGGACAAATGCCCCTAACTTTTTACTTACCCCTCGGTGCAGATTCTGTAAAAATGTTCTGAAATCTTTGTGACTTTCGGGTCCCTTTCTTACATGATTTCTAGTAGATTTAGGGTATGAAGATCCAGAAAAATCAGTTATCCAGAAACTCGTAGGTCCCATGAATTATGGATAACCGGTCGCATACCTGTTCTTCCATTCTGGCTGACCTGCTCTCCTGTATGTGTGTGTGACATTCCTACTGTGTAGCTTTTTTAGAACATGGACATCTTCCAAAATTGTGCTATTTTGGGGACAGCAGGGCTATATGATTTCCTCTGCTCACACATATATTGTTCCAGCTGTTTCATTGGGGACGGTGAACTCCTTTGAATGAACTGTAATACTTTGCAGACAGAGGTTCAGAGGTTTATTCCTACAAGGCTGAAAGGGTCACCGTTACTGTAAGCAAATTTATGGATGAATAAGAAAAACATCCAAGGTAATGAACAGTATTGTAGCACAGAGAAGTGGTATAATTATACAGGTGCATTTGTATATTGTATAGGAGTTATGTTAAACGAGTTTGCTGCTGCCGTCCTCCACTATGCGATCATAGCCTTTTTGCTTGCCCCAAGGCTAGCTGTGCTTTCAAGCTGATATGTGGGGACACATGAGGCTTAGACTGCCTGACGAACCAGTGTAAATTCTATTTCTGACTGTAAGGGGGTCACCAAACCATTTATAAAAAGCTAGAGGTCCTGTGTATTCTATCGGTACAGAAGGGGGTAGGATCGTAGTGTGGCACAGCAATTTAAAGGAGAAGGGAAGGCTAAAAGTAAGTAAGCATAATCAGAAAGGTCTATATAAATATAATCGTAAATCCTCAAAGTAATGCTGCTCTGAGTCCTCTGTCAAAAGAAACCGCACATTTCTTTCCTTCTATTGTGTACTCATGGGCTTCTGTATCAGACTTCCTGTTTTCAGCTTAAACCTCCAGGGCTAGGGCTTGAGCATGCTCAGTTTGCTCCTCTCCCCCTCCCTGCTGTAATCTGAGCCCAGAGCTATGAGTGAGCAGGGAGAGACTCAGGCAGGAAGTTATGTCACACCAAGCTAATATGGCAGCTGCTATCCTAAACAAACAGAGCTTCTAGAGATGTTTACTCACGTATGGTAAAACATTCTGCACACTAAATATAGTATTATAGCTTGCACTATTGTGGCAATAAACTGCTTCGATAGCTTTCCTTCTCCTTTAAATGTGGGTTTAGAGAGGGGTTAGTAGAGAGAAAGTAGTAAATAAAATTTATAGGAATGAGTATTAAATGACATATAAAAATAGCTACTGATAGTCCATATTGCTTTAAGAATCTGGGGTGTTTTGGGATATTAGTGTAAGATTTGAGAGGGGGGGGCGTGGACCTAAAGTTATACCACTGTCTTTAACATTCATGTACAGTAAATTACCTTCAATATATTTGAAGAAATCAAGAATTAAAAGACACACAGTACTTCCCAATGTAGCAGATAAATTGTTGTCTTATTATGGAGACCTTTACAAGCATAGTTCCAGCGTACGTTCTATTCTTACTCAAGCCTCTCATATACTGATAGTATCGTCCAGTTCCAGGAGACGTGTTGTCTAAGTATTTCTTGTGTGTACTATTTGTGTCTTCTATCATGCACATACATTGAATACACATTATAGCTTTATACATTATTCCTTCACTGTGACCCACTGATGCTGATCATGAAGGTTTTTTTTTTTTTTTTTTGTATCCCCATAATTCTGTCCCCACCTGGAAAAATCATAGTAACAAATCACCCTAATTTGGTGCTTATGTGAGCAACAGCCATCTCATTGTACAGACTATTTTTCACGGTGTGAATTCAGTTCACGGGGCATAAGTAAGCCTGTCCATTCCCATTATCTATAATAGGAGATGAGACCATTCATAATACAGTGAATTTTGTCGTCGTCCCCCACATTTTTATCTTGTGTTTTTGTGGTCCTGCCAATTTATAATGTATTTCAATGTGTGCTTTAACTTGATTTTACATAATGTTTTCCCAGATTTATCACCAAATTCTGACCCATTGTTCCCAAAAATTTGTCCTCTGTAGTTATTTGTGAAATTAAGGTTTAAAATACTAAGCAGATGCATATTTTGCTATGATTCTGTTTGTAAACAGTCAAGTCAAATTCATCAGCACTTCATATATTCATATACAAATCACGTATTGCTTTAGTTTGGTCACATGACTCTCAGAGAGATCCCCCGTAGTGTAACATTAATGCTTAATATTTGTTACTATCTAATGTTAACTGGGTCACAATAAAGCATGAGCCAAAAACAATATTAGCGCAGTGGTCTGACAAATCTCCTCTTTTTCGGGGTAACAAATCTCTCCGATCTGCCTTCCCCTGCCTTCGGCTGGCTGTTTCCTTGTGAGGCAATTACGGGCGACTTCGGAAAACAAATCGCACCAAGTACCTGCCCCCAGGCGATTTTCATTTTAGTTGCCCGAAGGCAGATCAGGAGATTAGTCGCCCCGAAGAAGAGGAAATTTGTCACCTAGCGACTAATCTCCCCGAATCTGCCCCTGCTTTTAAAATCATATAAACTTAACTTGCTTCCAATAAGGCTTGATTTTATCTTAGTTGGGATCAAGTAGAGGCTACTGTTTAATTAATACGGAGAAAACGGGAATAATTTTTAAACATTTGGATTATTTGGATAAATGGAGTCTATGGGAGACCACCTTTCCATAAGATATCCTGATCTGTGCTGGGTTTCGTGCAAAAATACGAAGATTTCATCGTTTTTGGACAAAAATCTGAAAATTTATTGATAAGTAAAGGGAAATAACCCGTGTGGATTTGGTAGGAGTATATTTTAGAAAATCCGATAAATAACCCCCTAAAGTTAGAAAAGCAAAGACCTGAGTGATTGCTATTGATAAATTCAATTTAGCCCTTACTCTTTAAGTAAACTAATGTAAAAACTTTGATTTTCTTTGTTGGTATAGACCACTCGCAAGCTCTTGGGGTGCCTGATACGTTCACTAGTTCATATCCTGTGGGTGAATATTTAAGTTCTAAAAATAAGAGATTGAAAAGTCATACAATATTGCATTGATAAATTATATATAATGGTATAATGCTCAGGACCTGGAGTTTTCTGGATAACTGATCTTTCCACAATTCGGATCTCCATGCCTTAAGTCTACTAGAAAATCATGTAAATAATAAATAAACCCAAATAGGCTGGTTTTGCCTCCAATAAGGATTAATTATATCTTAGTTGGGATCAAGCACAAGCTACTGTTTTATTATTACACAGAAAAAGGAAATTATTTTGAAAAATTTGGATTATTTGGATAAAATGGAGTCTATTGGAGACAACCTTTCTGTAATTTGGAACTTTCTGTATAACGTGTTTCAGAATAACAGATCCCATACCTGTAGAAGGAATTCTAAAACTTGTTTGTTCAGTTTGCTAAATACTGTAAACAGGTATGGGATCCGTCATCTGAAACCAGTTATCCAGAAATCTCAGAATTACAGAAAGGACATTTTAAAAAAGATTTCCTATTCCTCTGTAATAATGAAACAGTCACTTGTACATGATTCCAACTAAGATATAATTAATCCTTATTGGAACAAAACCAGCCTATTGGGTTTTTTAATGTTTACATGATTTTTCTAGTAGACTTAAGGTACGATGATCCAAATTATGATCAGAACTGTTATCCGGAAAACCCCAGGTTCCGAGCTTTTTGGATAACAGGTCCCATACCTGTATACATCGTGCTTATGTCTTTGGTGAAATATTAAAGTCTGATTATTATTATTATTATTATTATTGATTGGCTACATAAAGCCTTGGTGACTGCTGGTCTCTTTCTGAAACTTGTTGGGCATATAAAAATAGCTGTATTAGGACTTGCTGAGCACAAGTAACCCAAGGATTGAGCATCACTTATTCAAGTATTTGCTAACCATGCCCTGCTCAGCTATTTGAGTATCAACAATTTGACACTATATTTTTCCTTCATTGTTTAGTTTTAAACCATATGATAAATTGTGTTGTTTGTTGGACATTGTGCATCTCTTTGCATGATACTCCAATTTGTTTACAATGTTATTCATTATATCAATATCTGATGAGTTATATGACTGTTTGCTAAATATGCAAGTGGATAATATGTTGGTCATTGCTGCATTAATAATCAATTATTTAACCCTGTCCATGTGCTCTTTTCTTTTTAGAGGGGGGTGGTTATGTTATAGAATGGCCAATTCAAGTAACTTTCCAATTGGTCTTCATTATTTATTTTTTACAGTTTTAAATTACTGACCCCATCTAAAAACAAATGCTCTGTAAAGCTACAAATGTATTATTACTAGTTTTTATTGCTCGTCTTTCTATTCAGTCCCTTTCCTATTCATATTCCAGTCTATTATTCAAATCAATGCATGGTTCCTAGGTTAATTGAGAATCTAACAACCAGATTGTTGAAATTGCAAACTGGAGAGCTGCTGAATAAAAAGCTAAATAAACAAAAAACAGAAATAATGAAAACCAATTTAAAATTTTCTCAGATTATAACTATCAACGTCATACTACAAGTTAATTTAAAGGTCAACAACCCCTTTAAAGGACCACTAAACCCCAAAAATTAATGTGGCTAAAAATGCCATATTTTATATACTGAATATCAGTATATATATTCTCTCTCTATATATATCTCTATCTCTATATATATCTCTATCTCTATATATATCTCTATCTCTATATATATATATATATATATATATATATATATATATATATATATATATATATATATATATATATATATATATATATATATATATATATATATATATATATATATATATATCTCAACTGGCCAACAACCATTGACTTCTACACGAACTCGGCAGGTCTGAGTTGGAGTACCTCTTTATTCAGACATTTAACACCATCAGACTTAAAGGAGAACTAAACCCTAAAAATGAATAGGGATAAAAATGGCATATTTTATAAACTGAACTTATTGCACCAGCCTAAAGTTTCAGCTTATCAATAGCAACAATGATCCAGGACTTCAAACTTGTCACAGGGGGTCACCATCTTGGAAAGTGTCTGTGACACTCACATGCTCAGTGGGCTCTGATTGGCTGTTGAGAAGCTAAGCTTAGGGCTCGTCACTAATTATCCAGCAGAAAATGAGCTTCCCTGGCTGTAATATAAGCTGATGCTACAGGTTTGCTGATTATTCACTTATGATGCTAATTGCACTGGTTTCTGTGCTGCCATGTAGTAATTATGTGCATTAATTACTAATCAGCCTTATATTGTGACATTTCTATTCTATGTGTACTGTATATTGTGAGTGGCTCCCTAAGCTCAGTAAGTGACAGCAGCACAGAGCATGTGCAGTGAATCAGCAGAAAAGAAGATGGGGAGCTACTGGGGCATCTTTGGAGACACAGATCTTTACTGCTAAAGGGCTGTGGTTGCCTTGGGCTGGTACAGAAGCCCAAAACATCATGTACAACATTTCTACCTACTTCTTTAGTTAGGCTTTAGTTCTCCTTTAATGGTGTGTGTTGTATTGTGTGAGCATCTGTTCCAAATATGATGCCATGTATGCACTTGTCTAGAATAGGACTGGTATCTGGGAAGAACAGACATATAATGGCAATCATGGGCAAAACTACACATATATTAGACCCTGTGTTTGCAGGGGGCCCCATGATGCCCCAATTCATATACAATTTCAATAAATATTGGTAAAATAAGTAAACTCCTAGACATTTTGGGGGCCTGAAAAATAATTTGCTGTGGGGCCCAGTGATATCTAGTTACAGCACTGATTATAATGCATTGCTCTCCCCCCTGTTGGACTGAACCATTCTGCACCCACAACTGACAGTTAGAACATGAATGGCCCCTTAGTTTTACTGTGCACTACGGCTTACACTGTTTGCTACCTAGGAATCCCCATGATATAGGGGGGTACTTGAATCTGGTGTGGGGCTTGTGCTGTGTGATTAGAGGGAAGCGGGGGACAAGCTGCTCGTATTTTATACAATGGTGGCCAGACGCACACACACCGTTTGATGAGCTGCATTAACGAAAGAGTCAAATTTGTCAAACGATCTTGTGACTGGTGCTTTAAATAGATTTAGTTGCAGCAGATCTTGCAGCAAGTTACGGTCCACGTGCTCAGCCGGGCTGGAGGCAAAGGACATTTGATCTGAAAACACTTCTAACATGTCTGTCGAGATGGCTCGTTGCCAGTGGAAAATTTTGGCTGCCGGGCTGTGAGGTAGATCTGATTCGCCGGGATATTGGTTACAGATCGGGACTGGTAACTGCAGTGCGTTATTTATATCTGCATGTTCCTGGAAGGAGCAGTGGCTTTGAAAAGAGAGGGGTATTTTTGGAGTGCCTCAACTGCTCCGGTTTCTCTCTTTGTTTGGGCATAATCATTCACTGCATCATATATAACCTAGCAACATGCATCACCGCGGAGGGACCCGCGCGATTGGCTGGAAGTAGCATTTGTGCCGGCCAATAGGAATGCTGTTGCCATAGCAGAGGAAATGTTAGAGGTGAGTCTGCAGAGGCATGCACGGGAACATTTCTGCCCTTATGCTTAGTGCTGAGGGAATCTTTGCTACTTACAAAAGACTGATTGATGACACGCAAAGCAGCAGTTTGTGCTGCCAACCAGGAGAATTTTCTCTTCGACAAATAAATGTGATAGTGTACAGTGAAATGAGCATAGCCGTGCCATTCCTCTCTCCCTCCATCTCTAATTATAGGCTTCTTTCTCTAAATCATACGCTCCTAACCTTAATGAGGGAAGCCATATTCCTCAACCCTTCTCGTTCGCAGGGAGCGCAATTCACTTTGCATTTGTCTTATATGGTTGAAAAATGTCTGGGGCACGCTCGCTTTATATCTTTAACAATCTATTTGGGTGTGTAGCAGCGCTTGTTGTGTTGCTAGGTGTGTTCATTGTATATTTAATGTGCTGTGGATGCAGCTACACTCGTACTGTGGCCGTATTGTGAATACAAGACATCTGATGCTGCACAGGAATACGGCAAGCTGCAGCTCTCCAGCCTGAATCCAGTGGCCCTTTAAATGAAAGGACCTGCATCCATGATCTTTATTTTTCACTTAGGGATATTCATAAAAAGCCGTATTTGATTGCTGCACCAGATGCAGCGATTCTGGGAGTTGTAGTTTTCAAACATCTGATGTGCAAATGGCTGCCAGTCCCTGGTTAGAGGCGTATTCCTTTATGAGAGCAAAATAAATATCCTCTTGTAATCCAAAACAAATCAAAGTAAATGCAGGTTGGACTTGTCTGTTCTATAAAATATTGGACATGACCTCTTTTATCAGTGGCTTTGTCTTTATACAGAACCCCAAGGTGACTTTTAATATAATAATTTACAGCAGGGGTAGAATTACCCTGTATATTGGGCTTCAATTAACAGGATCTGAGAGATGAGTCCTGGTGCTTAGGGGCAAAAACATGAACTACAAAGAGGCCTTGTACATATAAAATCATACAGGGGCCCTGTGTGCTAAGACAGGCTCTGACTAAAGTTGTATTTGTATTTCAGCTGCTCCTTCGAGACTTATTCACGTCCGTTAGAATTGCCAGTTTCGAAGCTGTAGGTTAATTCCCCTTATCCAATCTTTGTTATAAGATTCTGTGGCTGCTGAGTGATCTACATGTGCTTTTTTGTGTGACTTTTGATCACTTGGATTTGTAAACCCCCCCCCCCCCCAAAAAAAATGAATGTTTTGGTCTCCATAGACTAAATGGTCAGTGTTGGCATATGGAATATGTAGGCTCTTTTATAATAAAGGGCAGTCCTTGAACCACCTAAAGTAAAGGGGTTTGTCTTGGCAAAGCTGATAAGGTTGTTTGTGTTTTGTATTTAATTAAAGGCCATGAGTTTGCATAACATATTAGTCAATGATGTTTGAGTGTAAAATAATTAAACTGACAGTGGGAAATATACTGCATCTAAATGGACAATACACAGGGTGGCAGTAGCCCGTCATGTTGGGGCAATTGGTGTTTTGTCAACAAGGTGGTTAGAGTTGCTCCATGCTAGTTGGGATGGCAGTTGCCTCATGTGGTGTGCACTGGTTGGTCAGATTATTCATTGAAAACAGGCAGTTGCCTATCCTAGCAACACTGATGGGATGCCCCCACTTCAATCCTGAGGTATTTTGTCGACTGCCCTCTCTGGTTTTTTTTACCCTGAGTGACAAAACACCCAGAATCTCCACATAGGCCATTGTTGCTTGATACAAGCCCCTGCCTGTTGAGCAGTTTCTATACAAAATGATGGGGCTACAATGATTTTGGTGTGTGGCCTTGTGCCTAGTAGTTCTGCTGTGCCAGTATGAATGGGGTTAGAAGTGGTGGCTGAGCTGTTTGCATGGTACAGTTAGGGGGCTGCTGGTTGGCGGGTTTCCAGCCAAATTGGGCTACTAATTGAAAGGCCAGGCTTGTTTTGAATGTACAAACTAGCCAAGGTACGGATTTGGACTACTTTTTGGGCCTTTGGCTGGTTTGTACTTTAGAAACCAACCAATGTTTTTGTTGCCCTAATATGCCAAGCCTGCATCTCCCAGTGCATGTTGGGTAATGTAGTTTTTGTATAACAATTTGTAAGACTACAATACCCGGATTTTGGGCTCTGTGCCCCAGCCTCCCGTCACTCTTAAGCATTCTTGCATTTTCCGGTGGCTTTCCTCCATTTCAGACAATTTTGGGGCAAAAAATCTGCTTGTCTAGCGGTTGATCTGTTTCACCAATATTTATTGAAAGCGCTATATAAATAAATGATGATGATTGTATATGTATTAAGGTCTTATTGGCCCCTATACCTCCTGGGCCCCCTTTGTAATTACACCCCTGCTGACGGGCAAATCTCTTCCATTTTACTTCATGGAAAAATGACAGTAAAATGTGAACAAAAGGCGTATTTTCACGTATATTCATTTTTAGACTTTTTTCACTGCACATGTTGTGCTACTTTTGAAGTGCCTCTGGGCTGGTTTTGTAGCTGATTTTGAAAATTAGACCTGGGCAGCCATGGCCAGTCCTTGCTGCAGCCTTATAGAAAGCACTAGTCATTAGTTTGGCCTACATTTCTATTTGTAGGTGGCCCTTATGGCTGTGAAGCTACTTGCTCTTTAGCTTAGGCCAAAGCATCATCGGCAGGTATTGGCAGCAGGACACTAGTCACAGTCTCTATTACATGACCAGTAGCCCAGCAGCCGTTGTACTTGGCCCAGTAGTCATTGGGGCAGTGTCACGGACCAACCAGTCGCTATTGGCTGCAGCTCTCACGTTCTGGGGCTCATTTATTAATATAAGTACACCGGTAAAGTATCCCATAGCAACCAATAAGCAGCTGATTTTGATTGGTCCAGGGGCCAAGTTAGTCTGATGGAAACAGTGTCTGGATTGGTTGTTGCACTTTGCTACCTGTGCTGCTGGTAAAGTGCATTGCAGGCACAGCGGTACCAGACCGTTACTAGGGCCTGTGCTTTGCCAGAGGAAAGAATTGGTGACAAGCGTGCAAATATACAGATTGTGCTCCCAAACTCCCCCACGCTTGCGCCTCTCACTTGCTGCTTTATCAGCTGCTGCTTTTTTTTCCGCCTGATGGAGAGGGAGCACGGTGTTCCTGAGCGAGCAGCCAATCCGCGCCACCTCTCTAGAGCTCTAACCAATAGCGTGCCGCTCTCCTCCGTTCCCGCTGTGTGAGCTGGCCAATTATCTGCTTGTTGCTAAGGCGTTGGTGCGGCTTGGTTAGTGCTCGCGCATCCCTCCCCCACACTCCTTCCCGCCCGCACTTGGACACGTCCGCCGAGCGCCTGAGAGACGGGCGGGTGACTCAGCACAATCCAACATGTCTCTGTCAGTTAGAAATAAAGCCTCCTCCTCCTTCCTGCCGCCCAGAGGTGCGCGGACAACTGCCGTCCTGAGCAGCCCAACCGCACACACACCTCGGGGCAGCTGAGCACTTGCCACTTTTATCGGGGAGCTACGTGAGAATCCCCCTCTTTTGTTTCCGTGGGCCCTGCTTATATTCTGCCGCAGAGTACCCACTGCCCACACCAGGCGCTAATGCCCCAAACTTGACAGGCAATTTCCCGCCCGTTTGGAAGCGGAAGCGGCTGAGGGAAGGCGCGCGCACAGGCGGAAGCGGGGCCGCGCCTCATCGACAGCGCGCTCTCTTTCCCTCTGACACAGATTTGCTTACGTTACTATAAATGGTTTGAAGCCGAGGGAGGCGACATAAGGGAAAGCTGCAGCCCCGGCACAACGCCTCTCCGAGCGGGGGGACTCGAGTGCTGTCAGAGCTGTCGGAAGTTTAGCGCTTGTGCCCGCGGTGCCCCTCCCACTCCCCAGCAACACCCCCGCCTCCAGTGGTACGTCCCAGGGTGTGGAGCTTCAGCGCTGGGAGAGCCCGGAGTTTGGAGCCGGGGAGACTGCCGCTGTGCCGTAGCAACATTCCTCCCTAACGGATATCGACATAGCGGGACCCCTCCCGATCCGCACGGCCTGTGCCTGCCTTCCACCTCCGCAGTCCCGGCCCTCTGCAGTCACCGCTGGGCTCTGGAATTGGGGAGAAGCCCATGTGACCTTCCATGACCCGTCTTCCCCCAAACCCCGCTCATCGCTGGCCTGTGGGCTCCTGGCAACTGTGCGCTACTGGCCACGGATTGGCTCTACTCGCAGTGCCTTGTGTCTGTGCCCCTATCGGCACCATGTTCCCCCAGAGATAGGCCGGACATACATTCTACACACGGATTATACCCACAGCGCCCCTTCCTGCCTGGCATGGCCCATCGGGTCAGTGGATGTAGGGGTGCGCGCTAGGGGCCTGGGATTTCATCTCTATACTCGTGGGTCGGCTATTTAGAAGAGATCTCGATGGTGATCACATCCAGCTCTGAAGAGGTTCCCCCTCAGAGAATGCTCTCAGCACTGCACACCGAGTGGATCAATAAGGATCCGGTTTGTTACCTGCCCCCTTCTCACTGCAACAAGAAGCCCTCCAGAAGTTGGTATCTCCCCCCCCACCCCCCTATCTGTATGTGCTTGTGTGTGACCTTCACTTTATATGGGCAGAGACCTGATGAGAATCAAACTGCTGCTGCCATCCAGGTGTCCCAGAACTACAGCTCTCAGCATCCTGGGCTTCAGCAGCTTTCAGCAGTGCTGAGAGTTGTAGTTTTGTAGCAGTTGTCGGTGCCTAGTTTTATTATAGGTTGGACCTTTTGGAGAAATCTAATTCATTTCTGGTGTATGTTTTTTTAGATTGTCACAAAAAATGACTGCAGCGCACCCAAAATCCTAGAGTCTAATCTGAGTCACATTATCTGTGTAGTCTATAGTAGTAATTAGGAGCGCTCTACCCTCTTGTCTGTGTAGTCTATAGTAGTAATTAGGAGCGCTCTACCCTCTTGTCTGTGTAGTCTATAGTAGTAATTAGGAGCGCTCTACCCTCTTGTCTGTGTAGTCTATAGTAGTAATTAGGAGCGCTCTACCCTCTTGTGTGTGTAGTCTGGCAGATTAGAATTGCAGTGGCAAATGCTATTATCTTTTAAACATTTTTGTTCGGCTTTAAAATGTTTCTTCGACTGCAGAGTTGATTTGATTAGGCCAGACCAGTAAGTACTGTATCATGTGTGGTCCCTGCACAGCTCATGTATAGCAGGAACAGGGTGACCAGCTGCAGATACATGTCAAATCCTTTCTGTTGATACCCACCCTATCTCTAAAGCCGGCCATTTGTACAAAATCAACGTTTCATACGATTTCCGGCCCGTGTGTGTAGTGTCCTGACATTTTTCCTGCCATGTGATCAGGACAGGCTAGAAATTTCTGTTGGCTACCGATATCTCCTCATGTATTGCCGATCTGACGATATCAGTGGGAGACTGTCACCAGCTTTTGTCGGACATAACTTTCGTACGATTGCTGTTAAGGGGCTGATCAGTTGATCTGTTCTTTTACTATTTATTATCTGAATGGTTAGTAGCAGGTCAGGAGATAGCACCGCACAATTGTTCAACCGTTGTGAAGGTAAAGCTGCGTATCTATAGCATGAATGGATATTCCAGGAAAGGTGGAGTATTAATGGACAGCCAAGTGTCAATATAATCGCTTATATAATTTCTATCTTTTCCACTACTGTGCCACCGCAATTTGTAGTGTGAACAAGGCCATAGGCACACTTTACGGAGAGATTTGTTTTACTTTATCAGACATTGTTTTGCCAAAAACAAACTTGTGTTTTGGTGAAAGTAGAACACGTATAGTGGATACTTTTAAATGTTGCTTTGCTCCAAATATCATTTGTAAAAGCAATTCTGCAGTGTAGTTACATGTTATGTAAAAGTGGGTGTGTCCTCAACTGGCACAACTTAGGTAACTCATCTATAAACCGAGTTTGAGCGTCTGCAGTGAACCCGTGAAATGAATCTATCCTTTTTGCTTTCCATTTATTAGCAGAATTCTTACTTATGTGGTCTCACTGGAAATGATGGTATTTTATTCTGCTTGGATTTTTGATGGACTCAAGCAGGCTGAATGAGTATATTTATGCTGTGACTGTGCAAGTCATGGTTTTGACTGTGTTGTCTGTAATTTGAGTTTCAGAGATGGACCATCATATCACGAAGCAGCAGTTTAAATAGTTTTTCTTAATTAGAGTAACCACGGCTGCATCATTTTTTCCTGAATTATAGGTGAACACCAGTATACAGATATATATGGTGCCCTTATATAGCTCTGGCATTTTTGGCGCTATGTTTTACTGGAACATTTTTATCCTTTCTTGTATGGTGTGTGCCCAAGTTCCAGGGTTGCCCATCATGCAAGTTATTTCGATATTCCTTTCTGTTTACCATATTTCAATACACTTTTGATTTGATTATAGTGTTTCTAAAGTGTGTTGCTTCATGTAATCATTCTCACTGTATTTGTGAGTGCAGTAACCTTGTTTGTATGCTTTTTATATGGGTCCTCTTTTGTGAAAGATTAAAGTACTCCTAAGCAACTTTGTTATACATTAATTTAAACTTACTATTGGGGTGCCCAAAAGGTAGATTGGGATCTATCTGTAGACCTTTAGCTGGTGTTCAGTAGATTTCAAGACACTGTCAACAGTTTGTCTAAATCACCCTCCTGTTTCATTCTTTATTTCAGATATTATTATGTTAAGGTAACATAAGAAATAGTTGTGTATTAAATATAGCAATATGCATTTTCTCATAAATCAATATAATGTTTAAGTAATATTTTCCATGGAACAGAATAGTAACTGCTTTTATTGATGTAGATCATAATGGGACAGCATCACTAAAAGAAGACCTTGCATTAGTAAAGTATGGGCACTCCTGGGTTAAGTTAATAAAATTGCTGTTGACAGCAGTATTTGGTTGTTTATATTCTCTGCACTCCTTTAAAACAATGTTGCAAACTGTCTGAAGGGATAGTGACACTTGATATTTTGTCAAAAGAATAGTAACACAAAAAAGAAAGTCTTAAAATAATGAAAATATTATGTACTGTTGTGCTACATTGGTAAAACCAGGTTGTTTGCTTCAGATACTGTTCTATATAAATAGAAACAAGCTGTTGTGTAGCCATGGGGGCAGCCATTCAAGCACAGGATACACAGTAGATAACAGATAAGTACTACTATAGTTTATATAAAGAAGCTGCTGTGTAGCCATGGGGGCAGCCATTCAAGCACAGGATACACAGTAGATAACAGATAAGTACTACTATAGTTTATATAAAGAAGCTGCTGTGTAGCCATGGGGGCAGCCATTCAAGCACAGGATACACAGTAGATAACAGATAAGTACTACTATAGTTTATATAAACAAGCTGCTGTGTAGCCATGTGGGCAGCCATTCAAGCACAGGATACACAGTAGATAACAGATAAGTACTACTATAGTTAATATAAACAAGCTGCTGTGTAGCCATGGGGGCAGCCATTCAAGCACAGGATCCTGTATCCTGTGCTTGAATGGCTGCCCATGGCTACAAAGCAGCTTGTGTATATAAATTATAGTAGTATTTTTGAAACACTTAAGCTTTAGCAGTGCAGGGCACCAGTACATTATATTGTCATTCCTTTAAAACACTTTCATTTTGTGGTGTTAAGTTTTTTTTTGGTTTTTTTTTTTTAAAGTGTCGGATCCAGTGAACAGAAATGGACAAACAAATGTTTTCAATAACAGCGTTTAATATGTTTAAATTTATTTAACTGAAACAATCTAACATTCTTATAGTATAGTTGCTTTAAATTACATTCTCTTTTTATTATTTAGGGTGGAGGACCCCTTTAAGGTCTCTGCTATGGCGAGCAATGTTTGCATGTAGTAGTAGGGGGGTTGCTGTGTAACAATCTGTAGCTCACCGCACATTCTGGTAAATATATACATGTGCCATTTCATAGGCCATGAGAATTATTTGTATGGGGCTGATTTTTGAACATAGATGCTAAATTGCATATGTGTTGTTGCCAGTAGCAACCAATTGGCAATTTGCTTTGAAGAGTCTACTACAAGTTGTAAAATGAAAACCAACAACATTAGTGTAGTTTAGAAAGATGTGAGGCTAGTGTGTTCAGACCATGTTTATACAACATTCACAAACACTTGTATTAAAGTGTTAAGTCAAACATCTTAAATAGGAGATTATACCTGTGCTCAATATAAGCCCAATACATGGTTTTGTTGACAATGCAATCTCCTTGCCTTTAGTACAGTAAATTTTTTTAAAAAAATATTTGAGTATCGCAGTGTACAGAAATGTTCACATGTTCAGAACATTTATTAGATGTTGGGGTTGTTGTAAGACATGTAGTATGATGGGGCTCTGTTATACAGAGTTTATTTCCCAGATAGGGAAATCTATATTAGTTTGGTGTGATAAATATAGGCTTGTATCGCCACTTGATTAATAAAGATGCTATTAGTCTGAAAAAAATTAATATGTAAAGTTAAAGGAAAGAAAATGAAAGCTTTTGGCCAAAATTGAGTTTGTTATATTTAGAGCAGGGATTCCTAACCTTTTTAACCCTTGAACTGCATCCAAATGTAAAAAGAGTTGGGGAGCAACACAAGCATGAAAAAGTTCCTGGGGTGCCAAATAAATATACGGTTGGCTATTTGGTAGCCCCTCTGTGGACTGGCAGCCTACAGGAGGCTCTGTTTGGCCATACACCTTTTTATTCAACCAAAACTTTTCTCGAAGCCTGGAATTCAAAAATAAGCTCCTGCTTTGAGGCCATTGAGAGCAATATCCATGGGGTTGGTGAGTAACATGTTGCTCATGAGCCACTGGTTAAAGATGACTTATTTAGAGGTTGGCAAGTAGTTGCTTTTCAGGGGTTTCCCTTTGCTTCCTAAAATTAGTCTTTGTTTACACTGATCCAGGATTCCTCTGCTTTTGCATATGGAAACCGTATAACATGAATTTTACAGCTCCTGACCTACACGTGTTCATTCAGCATTATGGTGCTTTTGTTATTGAATGTGCATTTCTCATGTGCAAATAACGGACTGTCCCATATGATTTGTGTATTTTGGAAGCCTCTGTTTTAAGACCACGTGAAGATGCCGTATGCTTGATATGTTACTTTCTGTTCTCTAGCCTGTTCTTGTTGGTTGAATAGACTATTGTAGAATTTGTATGTCCAGGTTCTTGAGTTGGACAAAGCTTTGTTGAAGAACTTAACTCTTGAATCTCACCAAGACCTACTTTGCCAAAGGGATTCATATCTGTTTAGGACTCGTGTTCTAGTTGCGTCTTGAGGATATGTGTCGTCTGTTGCCCACTTAAAGGGAAAGTTCACCTTTTCATTAACCTCTAGTATATTATAGAGCAGTGTGATCCCCAACCAGTGGCAACATGTTGCTCGTCAACCCCATGGATGTTGCTTCCTGGCTTGAGGCATGATTTAGTTGCATAAAAAACAGATGTACTACCAAATAGCCAATCACAGCCCCTATTTGACACCCCAGAAACTTTTTCAAGCTTGTGTTACTCCCCAACTCCCTTTACATTTGAATGTGGCTCAGGGGTAAAAACTGTTGGGGACCAATTCCAAGCAACTTTTCAGGCCATATTTATTTTAATGGGGTTATTTGTCTACCTATTTCCATCATACAATTGAAAAAAAACTGCATTAAAATATAAATCTGTTTTCAGACTCTCTACTATTGTTCCATTCTCACTGCTACCTGGCTACTAGATGGTTAAACCCAAGAAACCAGACTGTAGAGGGAATTTAAAGATGTTCCCCCTCAAACACTTGTCCGTTTATTTCTGGTGAATAATCTGAAAACAACTAAAGACTTTTTGCAATTACTTTCTATTTATGATCATTTTTCTAATATTGAAGTGTAAAGTTTAATTTTTCACCTTCTAAAGCAGCTCTGGGAGGGGGTCACCGACTCTGTAACTGTTCTAAATTGATATTTTCTTTGTGTCTGCTGAGTTTCATTAAAGGTAGGTGTTAAAATTGATACACTAGTTGCAAATATTGCTCTGCTACAATTAGTTGATCCATTTCTCAACAGTATCAAATTGTAACAGTTCAGATTCTTCTCCTGGATCACTGAGCTGCCAGACTGAGACACCAGAAACATACATTTTTTAAAGGGCATGTAAAGTCAAAAAAATAAAATCCCATTTTTACTTCAATGGAAACCTATCTCCAATATGCTTTGTTTAAAAAATGTGTACGGTTTTTATAAGAAACCTGACTGTATACAGTGAAATTCTCCCTTCATTTACTGCTGTGGATAGGAATTGTCAGACATTCCCTCACTGCTCTGCAGGGAAACAATCATACTTATGAACAGCAGGGGGAGCCCCCGCCTTACTTCCCAGCCATGCAGAACTCAAGCAGCTTTGATTGTTTCCCTGTAGAGCAGTCGGCGACTGTGTAAGAGATTTGTATTGGATTTTATTTTTGTCTTTACACCCCCTTTACTGTTTCCAACTCCAGCTGCAGGGACAAAGATCATGGAGCCAGATTTAAACAGATAAACTGGGATTCTATTTGGAGGATTATTTTGCTGCAGCCACTGCACATGTGCACAGTCTTAGGGGCAGATTCACGAATTTCGGGTGAAGGATTAGAATAAAAAAAAAATCGAATTTCGAAGTATTTTTTGGGTACTTCCACCATCGAATTGGTTAAATTAGATCGAATTCGAACGATTAGAAGTAAAAATCGTTCGACTATTCGACCATTCGATAGTCGAAGTACTGTCCCTTTAAAAAAAACTTCGACCCCCTACTTCGGCAGCTAAAAGCTACCGAAGTCAATGTTAGCCTATGGGGAAGGTCCCCATAGGCTTGCCTGTAATTTTTTGATCGAAGGATTTTCGTTCGATCGTTGGATTAAAATCGTACGTTGGATTAAATCCTTCGAATCGAACGATTCGAAGGATTTAATCGTTCGATCGAACGAAAAATCCTTTGATCGATCGATCGCAGGATTTGCGCAAAATCGTTCGGCTTCGATATTCGAAGTCGTACGATTTTAATTCCCAGTCGAATATCAAGGGTTAATTAACCCTCGATATTCGACCCTTCGTGAATCAGCCCCTTAGTCTTGCAAAGATGTTCAACAAAGTTACATGATGGTGACCCCCTGCAGCCAACTTTGAAAGCATAAATTATTTATTTGGTTAGGCTTGTGGTGCAGTAAGTTCATGTTTATATTTAGTATACAAAATAGCAGCATTTCTAGTCTTATTCTATTTTAGACTATACTTCCCATTTTTAAACTTTTTTTCTTTAAAATTTTGAAAAAAATATAAAAAATTGAAGGCCATTTAAAAAAAAGTCTTTATTTCTGGAGAGCAATCTGAAAACAAGTCAACTGAAAAAAGTGTTTAAAAGGTGAACACCTTTAAAGGACATGTGTTGTGTGAAAAACTAGAATGTGCCAGTGCATTATAGTCTCTTATAATATAGAAGGAAAGTGCTGCAGTTTGTAGTGGTTCTAGTTGATTGAAAATGTATTTAAAACCCCTACTAGTCCAACCCATCTGTTCCACTTCCTGCTTACTCCTCTCCCAGGCTGTAGCCACTACTATAGGGAGCATCAATAAAGGGACCATTTTTAAGCCAAAAGTAAAACCAGCTGCATATATTAAACATCATTGCCTACAATATTAAGGGAATTTCCACTTATCCCATATGTATCCTTTAAGTCTAAGAGTTGCAGGAGTAAAATTGGAAATGTTTTTAAAGGAGAACTAAAGCTTAACTAAAGAAGTCGGGTAAAAATGTTGTCTCCAAAGATGCCCCAGTAGCTCCCCATCTTCTTTTCTGCTGATTCACTGCACATGCTCTGTGCTGCTGTCACTTACTGAGCTTAGGGAGCCACTCACAATATACAGTACACATAGAATAGAAATGTCACAATATAAGGCTGATTAGTAATTAATACACATAATTACTACATGGCAGCACAGAAACCAGTGCAATTAGCATCAGAATTTAATAATCAGCAAACCTGTAGCATCAGCTTATATTACAGCCAGGGAAGCTCATTTTCCCTTAAGGTATGACGATCCAAATTACAAAGATCCGTTATCTGGAATACCCCAGGATAACAGGTTCCATATCTGTATATGGCATTGCATATCACATGCAGATAAGAGTAACTTTTGTTATACTCTGTTACAAATTATATTTCAGTGTTCTGACTGTAAAACATGATAGATAGATAGATAGATAGATAGAGATATATATATATACATTGCAACAATTTTGCTGACAGTCCCTGAAAAAGAAATTCATTGTGTCTGTAGAAAACCTCAAGTCCGTCACTGCTCTAAAACAAATCGTTTTTTAAAATTGCTTTCTGACTTCATTTTAGATTTAAATGTTCACTGGAATGAAAAAAAAAAAAGGAAGTGACTCGGTTGAAACTTTCATCCTGTCTATTTGCCTATTCATAGTGTTGTGCTTGAGTTTAGGTCAGACCTTAAATGAACTCTGTTTATCACTAGGCAATCAAGAACCCCTTGGCTCAGATACTGAAACAGCCACCAGAGGAAGCCGTGTAACTTATGTGCTGCATATTAACATCTTGCGTTTACACCACAATGTAATGTTTGCCATTTCAGTCCAATGTCCCCCATGTCCCTGTACTTGTAAGCAATATTAGATATATACTGTTTAGAACTGATTCCTTCATTATAAACATTGTTTTTCCTAAAACTTCTGCTTTGTTTTGTCAGAACATATTCCAAAGTTTTATTTATTTATTTGCGTTTTCAGTTTAGTTTTCTTTGTTATGAAATGACGTGCTGTGATTTCATTTGTGTTCAAGGGATACTGTCATCGGGAAAACATGCTTTTTTCAAAACGCATCAGTTAATAGTTCTACTCCAGCAGAATTCTGCACTGAAATCCATTTCTCAAAAGAGCAAACTGATTTTTTTATATTCAATTTTGAAATCTGACATGGGGCTAGACATTTTGTCAATTTCCCAGCTGCCCCCAGTCATGTGACTTGTGCCTGCACTTTAGGAGAGAAATGCTTTCTGGCAGGCTGCTGTTTTTCCTTCTCAATGTAACTGAATGTGTCTCAGTAGGACATGGGTTTTTACTATTGAGTGTTGTTCTTAGATCTACCAGGCAGCTGTTATCTTGTGTTAGGGAGCTGTTATCTGGTTACCTTCCCATTGTTCTTTTGTTTGGCTGCTGGGGGGGAAAGGGAGGGGGTGATATCACTCCAACTTGCAGCACAGCAGTAAAGAGTGATTGAAGTTTATCAGAGCACAAGTCACATGACTTGGGGCAGCTGGGAAATCGACAAAATGTCTAGCCCCATGTCAGATTTCAAAATTGAATATTAAAAAATCAGTTTGCTCTTTTGAGAAATGGATTTCAGTGCAGAATTTTGCTGGAGCAGCACTATTAACTGATGCGTTTTGAATTTTTTTTTTTTCCCATGACAGTATCCCTTTAATCTTATTATTTTTAGGTAGCTGCTAGAGCATTGATCAGGTGATTGTTCTAGGGAAACCAAGTGACAAACACTTGAAATGATTAAAATGTGACTGTCATAACATACAAAAAAAAAAGAGTCTGTAATAACGTCCTTACTGACTTGGTAGCCACATGCTACAATTATTAACTTGTGATACACTTCCAATCTATTGAGTCCCATGATGACGCACAAGTTTGCTAACTTCATTTACATGTCCGAGCTTATTGATTGTCTCCCAAATTGACTGTGCAGGCTTCATTGATATTTGGGCACTGCACTGTATAGTCTTGAGCCTTTCACACATTAAAGATGAATTACTCTTACAGGTTGAATTGTAGTTGTACAACTGCCTGGCTGCACTACCTTACATTTTTATTTATTTATTTTAAATTCCTGTAAAAAATGTAGGCTGTTCGTTTGAACCCAATGTGGCTACTTATGAATCTCACTTTAGCAAAGTTCGGACAATTTGTCATCTACCGCTGCACTTTTATTTGTCCTTATCTAGAATGAAGTTCTGCCACTGTTCCTTTCTGAGTTCTCGTTTTCTCTCCCAATTATGAAGACGTCAAAGGAACAGTAACACCGAGTGTTGACAATATAATGTAGTGTTGTCCTCCACTGGTAAAACTAGTGTTTGCTTCAGAAACTCAACTATAGTTTATATAAACCGCTGTGTAGTACTTACCGGTTATCTACTGTGTATCCTGTGCTTGAATGGCTGCCCCCGTGGCTACACAGCAGCTTATTTATATAAACTATAGTAGTACTTATCTGTTATCTACTGTGTATCCTGTTCTTGAATGGCTGCCCCATGGCTACACAGCAGCTTGTTTATATAAACTATAGTAGTACTTATCTGTTATCTACTGTGTATCCTGTGCTTGAATGGCTGCCCCCATGGCTACACAGCAGAGTGTTTATATAAATTATAGTAGTACTTATCTGTTATCTACTGTGTATCCTGTGCTTGAATGGCTGCCCCCATGGCTACACAGCAGCTTGTTTATATAAACTATAGTAGTACTTATCTGTTATCTACTGTGTATCCTGTGCTTGAATGGCTGCCCCCATGGCTACACAGCAGCTTGTTTATATAAACTATAGTAGTACTTATCTGTTATCTACTGTGTATCCTGTGCTTGAATGGCTGCCCCCATGGCTACACAGCAGCTTGTTTATATAAACTATGTAGAGTTTCTGAATCACACACCAATTTTACTATTGCAGAGCAACAATACATTATATTTTGATTTCTTTAAAACAATTTCACTTTTTGTCATTACTGTTCCTTTAAACCGGGTACGTGTTCCACATGCCTGATTGATTTTCATTCGGGCAGAGGCAGTGAGCATGCACAGTAGACGCCTCTTTGAGGTCTTCATAGTCGGGAGAATGAGAGCTCAGAAGGGAAAATGGGCAGAGTTTCACACTAGACAAGGTACAGGTATGAGACCTGTTATCCAAAATGGTCAGAACATGGGAGTTTCCAGATAACAGATCTTTCTCTAATTTGGATCTTGATACCTTGTATACTAGAAAATCATGTAAACATTAAAGGAGACCGTTCATATAATCTTCAGATACAGTAATTATCCATCCCAAAATATGTAATGCTGGAAAAAGAAGTTTTGAAAGCAATTTACCTCCTAAAATATATTATATTAGAGCTGCAGAGAGATCCTTTATGCTCTAAGTCTGGGTTGAATAGAAGAGTTTGTGTCTTCATTCTCTCACAGGAAGTGGTCACAGCACTGATTGACAGGCTGAAATCTGCTGTAGCAAGGGAACCCTCCCCTCCCACAATGCCTGTGTCTGTTCCCAGCCTGCACATAGAAACACCTATATGATTGGATGAGCGTTATAAAAAAAAATCCTCCGATAATTATGTGCAAAAATACTATATTATTGGATGCAGGGAGTTGTTACTAAATACTGATGTGCGGACACCATATAATTAGATGCTAGGAGTTAAAATTGACTACGATGATAATGTAGATACAAACTAATGGGTTGGTTGCTAGAAGTTACAGAAAAAAAGTTTTTACGGGTGTTTAGATACCAAAATACCAAAAATACCAGCAGTACCAAAATCCATTTACTGCCAATAAACTGCCAACCTAATAATGACTCTGACTCTGCAACAGCTGCTTTTATAAGTTTCATTGTTATTAAAAAGGGAGGGCATTTGAAGTCATTGAGGCTTAACTTGACCGAAAAGGTGTAGAAAACAACACATTATTCAATTTTATGGTATAAGGAATTGGTTAATGAAGAGTAAAAACAATGCTATCTGTCCCCTTTAAATAAACCACATCCGCTGGTTTTGCTTCCAATAAGGATTAATTATATCTTTGCTTAAATCAAGTGCAAGTTACGATTTTATTACAGAGAAAAAGGAAATAATTTTTTAAAAATTAGACTCAATTTTAATAACCTAATCCTATGGGATATGGCCTTTTTCGCAATCCAGAGCTTTCTGATAATATATTTCCAGATAACTGATCCCACACGTAGTAACTAAATGAGCTGCAGTTGAGCTGGCTGTGGTTACTAAATGAGAGTAATTTTTATAGAGAGAAAAAAAGGTTTGCTTATTCTTGAAATGCAAATGCCCAGTCAAACATTTGGGTAGTTTTAAGTCTTGAGACAACTGGGTCAGACAGTGTAATTGGCACAGCTTTGTTCCACACTTGCCCTCCTATTGTCACGTTCATTTATGTTTCCCAATTGCCTCTGTCAAGTATAAGTCCTTGCTGGCTAAACACAATGCCAGGCCCTTAACAATCTGGTTCTGGTTTTATTTCCAGGCTTGATGCATTAAAAGGAGAAGTAAAGAAGTAGCTATAAATGTTGTACATTATGTTTTGTGCTTCTGTACCAGCCCAAGGCAACCACAGCCCTTTAGCAGTAAAGATCTGTGTCTCCAAAGATGCCCCAGTAGCTCCCCATCTTCTTTTCTGCTGATTCACTGCACATGCTCTGTACTGCTGTCACTTACTGAGCTTAGGGAGCCACTCACAATATACAGTACACATGGAATAGAAATGTCACAATATAAGGCTGATTAGTAATTAATACACATAATTACTACATGGCAGCACAGAAACCAGTGCAATTAGCATCAGAATTGAATAATCAGCAAACCTGTAGCATCAGCTTATATTACAGCCAGGGAAGCTCATTTTCTGCTGGATAATTAGTAACGAGCCCTAAGCTTAGCTTCTCAACAGCCAATCAGAGCCCACTGAGCATGTGAGTGTCACAGACACTTTCCAAGATGGTGACCCCCTGTGACAAGTTTGAAGTCCTGGATCATTGCTGCTATTGACAAGCTCCAACTTTAGCCTCATGCAATAAGTTCACTATATAAAATATGCCATTTTTAGCCACATTCATTTTTAGGGTTTAGTTCTCCTTTAAGTCGTGTATTTTTCACTAATGCCACATAATGTGTTTGGCATGTTCTGCTAAATCTGGACTTTTTGGTTTGTTGTTTCCACGCTTGCTTTTCACCTGAATTTTTAATGAATTATTAGCAAACATTTGGCTCCCTGTAGGTTTGTTTTGTGGTTTAACCTCTTTTTGGCTTTAAAATTCAATAAAGAGGTATTTTTAGCTCAGCTGGTATAAATAGTCAAGCAATGCTGATATCCCATGCGCTCAGTACTTGGTTACCTTCTTTGGCATGAGAAATGTACTGTATCACTATTCAGCTGCATCTTAACTTTAAGCACGTTGCCATTCCTGTTCCACTAGAAACGCACGTGTAGTGATCCTAAAAATGGACTTGAAAATAGCGTCTTATTTTATTTACAGTAGTTTGGTAGGAAACTCTTTACTTTGAGAAATCTAACATTTTCTTTTCTGCTTGCCTGGGAAAATGTTTCCTGGTGGTACTTAGAGAAACTCCAAGGAGGAAAGGACATAGCAATGATCTAAGAAAGCATCACGCTAGTAAACGGTTGTATGAAAAAGCACTGTATGGGATCCATTACGCGGAAACCCGTTATCCAGAATGCTCCAAATTACGGAAAGACTGTCTCCCATAGACTTTATTTTATCCAAATAATCCAAATTTTTTCTCTAATAATAAAACAGTAGCTTGTACTTGATCTTAACTAAGATATTAATCCTTTTTGGAGGCAAAACCAGCCTATTGGGTTTATTTAATGCACATATAATTTTCAAGTAGACTTAAGGTATGAAGATCCAAATTATGGAAAGATACGTTATCTGGAAAGCCCTAGGCCCTGAGCATTCTGGATAACAGGTCCCATACCTGTATTAGAAAGACACCACTCTGCATCAGACTGGGTGGTATATTTATCAAAGAGTGAAGTTAGAGCTCACCACAGTCCTCTAAAGTTAATTCCAAGAATGGTCGCCGGCATCCAAAAACGAGACGCCGGCACCTCCAATGGGAGCAGAAACCCTCAATTTTTTGATTGAAACTGTTGCATTTCTCACCCTAGGCTTATACGTGAGTCAATAAGCTTTCCCAGTTTTTGGAGGTAAAATTAGGTACCTCGGCTTATACTCGGGATGGCTTATACTCGAGTATATACGGTACTACTTTTTTCTGGTAGTACTGGTGGTGGCTAAAACGACCCATGTGCCACTGGCCTAAAACTTATAGTGGTGCTTAGCGTTTAACTAGCCCACATGGTGCCAAAGCACTGCCACTGACTTGTCTATCGTTGAGGTTGTCTAAAAAAAAAAAATGAAGTGACAAGTATCTTTTTATGTTCGATTTCTGCAGAACTGTGGCCTTGGAAATGACTGTATACTGACTTTTTCTGGATCGCTTAGGATTTGGGTTTAAACTTGTACCGCTTGTATTTGTGCTAAGGCTTGGTATATTTATCTGTTGCTCCCAATTTCGGTCTTAGTCAAGTTATTTTATAAAGTGACTGGCAGGTCTCATGCCTGTAGTTGAAACACATACTGAAAGGGGTCTGCCGGAAGGGCTGCTTTTGACATCCAGTGACTTCTTTACAGAGTTCCATCTGAATGATGGTGCATTGATTTAAAGATTTTTTTTTTAATATCCTCCTGTAATATGTAATCATATTTGGCTATACTGTTTGGCTGCCTGGGATTAAATGCACTCTAATCCAAGTTTCTATTGGATTATTGTGCAATACATGTAATCCTGAACCCATGTAGAGTGAAAAATTGAGGTCTCCCTTTCATTGAGCATTTTTTTTTTTTTTTTCGGTTGAATCTTTAGGTCCCTATTTATTAAATTGTATAACAGAATGAACTGCTTTCACCCTTAAATAATATGCCCCTACAATTATATCAGTAGGGTTTATGAATTTGCTTTGTTAAATTTCATTTTTATAACTTAATGATATTACCTAATGATTAGAAAGCTTTGTAGGGTGAGCTGCCTCTTTTGTGTGCATGCTTTTCACACTTACACATGCTATTCAGCCACTTAGGTGATTAGGGATGCGCTGAATATTCGGGCGAATAATAAACCAAATTTGGATATGCAAATTAGGGGCTAGGACTATCAAAAGTGGGGGTGTGATTTCCCTTTCTGCCCCTAATTTACATTACATTAGCGTCTTTGCAATATAAATCAATTAAAAAATATGAAGACTTTTTATGATTTTTAATGGTCTTGAACAGTTCCCTGAGCCTAGCCCCTGTTCTCCTGCTGATCTGTCTGACTACTTTGCTGAGCTGTCTGACCACTGTTACGTTGTATCAACAGCCATCTGTCCTCAGCCTGCATTCTCCAAACCCCACAATTCCCTGCACATGTGATTTCAATAAGTAAAGGAACATCCCAGTGCAATGCATTGTGGGTTATGTAGTTGCTGCATGCTGTCTGTAAGCTGTGGAGAAGTTGTTACAATTTGTAACATCAGTCTTTAGTCCCTCCTTCCCTGCCAGGATTTCAAATGATGCAGAAATAAAAGAATTGTTAACTAGCTGGATTTCAGCATAGAAAATGGCATTTATTCAGACTTTTTGAAGAAACCGGTAACTGTGATGGGTATATTAGGGGTTTCTCTCTTATGTGGCCTTTTAATCAATTTTTGGTTTGGGAGCCGGAGTTCCCCTTTAAATGATGCAGCTCTCATAGTGAGGATGACACTTTATAGTTATGGTTGCTGTATAAGTGCGGCCATTCTCTTTTCCTTCTGTAGAACTTGCAGGTGTGACCTATAACATAGCGATATGATTATAGACACATGAATAGATGCAGCTGGTGCATTTAGCTGATAGCGGTATGAGCTTGCATGCAGTTTAACATCTAACACAATGTTTCTTGCACACACTCTAACATGTACAATGGGATTTCTCCTGCAAGAGATGTGAATGCTGATCGGTGCTGCTGCAGTTTTATCCCGTCGCTGCTTGTGTTGGGAGGGGCTCTCTAGTTTCCTTGCCAACCATGAACTGGCTGCTGGCAGCTGTGTTTAGTCAGCTGTGTGGTATTATGGGTACTTCTGCTGCTGAGACAGCACAGCTGACTCTTTATTTTTAGACCTAGGCAGGAGACTAACCCTGCCCATGGATACTGGCCCTCCATTGGATACCTGTAAAGCAATCAGAACCAATTAGCTAAGGAAATAATTACTCCTAAATTCAAAAGGGGATTTTTTGTGTGTGTGTGTGTGAGATTGTTTACTGGTGACTGGGTGGGCGATAGCTCGTTGTACTGAAAGGGATCCTTTGCTCTGCACTGTTTGTCTGCACTGGACAGCACACACTCTAGTGTCGGCGCATACACAGATGGGTCTGCAGCACAATACAAACACCAGCACTTCATTTGTCCAATGTAAACGGTGCTGTGAGATGTTTTTATAAGCCAGTCCCAATCATCATCTGCCCCTGGTAACATGGGGTATTTTGTTTTACTCTGGACTGTAGGATCTGGGCAGCACCTGAACCCCCTGTCCATGGCCAGACACTGTGTGATCAGAAGCTGGAAACTGTACTTAAAGGCCTTGTTCACCTTTAAATTAACTTTTAGTATGAAGTAGACATCAATATTCTGAGACCATTTGCAATTGGTTTTTATTATTTGTTGTTTCTCGAGTTATTTAGCTTTTTATTCAGCAGCTCTCCAGTTTGCAATTTCAACAATCTGATTGCTAGTGTCTGAATTCCCCTAGCAACCATACATTGAATTGAATAGGAGAGGGACTGAATAGAAAAAGGAGAAATAAGTAGCAATAACAAAAAATCTGTGGGCCTTACAGAGTTTGTTTTTAGATGGGGTCAGTAACCCCCATTTGCAAGCTAAAAAGGCAAATCATTCAAAAACTATACAGAAGAAAAAATAAAGGCTGATTGAATAGTTGCTTAGAATTAGCCATTCTATAACATACTAAAAGTTTAAAGATGAACCACCCCTTTAAGGTGGCCATACACTGGCAGATTAAAGGATATATGTTCTATAGACCGATTTGGCAGCTTATCTGCCTGTTTGTGGCTGCTTCCGATGGATCCAGCAGCCAAAAATCCGCCAGATATCGATAGGGCAGGTTTGATTTTTCTCTATGATCCAGGACCGCATTGTTTAGTTGATGGAGTCCTGCGACCTATTGGAGCCCAGTCGCATCATTGTAGTCTGATCATGCAGCCCCTGGGCCGGATTTTCGGATTAACCCGATATCGTCCTGCTGTTAGTGTGCATATCGGGTTAAGATCTGATCGTTTGGTGACCTCTCCAAAAGAGCCGATCTAATAGTGTGTGGCCACCTTTAATCTTCCTTGTTCATGAGGGTCAGGGCACACAGGAAGATTGTGGAGATTAGTCGCCCCTGTGACAAATCGCCTCTTCTTCGAGGCGACAATCTCCCCAAACTGCCTTCCCGTCGGCTATAATGAAAAATCGCCAGCGGTATGGCACTCGCGGCACTTCGTTTTCCAAAGTCGTCTGAAGTTTCCTCGTGAGACAATTTTGCTCGACTTCGGAAAACGAAGCGTCGTGAGTGCCGTACTGCTGGCAATTTTTCATTATAGCCGGCGGGAAGGCAGTTTGGGGGGATTGTCGCCCCGAAGAAGAGGCGATTGGTCGCAGGGGCGACGGATCTCCCCGTGTGCCCTGACCCTTACATCTTTACATTTGCAGTTCATTTACTGCCACATAGTCTTACAAGTGTTTCTTCTGTATGTGACCTTCAGCCACTTCTTCCTTTTTGGTTTTTGTCATTGCTGGTGAAAAGTATTGTGCAATACTAGCCAAAATTAGCAATAGAGGGTCAATTACTCTCCACTGGTGCTATTCAGCTTCAAAACCTAATTGTAGTAGTAGACTTAATAGCTAAAACTGCTAACCGTATTGTATCCTAATTGTGAAATGTCCTGTCCTTTTCTTTCTTCTCTAACAATTATGTTGCACAGTTAACTCTCTGTCTACCCTTTGGCTTGTGTTTTGTTGCTTTTCAGCTTCTGTATGCAGTGTAACTGAGTAACAGGGACGATTCGGCAGCGCTTCTTCTTCCTCCTCCCTTCTCCTCGTCATGTTACAATACATGTACTGAGGAGTGGAACCTCTCACTGGCAAGCTAATATGTATAAGCAATTCACTGATTCAAGCAGGATGTCTGAGCATCCATCTTCCAGGGAAACTAACACCAACAATTAAATATAAGTGCAGGTAACTTCAAGTTTAAAGATACTAAATCACTAACCTCTCTTTTCTTTATCTTTTTATGTCCTGTACCTGCAGTGTGTTGGGGGGGGGGGGGGGTTGCTTCAGGCACAATGCTGTAATAAAATTCTTTTGTATGATTGTGTTTTGTAATGTTTTTGACACTCTCAAGCTTTCCCAGAACTACAATAACATGTAGAATGTGCCACCTAATGTCTAATGGGGTGTGTCTCTTGTGCGAGGTGTGTTCTTGTTAAAGCTGAAAGAATCGAGTGTTCATTTGCACTTTCTTCTTTACATTCCTAATAAGTTAACACTGATAATGACTATAGAGAGAGCTTTCAGTTAATTCTATCTGCAAAATATCCTTTAAGATAGTGGCACACAGGAAGATTCAGGGGAGATTAGTCGCCCAGCGTCAAATCTCCCCAAATGCCTTCCCGACAGCAAGAATACAAATCGCCGGCAGGATGGCATACATTTCCGAAGTTGCCTCACAAGGAAACTTCAGGCGACTTTGGAAATCCGAAGCAATACATATTCCATCCCGCCGGCGATTCATATTCTTGCCCTCGGGAAGACAATTCGGGGAGGTTAATCACCCAAAGAGAACATTTGTCACTGGGCAACGAATCTCCCCCCGAATCTTCACGTTTGCCACCACCCTTAAAGGACTCGTGCTTAAAAAGTAATTCTGTATTGATTAGGGTTGCACCAAATCCACTATTTTGGATTCAGCCGAACCACCAAATCCTTTGTGAAAGATTCGACCAAATACCGAACCAAATCTGAATTTGCATATGCAAATTAGGGGTGGGAAAGGGGAACCGTTTTTTACTTCCTTGTTACTTACAAAAAGTCATGCGATTTCCCTGCCCACCCCTAATTTGCATATGCAAATTAGGCTTTGGATTTAGCTCGGCTGGGCAGAAGGATTCGGCCGAATCCTGGATACGGTGCATCCCTAATATTGATATGGATCCAAATTTTGTAGACATTTTAATTTTTATTAGTGGTTGTTTACTTTTCCTGTTTTAAATGCCATTTTCTGTCCATTCAGTCTCAAGGCCATTTAAAGCTGTATTTTCCTGTATGTTTAGTATTTTAATCTTTCCACACATTTTTCATTTAATAAGCTGCTTGTTTCAAAGCATTATACGAGGCAGCGATGCTTTGATGGCCCACACATTGTTTGCATTTACTATGACCATTTGAACATGGCTCTTCCAACTCATTGTGGCAGAATATGAATTTTACACTAGTTACTAATTTGTCATAAATTACTTTTGATGAATCTTACTGCCTTAAAGTAAGATTCAGGGGGGTTAAAGGGGTTGTTCCGCTTTGAGATAACTTATGAAGTAGAGAGTGATAGTCTGAGACAATTGGTTTTCATTTTTTTTATTTAAGGTTTTTGTTATTTAGCTTTTTATTCAGCAGCACTTCAGTTTGTCATGTCAGCCATCTGTTTGCTACAGCAACCATGCACCGATTTGAATAAGAGACTGGAATATGAATAAGAAAGGGGCTGAATAGAAATATAAGGAATGCCAAGAAGCAATAACAATATATTTGTAGATGTACAGAGCATTTGCTTTTTAGAAGGGGTCAGCGACGCCCATTTGAAAGCTACAAAGTCAGAAGAAAAAAGGCAAATATCCATAAAACTGAAAATTAAATAATGAGGACCAATTGAAAAGTTGCTTAGACTTGGCCATTCTATAACATACTAAGTTACCTTCAAGGCGAACCACCCCTTTAAAGGGGAAGTTTACCTTTAAGTAAATTGTAATGTTATAGAATGTCCAATTCCTAGCAACTTTGTAAATGGTCTTCATTATTTATATGTTATACTTTTTTATTTGCCTATTTCTTCTGACACATTCCAGCTATCAAATGGGGTGTCACTGAACCCATCTTAAAACAAATGCTCTGTAAGGCTACACATTTATTATTGTTGCTACTTTTTATCACTTATCTTTCTATTCAGGCCTCTCCTATTTATATTCCAGTCTCTTAAGGTGGCCATACACGGGCCGATAAAAGCTGCCGACAGACCGTGTCGGCAGCTTATTGGCCCGTGTATGGGGCCCCCCCGACGGGCTTCACCGATCGAGATCTGGCCGAAAGTCGGCCAGATCTCGATCGGATGGGACAGAAAATCCCATCGGTTCGCGGCCGCATCTATTCGTTGATGCGGTCCCGCGATCCGACCGCCCGTTAAGGCCTCGTTAGGATCCGATCGTTGGGCCCTAGGGCCCACGATCGGATCGGCCCGATATTGCCCACCTCAAGGTGGGCATATCGGAGGGAGATCCGCTCGTTTGGCGACATTGCCAAACGAGCGGATCTCTGTGTATGGCCACCTTTATTCAAATCATTGCATGTTTGCTAGGGTAATTTGGACCCTAGCAACCAGATGGCTGAAATTGCAAACTGGAGAGCTGCTGAATAAAAAGCTAAATAACTAATAAAGCTAAATAATTTGTGTCAATGATGGAACCAACTTCTCCCCATGTTTGCTGCTTGTATCTTTCCTATTTTGTGTAGCAGTAGTGCTGGGAAACTGGTTTCATCATGAGTAAGTGCCCCCAATAGGCACGGAAAGCGTCAGGCCTTTTTCTGTATGCCACAATAAATGGATTGAATTTTTAATTTTATTTGGTCATTATTTTTGTACAAATAACTCAAAATTTTTTGATTTCTGGTTTCTTAATTTGTCAACTTCTTACGTGAGAGGCAATGTGCTGCTGACATATCTGCTGGTTAATACGCTATATAGCAGTTTAACTATTCAGTCTCCTTTCAAGAGTGTGCCCGATCTAGAGGCATACAATATCTTTCATAATGAGCATGAATTACCCAAGTGCTCCATGTAATTTGCATTTTTACTCTGTGCACTTACTAAAGTCTATGAAGAACATCTTGTATAGGAAACTTTGTGTGTTTCTTGCATGATATAAATGAACAAACAGGGGAACAATCTCTTCAATAAATATATGCAGAGGTGTCTTGTTTAAAGACACAAGAAGAGTCTCTCATAGGTTGTCTTTTGAAATAAGGCCTCTAGACTACTGAAACACTTGAAGTCCTGCTGAATAAAGCACAGGTTCCGCCCCATGCCTGTCAAAGGAGAAACAAACCCTTTACCCATAGAAAAAAACCCCCCACCACATGTAGACTCCCCAGGGAAATGCCCCTAACTTTTTACTTACCCCTCGGTGCAGAGTCACAGCATCGGAGTTCACCGCAGCCATCTTCCAGGTCTTCGTGTCTTCTTCCAGTGCTTCTGCAATTTCCATCCATTTCGACGCATGCGCAGTTGTTTCAAGCTGGAAAATTGCTCCAACTGCGCATTCGCTGGTCTCCGACTCGGCTTACCGAAGACTCCGAAGATGTCTGCAGTGAACTCCCGATGCTGTGACTACAGCGAAGGGTAGATAAAGTTAGGGGCATTTCCCAGGAGGGCAGCTAGGCTGGGGGAGGGGGGTCTATGTTGGGGTAGCGTTTTTTTTTTAAAAAAAAATTTTGGTAAAGGGTTTGTTTCTCCTTTAAGTGACTTCAATTAGATCCACCTGTCATTGCACACGTGGTAGATTTTGGACCGAAACTGCTTGTGTTTTTTCTCCAATACTATCCACCTGTCACTGTGCATACATGGTAGATTGTGAAGTCTGTGACAACAAAAACAGCATGTCTTACAAGGGAATTATCATGAAAATGACAATTTAATATAAGCTTCATCATACTGAAATAAGAAACCTTTTAAACACAATCAGTTAAATTCTAAATAATAAGTTTATCTTCACTATTCCTCTCTCAGTATCTGTTTTTCTACATTCTGTCTTCATGCAGCAGTTGGGTGTCGATATTCACTGACAGTTAAGGTGGCCATATACGGGCCGATAAAAGCTGCCGACAGACCGTGTCGGCAGCTTATTGGCCCGTGTATGGGGCCCCACGACGGGCTTCACCGATCGAGATCTGGCCGAAAGTCGGCCAGATCTCGATCGGATAGGACAGAAAATCCCTTTAGTTATTGTACAAGTTTAACCTGTAGTTAGAATAAAACCTCATTGCTACTGATCATCACCACCCAAAAAAAAACAAACAAATGGCTAGTAAGCATAGTGCAGTACTGAGTCCTGAAGTTTTACCTTCACTCTAGGCAAGCAGGAATACAAGAGCGTTTGAATGCAAGAAAGAAGACACGGGTTATATTATCGGCAACAACATTGGATATTTTTTCATTGGGTGACTCCTAAAGGAGAATTGAACTCGTAACATAAAAAACCCTACCCTACGTAGACCCCCCCCAGCCTACCCGGGGCAAATGCCCCTTAACTTTTTACTTACCCCTCGGTGCAGATTCTGTCCTTGGAAGTTCACAGCCGCCATCTTCTTTGCTTCATATAACTTCAGAAGCAGACCATTGGTTTTGTCGCATGCGCAGTTGGGAGTAATATTGTGATCCCGAACAACTGCGCATGCGCTGAAAATTTTTCGTGACTTTCGGCACATGCGCAGTTGTTCGGGACCAGAATATTACTTCAACTGCGCATGCGACAAAAACTATGGTCTGCTTCTGAAGAAAAGAAGATGGCGGCTGTGAACTTCCAAGGACAGAATCTGCACTGAGGGGTAAGTAAAAAGTAGGGATGCACTGAATCCAGGATTCGGTTTGGGATTCTGCCTTTTCAGCTTTTTCAAGATTCTGATTCAGGTTGATTCAGGTTGGCCAGGCACAAGGATTAATCCGAATCCTTGTGCCTGGTAGACCTGAATCGGAATCTTGATTTGCATATGTAAATTAGGGGCTTGTAGCGAAATCACAAAAGAAGAATTTTTTCCTCTGTTTCCTTTCCATTCCCTAATTTGCATATGCAAATTCGGATTTGGTTCGGTATTCAGCCTAATCTTTCACCAGGGATTCGGCCAAATCCCAAATAGTGGATTCAGTGCATCCCTAGTAAAAAGTTAGGGGCATTTCCCCGCGGGTATCAGGTAGGCTTGGGGGGTAGGAGGGAGGGGGGTCTACGTAGGTTTGGGGGTAGGGTTTTTTATGTTACGGGTTGAATTCTCCTTTAAACTGTACAAGCATCAATAATTGTGGAATATTCTCTAATTTCATATGAGGCGTGGTGTACCCAGTAGACATTCTATAGTCCATGTTGGCAGCTGCCTCGCTGTTCTAAACAGACCACACTAGAACAGCAACGGTGTTGACTTGTCTGAATAAAGTGCTGCAAATGACATGGCAGCTCCCACAAATACAGATACTATTATTCTATCAACTGACTTATCTGTGTTCATCCTGTTTGTTCTGGGCATGGGATTAGTGAAAGATTATGTATATAAATAAGGGGTTTTCTTTGTTTTATTGTTCCATTTGAAGATACTTTCACAGTCAATCCTTCAACTTTGTCACAAAATATATAAATGTATAACTTTTCAGGGCAGTTGCAATGGAGAATGAATACTTATATATAGAAGTAAAACCTTCTTTCCTGTGTTTTGCAGGTGGCAGCAGTACAGGATGCAAGTCGTCCTCCTCTTTCTGTCCGGCTGCCCCTTTTGCCTTTGTCCCCACTGAGGCAAACATGTCGAGCCAGCACAGCCACGCTCCTTTTTCCAGCCTTCAGTCAATGGCTGATCATCAGCAGGTAACTCATTAATGAACTTGAAAGCTTCCCCTGAAAGGGAAGTAGTAAAACTGTCTGTACATATGTGTATTTTGAACCATAGCTTATATAAATTATTAAAAAGGGACACTGTAATGGGGAAAATTTTTTTTTTTTCAAAATTAATCCATTAATAGTGCTGCTCCAGCAGAATTCTGCACTGAAATCCATTTCTCCAAAGAGCAAACAGATTTTTTTTTATATTCAATTTTGAATGGCTAGACATTTTGTCAATTTCCCAGCTGCCCCAAGTCATGTGACTTGTACGGATGCACCGAATCCAGGATTCGGTTCGGGACTCGGCCAGGATTCGGCCTTTTTCAGCAGGATTCGGATTCGGCCGAATCCTTCTGCCCGGCCGAACCGAATCCGAATCCTAATTTGCATATGCAAATTAGGGGCAGGGAGGGAAATTGCGTGACTTTTTGTCAGAAAAACAAGGAAGTAAAAAATGTTTTCCCCTTCCCACCCCTAATTTGCATATGCAAATTAGGGTTCGGATTCGGTTCGGTATTCGGCTGAATCCTTCGTTAAGGATTCGGGGGTTCGGCCGAATCCAAAAAAGTGAGTTCGGTGCATCCCTAGTGACTTGTGCTCTGATAAACTTCAATCACTCTTTACTGCTGTACTGCAATTTGGAGTGATATCACCCCCTCCCTTTCCCCCCCAGCAGCCAAACAAAAGAACAATGGGAAGGTAACCAGATAACAGTTCCCTATAGGTGGCCATAGACGCACAGATAATATCGTACAAAACTAATTTTCGTCCGATATTCGTTGCATGTATGGTGGAAAAAGAGCCGACAGATATCGGCAGAAGACTTGGATATAGGTCGGCTCGTCAATCTTGCTGGACGGAAAATTTTGATCGGGTGCCTTTGAAGGGACCCAAACATCGGCCATTGTTAGTGCTGAATCGTCAGATACAGGTAGAATTCTATTGTTTCTTCCCGTATATCTACCTGTATATCTGACGATTCAGCTCTACACGTGTGTATTGAAACGAACGATCTTTCTTTGAAAGATCTTTTCCAAGAAAGATCGTAATTGTTACGTCTATGGCCACCTTTAACAAGATAACAGCTGCCTGGTATATCTAAGAACAACACTCAATAGTAAAATCCCATGTCTCACTGAGACACATTCAGTTACATTGAGAAGGAAAAACAGCAGCCTGCCAGAAAGCATTTCTCTCCTAAAGTGCAGGCACAAGTCACATGACCAGGGGCAACTGGGAAATTGACAAAATGTCTAGCCCCATGTCAGAATTTAAAATCGAATATAAAAAAAATCTGTTTGCTCTTTTGAGAAACGGATTTCAGTGCAGAATTCTGCTGGCGTAGCACTATTAACTGATGTGTTTTGAAAAAAAAAAACATGTTTTCCCTTGACAGTATCCCTTTAACTCTCATTCCACTTTGAATAGCTTATTGTGATTGTTTTCACTTGATAAGTGAGGGAATATCTTACTTACTTCATCAGGTATTCTCCTTATGTCTGAATATAGCACCATCTAGTGGCCACAATACTGGTGTATTTATATAGACCTTTCTGATAAAGCTTACTTAATTTTAACCTTTCCTTCTCCTTTAGCAGAGGCAAGTTTTGTAGGTTTTAGATCAGTACCACTGCTGTCTGTTTTGAAGGGACAGTTGAGTGTAAAAATAAAAACTGGGTAAATAGGCTGTTCAAAATAGTGTTTCTGATATAGTTAATTAGACAAAAATGTAATATATAAAGGCTGGAGTGACTGGATGTGTAGCATAATAGCCAGAAAACTACTTCCTGCTTTTCAGTTCTTTAACTCTGACTTAGTCAGTGATTTTTAAGGGGGGCACATGGGGCAAAACTGTTCAGTGAGCTTGCAATTGATCCTTGGCATTCAGCTCAGATTCCAAAGCAACAGTTATGAACCATGTGCCCCCCCCCCCTCAAGTCACTGATTGTTTACTGCTTGGTAACCAATCAGTGGAAAGCAAGAGAGCTGAAAAGCAGGACGTAGTGTTCTGGCTATTATGTTACGCATCCAGTCACTCCAGTCTTTAAACATTACATTTTGGCTAACTAACTATATTAGAATTTTATTTATTTTGCACAGCCTATTTACCTAGTTTGTATTTTTATACTGAACAAGCCCTTTAAATATCTTGTGTGCTTTGATGCTTTATGTTTAACGAGTAATAATCCAAGAGTGCTGTGATGAGTCTAGTGCCTTCATGATATTTTGGGGCACCAAGGACTAAGGTACTAGTGTCTTGCAGCTACTCCAGGGAAATAACCTTTCGTTCAATGCCATACAAAAATAGGTTAGAGATATGCCTTACCTAGGGTTGCCACCTTTTCCTAAATGTATTACCGGCTGGTGGGGGGCCGGACGTGACACAAAAGGGGGCGGGGCTGCGGTACAGGGATTTCGGGACGGATTTCAGTTAAATTTTACAGGGGATTGGGGGCTGCCCGAGGGGTCTTTTTAAGGGTATTACAAATTTACTGGCAGCTACTTTGCCGGTAAATTTGTAATACCGGCCTTGGCAGGTGTTTTACCGGCTAGGCCAGTAAAATGCCGGCTGGGTGGCAACCCTTGCCTTACCATGGCTGGATTCAGACAACTGGGATGACTTTACCCATGCATACCTACCCTTTCTAATTGATCATAATGGTTCGCTTAATACAATACTTTGTCTTGAGATTTACTGATCACCAGCTAAAGGTCTACTGATAGATCCTGGTCTACCTTTTGGGCACCCTTGTTCTATAGGCTGCACACTTCACTGCACCTAACATAAAGAGCTTGAAAAAAAACTCAAACCAGGATTCCCCCTACCTTTATAAAGCTAATGTACCTGAGCAGGTGTTGCCCAGAAAAATATGAGAAAAGGAGTCCATGAATAGCTGATCATACCACAGTCCTGACACAGGAATATGATTAAAATGGAAGAACAGGTTTATGACGTGTCAACCCAAAGGTTTTTGAAAAGCAGTGTATACTTAATGTGAAACTCTTTCCTCCCTTTTTCCTTGCCCTTTTTCTTTCTATTCCTTTATTATACAGAATAATTTTCCAGTTGTTCCTACTGTTGTGTGTACTGTCTTTTTTAATGGCCATCAAAATTACATGATCCATCAGCTGCTAAAGACAATAAATAAAACATTCAAAAAAATGTTTTGGAAATGTTTTAAACCATCTCTTAAAGAACAGTTGGAGAAAAGGTGGCCATACACTGTAAGATCTGCAGATTTTTCTCACGATATGCCAACCAAAGGCAGCCAATATTGGGCTAATCCAATTGTTCAGCCCTAGGTCCAACCGATCGGATTTCAATGTTGGGAGTGGGCGCTGACAGGACAAGGACCACATCAACTAGCCAATGCAGTCCTTGACCTTGGAGAAAATCAAACTTGCCCAATCAATATCTGGCAGCTTATAGGACCAGTAACATCAAAAATATTTTTAAAAAAATGTGTTTGTATACCACAAAAAAAAACCTAATACTAATTAAACAACTTTAAAATTGCACAGCCTTTATTAAGATGTAACTTACTGAAACTCCTCTTCAGAAAAGGTGATCCATCGTGCAGCGCTCAATTTCTCCTCCCTGCCTTCCTTATATGAGATAGCCATGGAGGAGAAATCGAGTGCCGCACGATGGATAGTCTTCTTTTCTGAAGAAGATCACAAGTGTTGTTTCTGCAAGTTATTTCTTAATAAAGGCTGTGCGATTTTAACAGTTTAATATTTTTGGTGGGTTTTTTTGTGGTATATCAACAAATTTTTTTTAAAAAAGTTTGATGTTACTGGTCCATTAAATCCTCCGTGTTTGACCACCTTTATGCTGTGGTACAAAAAGTCTTGCCAAAAAGTCAATTTCAAAATGGTGTTTTAGCCTTCTGTATGTATCTCAGCATTGAATTATTCCCTTTTGGCAATTTTCAGCATCCAAAATGTGCTGAAAAAGTCTACCTTGGCTTATACTCGAGTCAGTGGGCAGTAGCTGAGATTGCAGTCACTTTTAATCATTCCTATACCAACAGTTCGCTTGGGGAGAGACTGCAATATCACACAGCGCCCTCTGTTGGTAATATGAAAGAATAAGTGACTGCAATATCACACAGCACCCTCTGTTGGTTATATGAAGGATTAACAGTGATGGCAATATCACACAGCACCCTCTGCACATGGTAGTGGGACAATGCACACAGTAATCCGTTTGACAATTCTCTGTCACCATCAACTTTACAAAGAAGTCCGATTGATCGCTGGGGGGGTCGCTTTGGCGCAATGTGCACTGCTGGGAGACAGGGCTGTAGTTGTGTCTAGGCTTATACTCGAGTCAATACGTTTTCGTAGGTAATATTAGGTACCTCGGCTTATACTCGGGTCGGCTTATACTGGAGTATAAACGGTACCTAGGGTGGTGCAACATGGTGCACAGGAGTATTTGTGTAGTTTAGAAGTTTACCAAGAGTTTTAAATTGTGTTTCTGTGCCAGACCAAGGCCAACGCAACCCTTTAAATGGTTTGGATTGTATGCCTTCAGCCTGATTAATTTGAATTCACATTACTTGACACCAAACAAAACCGTTAATTTTGCATTAGAATAGTCTTCAATGTCTACTAATATTTTGATGATTTCCAGCAACCCCAAAAAGTATCCTCTCAACAGCAGCCTAGAGCACAATGAGCATTTGATGGCCTAACTATTCAAGATATAGAGCTGCTCTGAACAAAAATGAAGGCAAGCTCTATTAGGACTATCGCTGTTTTAATTGGGGGTTACTGTATTTGTTTATTTCCACTGCTTGTTTTGTTGCCTGTTCCTGATTTTAACCCCTATTTATAGTTCTACTTTGTAACTTTTTTTTTTATACCTGTCTTGGGCAGGGCCTGCCTGATATGACCATTTTACAGAGGCGGATTCCATTAACCTTTAGAGAATCAGCAGCTGCACCACTAAGGAAGCTTTCGGTGGATTTAATAAAGACTTACAAGCACATAAATGAGGTGAATAAAAGAGTTAGTTGTATAATTAAGAACTCCACTAGCATTAAAATGTTTTCTTGTTTTCATTTTTTAGTGATGATAGCTGTGTCTGCTAATATATAATGTTTTTTAGGAGTTTATGCACACAGAATAAGGTGTGGGTGTCTTGATTCCACCTGTAGGAGAAATAAACTGTTGGCAAAATGCCAATTTCCTCCCCTCTAGGTGTATTATACTAAAAAGAAGCGACGAGCTCAGCAGGTGCCACCTGAAGACTCCAGCACGAAGAAGGAGAGAAAAGTATTCAATGATGGCTTTGATGATGACAACTATGACTATATTGTAAAAAATGGCGAAAAGTGGATGGACCGGTATGAAATAGATTCCCTCATTGGAAAAGGATCCTTTGGACAAGTAAGTTAGCAGCACTACAGACCTGTTATTTCTCTTAAGCTTGTCTTTATCTGTTCTAATTCCCCAGCAAGGGAACCACATGACCAATGAACAGATTAAGAGACCTTTAGTAAACCTTTAAAACAAGTGAAAGTAATATTGACATAGAGCTTTTCTAAGCCCTTTTGTTACTTACATTCATTATTCATTTTCTTTTTATTCCAAGAAATTAAACAATACATGTGCTGTTAATATGAATGATTTTAGTCATTTTCTGACCAGTCTGGCCACCAAGTAGTCAAGGAATTTGTCAGGAGAAAGACTGCTCTGATGTTCTTCTGCTTAGGAAAGATGTGAGAAACGTTTCTAATTGTTTTGCTAAGCAGAAGAACATCAGAGCAGCCTCTTTCTTTGTCCTGACAAACTTGGTGCTGAACAAAATTCTTTCATATTAACAGCACATGTATCCCTTAATATCTTGGAATAAAAAGAAAATAAATAATGAATGTAAATGACAAAAGTGCATCGAATAGCACTCATCAATTTTACATTTGCTTATTTTTAAGCTTTACTCATCCTGTAACAATGAAATATAAAACCCTGGGTGGTATGCTACAGTCTGTCCACCAAGCTCTTTCCATTTTTTGTCAGTTCTTATATAATCTTTATATGCAATAGTGTTTTGCTTCCCAGATTTATGATAGTATGCCTAAACTATTGAAATCTTGATTATTTTTAGGTGGTAAAGGCATATGATCACCATGATCAAGAATGGGTAGCTATCAAAATTATCAAAAATAAAAAAGCCTTTCTGAACCAGGCTCAGATCGAGTTGCGGCTTCTTGAGCTAATGAACAAACATGATACGGAAATGAAGTATTACATAGGTATGTATGGTGTTCAGTTTTGTGTGGATAGGGGAAATATAGAACTGAATTGTGTGTTTAGAAAAATGCATATGATACTATCTATGATTCAAAAAAGTTGGTTTAGTATTGAAATAATGAGCGCGGCTTCTACTTTATGAGATAGTTGAGATTAATCATTTATGTTTTGACCTATCTGGTAAACTGCAAAGCAGACTCTGTTTAATGCAACTTAAAGTGCCCTTTACTGTGACACTAGTCTGTGATCCCATAGCTGCTCAGTAGGAGAATTTCGGCAAAAAATTGTCACTGACACCCATGAGTCTATGCGCTTCAAAAATGTTTGGACGTGCAGCAATTTTTTTTTTTGATGCTGGACGCCATACAAGTCTCTATGGGTGTCATTTCCGCAGTGAAAAAAGGCGAAAAAATTCGCCCATCCCTACTGCTCAGTCACCCTTTATTTCCCAGAAAACTGGAAGCAGGAGAGCAGTTTTAGCCAAGCATAGAATAAACTACAAAGCTTTGTTATATGATTCAGTAAGCATTTTTGAAACGCTCTAACCCAGGACTGTCCATACTTTACTAATGCGAGATCTATTATTAGTGATGGTTTCCCATTATGATCTACTTTACATCCATAAAAGCATTGTTAGCATTCTGTTACATGGATAATATTACTTCAATAGTGATTTTTGAGAAAATGTATATTGCTATATTTAACAACCATTTCATACTGTATGTAACCTTAAAGTGCACCAATCATAACTAACTAAATACACTGAGAAAGTTCAAGAAATCTGATTTTTAAAACGGTTAGAATTGTTAGTATATTGTAAATCATCAGCTCACTATTCCTTCTGCAAAATCTCCCCCATCTCCACTGCAGTTCTAGCTGGGGCAGCCATCTTGGACTTCCCTGGCTCCTCCTACCTATATCTTCACAGCTCTGAAATCTCGCACATGCTCAGTTGAAATTCATTATTTGCCTAGCAACCTTAAACTATTTTCAAATCAGCCAAACTTCTGTGTTAGCGGCTTTTCAGTATTGCTGCTACCTTTTGGAAGTTAGTTGTGCCCTTCATTTGCATAATAACATAAACAGCAGGTGACGAGAGGGAAATTTCCTGATACTTCTAGTGGAGGATTTTACTAAAACAAGGCATTCTGGGTAGAATATTCAGGGCAATGCTACAATCTGAGCATGCTCATGAACTCATTTGCATGTTATAGTCACAGTATGGACTCCCTCAGTGAAATAACCTTTGACAAAGTAAGGGATTTTTTAAAAACTGCTGATTTTTTAAAAACTGTCGTTTGATTAAACGTGTTTGGCTTGTACTGGTCAGATTAATATGTGTTTGATTTTGGCTGTGATAGGTGCCCTTTAATATAATATTTAAATGAAGAGAATAAAACAGGAGGATGACTGACAAGCTGTTTGTTGACAATGTCTTGATTTACTGATCACCAACTAAAGGCCTACTGATAGGTCCCGATCTAACTTTTGGGCACCCCTGCTCTAAACCAACAATATTTAAATTATATACATCCCATTTATTCTTTACACAAATGGATACTAAAATAATAGTATAAATTTCATTTCACTATCTAGTTTCAGCCAGGAATAATTTTTCACTTTGACTTTTATTTTACAGTGCACTTAAAACGGCACTTCATGTTTCGAAACCATCTTTGCCTGGTGTTTGAGCTACTGTCGTACAACTTATATGATCTTCTAAGAAACACAAACTTCCGCGGCGTCTCCCTGAACCTCACCCGCAAGTTTGCGCAGCAGCTTTGTACTGCTTTGCTTTTCTTGGCTACTCCTGAACTTAGTATAATCCATTGTGACCTGAAACCTGAAAATATCCTTCTGTGTAACCCTAAGCGCAGTGCCATCAAAATTGTGGACTTTGGCAGCTCCTGTCAACTTGGACAAAGGGTATGTTAGTTTTGGTGGTTTTTTTTTTGTTATTTTTATGAGGAAATAACCTTTCCACAATTTTCAGTGTTTGTAACATTTCAGAATACTATATGAAGGTTAAAAACTATAGAGATGCAGCATTAAACCACATATTTTAAAGGGGTTGTTCACCTTTTAATTAACTTTTAGTATGATGTAGAGTGATTTTCTGAGACCATTTGCAATTGGTTTTCATTTTTTATTATTTATGGTTTGTAATTTAGCTTTCTATTCAGCAGCTCTCCAGTTTGCATCTTAAGCAATCTGGTAACTAGGTTCTAAATTACTAGGGATGCACCAAATCCACTATTTGGGATTCGACCGAATCTCCGAATCCTAGTTTGCATATGCAAATTAGGGCCAGAAAGACAAATAAATATAAAACTATAAAAAATAAATAATGAAGGTCAATTGAAAAGTTGCTTGGAATTGGCCGTTCTATAACATAATAAGTTACTTTAAAGGTGAACCACCCCTTTAACTTACAGAGATACTGACACCAGAAATTAAACCTTTTTTAACATCTATCATAATATTATCTTCGCATGCTAACTATAATTATGCCATAAAGGTATTTAACCCATCTGATCCCCCATGTTCCTCTCTGAGGGTGCTGCTATATTTGAGCTTCAGCAGTCTGTTAGAAACTCTTAACTGAGCAGGGACAGTCAGGTTGGCAAAACAGTCAGGTTTAGAAAACCTTACAAAAGCAGAACTATCAGCAAAAACCCATCAACATGACCTATATGTAACTTTTGATGTACCTAAGTAGTTTGAATAATATTTTTTTTAGTGTCAGTATCACTTTAAAGGTGAACCACCCCTTTAATTTAAGAGCCACAGCTCCAAACCAAGTTAGGATATGCCGTGTTGCACTTGGTTAAGCTTAGTTCTGTACCATCATTTTCACATGAGGCCATCGACTCTGCATTTGAATGAAGTCAGGACTTTGACTAGGCCATTGTAGGAAGCTTATCTTTTGCAGAACACTGATGCCAAGTTCAAGTGCAAAGTAACCTTGGAGTGACTTGATATATAAAAAGTGAATGCTCTGCGATGGCCTAGTGAAAACACTGATCTCAGTCCAACTGAGAATATTTTAAAAACTATTTGAAAATCACAACTGTTATCAGAGTGTTTTAAAGTTGTTTGGAGGCCCCTTTTGCAACAATGACAAAATTGAATATTTATGCAGTCGAAAGACAGACTGGTGGAAGCACATTCATAAAATGATAAATACATACTGGTATGGGACCTGTTATCCAGAATGCTCTGGACCCAGGGTTTTCCAGATGAGGAGTCTTTCTGTAATTTGGATCTTCATCCCTTAAGTCTATTAGAAAATCATGGAAACATTAAATAACCCCAATAGGCTGGTTTTGCTTCCAATAAGGATTAATTATATCTTAGTTGGGATCAAGTACAAGTTACTGTTTTATTATTACACAGAAAAAGGAAATATTATTGTATTATAATGGAGTCTATGGGAGACGGCCTTTCTGTAATTTGGAGCTTTCTGGATAAGGGGTTTTCTGATAAATGATACCTGAATCTGTATTCTAACATTCATCTTGTTAAAAAGAAGTTTCTATGTAGTCTTTAGATAATCCATTCTACAATATTTCCTTTATATAGTGCTGTCATGGAACACAGGTCAGAGCTTTCCTTATAAATGAGGTATATAATCGTTGTGATGCTTCTTCACTTGTAATAAACTACTTTAACTGGCCGAAAGTGAGATGGTCGTGTATTTCATAACTTAAATGGAACTTCAAAAATCGACAATAATTTTTTTTTCTCCTCCAAAGATCTACCAGTATATTCAGAGCCGGTTTTATCGTTCACCTGAAGTTTTGCTGGGGATGCCATACGACCTGGCAATAGACATGTGGTCCTTAGGCTGTATTTTGGTGGAAATGCATACAGGAGAGCCTCTATTCAGTGGATCCAATGAGGTAAGCATTTGTTTTGTGTTCATATTATAGGAGAGCAGCTTTTCAAAAATTCCTTAAATTAGTTCTGTGGGAATAAAAAATCTTTTAGTGGGTAATCGGTAAGAGCTGTTCCTCCTTGCCAGCATTGGGCAGCTTAGGTTATGTGCCTTTTATGTTGTGTTGCTGTCGGGTATTTGTTTTATATTTCCAGTATGTAGCAACAGAGTGCAGCAGTCTCTTCTGCTGTATTTTATACATACGGTAATATTTAGCCGTTGCAGTTTTTTTCTGCAATGCAATGTCTACTTGTCTTTTAAACATTGCATATGAAAAGTTTAATTGCCACACACATCACTGCTTTCGCTTGGGAATGAAGAGACTAAAGCTGTAGTAGTTGTTCAACTAAACATAAATACTAGCTGACTTGATACCTTACAGCAGTGGTCCCCAACCAGTGGCTCATAAGCAACCCCTTAGATGTTGCTCCCAGTGGTCTCATTTTTAAATTCCTGGCTTGAAGGCAGGTTTTGATTGAGTAGAAACCAGGTTTATGGCCAAATAGAGACTCCTGTAGGCTGTGTCCCCACACAGATCAACTGATAAGCCATTTATATTAGTGATGTGCAGCTCTGGCTTTTCCTGAACCGCACCCACCACCCGCTCCCGGCCGACCCCTACTTCCAGGTCTCTTTTTTTTTAAAGACCCACCCCACCGATGATGTCACAAAAGGGGTGGGACAAGAGGTGCACGTCTATAAAAACACAACCTGGAAGCCAGCGTTTGGAAGGTCGCATGCAGGGAGAGCAGAAAGAAGAGCTCAACCCGCCCACAACCCGAAAAAAAAAATGCAAGGTCGGCCCAAACCTTTTTTTGGCACCCCCAGGAACTTTTTTTCATGCTTCTGTTGCTCCCCAACTCTTCACAGTTGAATGTGGCTTACAGGTGAAAAAAAGTTTGAGGTGAATAAAAAAAAAACATTTCAAGCTTTCAACACACAGTAGTTTATTTAGAGCAAACTGAAATGCAGGTGTCTCCTGTAGACCTGAATATTTCATGTTCATTTTTGTTTTTAAAACTGTATAGTGTTAATACGCCAGAAGTCTTGAAAGCATTTGATATGGTCGGGGTTCGTTGGGTTTATAAACTGCTAAAGTACAAGTAGTTGTACACACAGCGGATTTCCAGGATTTTTTCATTAATTTCTCATGAAGCTGGAGGTATGTGAGAGAGGATACTCACACTTCTAGTTATTCAGGTTGCTGAATCAGCTAAGACATTATCTGCATTTGTTAATATTAATATGGATGCTGTGTTCTTCGATCCCTTGCCTATCCCATGGTCTTGATTTCGTAATGTCATCTATTGTATGTATAATTAAACATCAACGTTAATAAATAAGCGACTTGTGTCAGAGGTTTCTCCTTGCTTACACCACCTGTTGCGATTGTTCAGCAGGGTGTTCATGTTTATATGTATCCAGGAGAATATGTTAATCTTAACATGACCGTGACCGTGTGACCTCCAAAAAAGGAAATTCATATTATGTTACTGTATGAGCAGCTGCTTATGCTTTTTAACGGTTTTCTTCTGTCTGTATTTCAGGTGGATCAGATGAACAAGATTGTGGAGGTTTTGGGAACTCCCCCTAACCACATGTTGGATCAAGCTCCAAAAGCAAGGAAATACTTTGACAAGCTTCCTGAAGGAACGTGGACTGTAAAGAAAAATAAAGATCTCAAAAAGGTATGTTGTCAGAGTGCAGTTTGGCGCTGCTTAATTTATACTGCACATTGCTACTACCCCAGTGTTTCACGGGGAAGCACCTGTGCTAATAAAGATATACACATTTTACCTGCACGTGATTGCATTTACTTCAGCTCCTGGTAGATGATTTGGGGATATCTTTGGTTAGAAGTGTTTTATAAGGCTACCCTCTCTACATTGTCGAATAGTAGACTTTGTATTATTACAAACTTTATACAGTGGAGCTTGTTCTCTAAAAGGGGTTGTTGACTTTTAAATTAACGAAGTATGATGTAGAGAGTGCTATCCCGAGACAATTAGCAATTGCTTTTTCATTTTTTATTATTTTTAGATTTTTATTCAGCAGCTCTCCTGGTTGCTATGGTACAAATTACCGTCGCAACCTTGAACTGTTATGAATAAGAGACTGGAACATGAACAGGAGAGGCCTGAATAGAAAGATGAGTAATAAAAAGTAACAATACATTTGCTGCCGTACAGAGCATTTGTTTTTTAGATGGGGTCAATGACCCCCATTTGACAGCTGGAAAGTGTCAGAAGAAGGCAAATAATTCAAGAAAAAACGAAGGCCAATTGAAAAGTTGCTTAGAACTGGTCATTCTATAACATACTTAAAGTTAACTTAAAGGTGGACCACCCCTTTAATGAAGCTAGAAACTTCCATAGTGTTAAAGGAGAACTAAACCCTAAAATGATTGTGCCTAAAAATGCATAATTTATATAATGAACTTATTGCACGAGGCTAAAGTTTGAGCTTATCAATAGCAGCAATGATCCAGGACTTCAAACTTGTCACAGGGGGTCACCATCTTGGAAAGTGTCTGTGACACTCACATGCTCAGTGGGCTCTGATTGGCTGTTGAGAAGCTAAGCTTAGGGCTCGTCACTAATTATCCAGCAGAAAATGAGCTTCCCTGGCTGTAATATAAGCTGATGCTACAGGTTTGCTGATTATTCAATTCTGATGCTAATTGCACTGGTTTCTGTGCTGCCATGTAGTAATTATGTGTATTAATTACTAATCAGCCTTATATTGTGACATTTCTATTCTATGTGTACTGTATATTGTAGGGATGCACCGAATCCAGTATTCGGTTGGGACCCGGCCGAACAAAAACCTAATTTGCATATGGGGGCAGGGAGGAAAATCGCGTGACTTTTTGTCAAAAGAAGGTAGTACATTCCCCCCCCCTTCCAACACCTAATTTGCGTATGCCAATTAGGGTTCGTATTCGGCTGAATCTTTCACGAAGGATTCAGGGGTTCGGCCGAATCCAAAATAGTGGATTTGGTTCATCCCTAGTATATTGTGAGTGGGTCCCTAAGCTCAGTAAGTGACAGCAGCACAGAGCATGTGCAGTGAATCAGCAGAAAAGAAGATGGGGAGCTAATGGGGCATCTTTGGAGACACAAATCTTTACTGCTAAAGGGCTGTGGTTGCCTTGGGCTGGTACAGAAGCACAAAAAATCATGTACAACATTTCTACCTACTTCTTCAGTTTTAACTTTCCTTGTCCTTAAACGCTGCAAAGTTTTATAATATAATGCTCTTAAGGCTTTACTGTTTTCATGTCAAATAGGATACTTTGTGCATTGATTACATGCATAATACAGCTGTTAGTCTACTGCTGCCATTTACGTGCATTTATTCTTTGTTGTGTTTTTTTTTTAGGACTACAAGGTGCCAGGGACTCGCAGACTTCATGAAGTGTTGGGTGTGGAAACAGGAGGTCCTGGTGGTCGCAGAGGAGGAGAGCAGGGACACTCTCCTTCAGACTATCTCAAATTCAAAGACTTAATTTTAAGGATGCTGGATTATGACCCCAAGACTAGAATCACCCCTTTCTATGCCCTCCAGCACAACTTCTTCAAGAAAACAACAGATGAAGGGACAAATACAAGTAATAGTAACTCTACAAGCCCTGCAATGGACCATAGTCACTCAACAAGTACCACCAGTTCGGTGTCTAGCTCAGGTAAAGATGGCTTGTTTGGTCAATATATTTTTATAATCAATATATGTTTATATACTATATGCATACACTTGTTCATGTCCAATGCTTCTGGAGCAATCCTGTGCAAAGTTGCATCACGTTTAGCAATACAGACTGGACAATCAGACCTAACTGCTGACAGCGGACCTACATATGTTACTTAGCAGATGAAGGTGCACAAACTTTTGGAAAATACATTTTATAGCGTATGCAAGTTCTTTAGCTTGTCATCTTAGGCCAGCAGCAATACCATACTGTGCTTTTCGCCCCTTCAAATGTTTGGACAATTTCCCTATCCCAGCTGGGTTAAATGCTCTCAATCATATTACAGATTTCTATTAATCTTGCAAACCAAGAATGGTAGTTGTGTAATGGGAAAATACCGTTATATTCAGTTTATTTATACAGATGTGCAAGGAAAAGTATGGAGCAAAAGTACAGGCAGCACTCACTGATCCATACGACCTGTCCCACTGTGCTACCACGTGAAGACGCCCCCGAAGCGTGGAAAGTCCAATTGCATTGCTTCAACACTGAGCACTCACAGGACTAAAATCAGCACTTTATTGAATAGTATTTAAAATCATAGAGCGCACAAACAAATACATGCTTGACTTGTTTAGTGGTCAAAACCCCTTCCTCATAAGCATGATATAATGCTGTCCACATGAGCATATAAAAGAAACCTCCTAAAACATTAACCCTTACAACCCTCCATATAAATAAAGTTTTCATTTAAAGGGGAAGGAAACCTAGTCGGCGCAAACCCCCCAGCCCCCCTCCCGTTTGTTGCCCACCCTCCCTCCTCCCCCTGGCCTACCTGTCCCGCTGGGCAAATGCCCCTAACTTGTTACTTACCCTTCTGCGCGGATCCAGTCCAGGGAGTTCACCGACGACATCTTCTTCCACGTGATCTTCTTCCTGCTTTGCACGGCGCATGCGCAGTAGGATCATTTCGCCGGTACGATGTACTGCGCATGCGCGTGACTTTTGGCGCATGCGCAGTAGATCCGTACCGGCGAAATGATCCTACTGCGCATGCGCCAAAACGCCGTTCACAGCAGGAAGAAGATCACGTAGAAGAAGATGTCGTCGGTGAACTCCCTGGACTGGACCTGCGCAGAAGGGTAAGTAACAAGTTAGGGGCATTTGCCCAGCGGGACGGGTAGGCCAGGGGGGGAGGAAGAAGGGTGGGCAACAAATGGAAGGGGGGGTGGGGGGTTTGCGCCGACTAGGTTTCCTTCCCCTTTAAAGGACACATAGTGAATTAGAAATCAGAAATAGAGGGCGCATGGGACTTGCATATATATGCGCATATATATATATATATATATATATATATATATATAATATGTAATAAATATAGTTGATGATACGAAAAACTCGTTGATTAGTACAATCTAATATCTATAGCTATATAACAATTCATGTACACAAATGGCAAAGGATACTAGAAAATATATATACTACTGAATATTGATATCTATAATAAGTATTTTATACTGTAATTATTCAGTAGTATATATATTTTCTAGTATCCTTTGCCAAGTACTGATTTTAGTCCCACGAGTGCTCCGTGTTTAAGCAATGCAAAAGGAAAAGTATGGAGTATGCCCCTTCAGATCCATATTTTACCTTACTTTGATTGCTATCTTCATTAGTTGCAACTGGGATGTCCTTTAAGGCTTTGATAGCAAAAAGATAACCATACAGTGAAAATCTGCTTGTTTGGCAAATCACCAAACAGGTGGATTTTTACCAAGTTTTTCACTGCAGGGGGCCAATGCTGACCCATCAGGAGAGACTTGCCATGACATGCCAATGCCGTTGCAACCGCAGAACCCTGGTTTTACATTTTCCTAGGGTCATATTTACATTTCCTAGGATCACAAAATCTATTAAATAAATAATGCAGTTTACCTGTGTGTAACTAGGGGGAAAATGTTCATTCAGGGAAAGCATATCAGGGTGCTACTTTACTTAGTAGCAGCAAGCTATGTTATATAATGGATTAATGATGTTCTTACAATTTCAGAATTATTCCCCTCCCCCTGGAGGCAGGGTAACTTTTAGGTACCCCCATTTCCCTCCCTGTGTTATGTTAAACCATAATATGCGGTAATACCTTTATTTTGTTAGCCTTTCGCATTTGTGATTTAAAGTGGACCTGTCAACCAGACCTAAAAATCTATATAATAAAAGTCCTTTTTAAATTAAACATGAAATCCAAATTCATATTTTATAGAAGCATTCATAGCTGTTGTAAACTCATATAAAAATCTCAGCTGTCAATAAAAATATTGTCTACCCCTCCTCTATGCCTTAGGCAATTACTTTCACTTTCCATTCAGCACTTCCTACATGTCACTGCTCTCCCCACATTCCCCCGTTCTCTTTACCATTTAATTGTGTAGCCAGGACATGGGGATGGACATCAGGTCCCCCATTCTGGTGCACAAACAAGATTCTGATATGATACAAGTCTTGTCTTAATAAGTGTCCACAAAATGGCTGCTGCCTGCTTGTTATAATTAGAATTCCCAGACTGATGGAAACAATTACTCATATAATTTATACAGTGTAATTAGTTCATTTTGCTTGACTAACATGATAAAATAGGATTTGGAATATTTTTTTTGGGTGACAGGTCCCCCAAACCAGTAAGCTTAAAAGTATAACGTGTAATATACATTGTGCTTCTTCATCCAAAGCAGAGCTTTTCAAGTGGCTTGTAAAATACTGTCTCTGTGTTACAAATCAGAAACCAAAGCCAAGTGTCTTAAGGTGGTCATACATGGATAGATCCGCTCGTTTGGCGATGTCGCCAAACGAGCGGATCTCCCTCCGATATGCCCACCCTGAGGTGGGCAATATCGAGCAGATCCGATTGTGGGCCCTAGGGCCCAACGATCGGATCCTAGCTTTCACAAACGGGCGGTCGGATCGCGGGACTGCATCAACGAACAGGGGGCCCCCATACACGGGCCAATAAGCTGCCGACACGGTCTGTCGGCCGCTTTTATCGGCCCGTGTATGGCCACCTTTAGTAAGGTATAGGCTAGAGCCCCCTCAAACCCTGGTTTGCCCATCCCTGTGGGGTAGCCTTCTGCTTTGGTCTGAAACCTTGGAATCTAAGATCTTATTTAAAAAAAATATATAAATCTTTGTTTTTTCCCAGCAATCTGCGATTGCTCATGTAGATTAAATATTCCCTTCTTTAATGAGAACATAATGCAAAACACAGAACATAACTGTGTAAATCTACCTTTCATGTTTAATGTTGAGGCCTATGGGACACAGGGTAGCAACCTGGGCAGTAACCCATGGAAACCAATCAGATTGCTTTCAGTGTTCAACATACTGCTTGCTGAAAACAGCTAATCGCTGATTGGTTGCTATGGGATACAGGGTGCAATTTTGCCCAGTGTTTATAAATGAGCATGAACCAAAAAGCCCCTGTGTCATAGGTCTGAGCTGAAGTATTCTGCTGCTCCACGTGAGATTATTTACTCCTTGCTAACCCCAGTGCCTTTTTTACTGCAGGAGGATCTAGTGGCTCTTCGAATGATAACCGTAATTACCGGTACAGCAACAGATACTACAACAGTGCCGTTGCCCACACAGATTATGAGATGCAGAGTCCACAGGTAAATAACTCTTTTTATATATATTTCACTTTTATATCTGTTGATATTGTGTATTAATTGCATGGCAAAACTCCTACAAGTATATGCGCAGGTTTAGGGCAACGTGGGTTGGTAATTTGCTTGCTGCATTACTCCGTGTGCTAACGACCAGTCACATATCTCGTAGCATGTAGATACAGCTATGCGATCATCCATCTTTAATGCATGTGACCTAGGGCCTTTTCATAGTTCGGACTTCCATTCCTTACAGGGATGGCTCGCCTTTAACTTTTTAGTATGTTCTAGAATGGCCAAATCTAAGCAACTTTCCAATTGGACTTCATTTTATTTATATATTTATTATTTGCCTTCTTCTGGATCTTCCAAGCTTTGAAATGGGGGTCACTGACCCAATCTATAAAACAAATGCACTGTAAGGCTACAAATGTATTATTGTTGCTACTTTTTATTACTCCTCTTTATATTCAGGCCTCTCCTATTCATATTCCAGTCTCATTAAAATCAGTGCATGGTTGCTAGAGTAACTTGTACCTTCCAACCAGACTTCTGAAATTGCAAACTGGAGAGCTGTTATATAATAAGCTAAATAACTCAAAACCCACAAATAATAAAAAATGAAAACCAATTGCAAATTGTCTCAGAATATCCCTCTCTACGTCATAAAAGTTAATGTAAAGGACCAACAACATAATTTTTTTAATTAAAAAAAAAACACAAAGACAAATGAAACTTTTAAATTGCTGTCTTTATAAAGAAATAACTTACCGAAGCTCTGTTTGCGTTCCTCCAAAAAAAGGCGACACGGCGATGATCCATCATGCGGCGCTCGATTTCTCCTATACGGAAGGCTGGGAGGAGAAATCGAGCGCCGCATGATGGATCGTCTTTTCTGAAGAGGAGCGCAAGCGGAGTTTTGGTAAGTTATTTCTTAATAAAGACTTAGCGATTTAAAAGTTTCATTTGTCTTTGTGGGGTTTTTGTTTTGTATACTAAATATTTTTTTTTACATTGATGTTACTGGTCCTTACCTTTAAAGATGAACAACCCCTTTAAGTCTGTCAAAACGTGCAAAAAAGAAACAAATAACAGTAGGACAATAGGATTGTTTTGCCGCCAACGTGGATTTATGTTATAGTTGCCATCAACTACAAGAACTGGTTTGTCCCTGTTTGTGCCTTATGCTTTGGGATGATCTGGTCTGAAACCTTGGAATCTGAGATCTTCTTTAAAAAGTGTGTGTGTATGTATATATATATATATATATATATATATATATATATATATATATATATATATATATATATATATATATATATATATATATATATATATATATATATATATATATATATATATATATATATATATAATCCCACAGTACCAGTACTGACAGATGTTGCCAGTGGTGCACGATCAATAAAGCATATATAGTCTTATGAAGGATCAGCACACTGTTCTGTAGTGAAGTCGTAGTGTTTATTTCAATCAAAACACATTTTTATCCGAAACATCGGGTTAAACATGAGTTTTGATTGAAATAAACACTACTACAGAACAGTGTGTGCTGATCCTTCGTAAGAAAATATATATATATATCTCTCTATATATATATATATATATATATATATATATATATATATAATCTATCTATCTCTATCTATCTCTATCTATCTCTATCTATCTCTATCTATCTATTTGTTTCCTCCTAGCAATGTTAGATTGCACATGTAGATTAAATAATCCCTTCTTTAACGAGAGCATAATGCAAAGCACAGAACATAACCACAGCTAAAACTACACACTTTTCATGGTGACCTTCCTGTATTTTGGAGCTTTTTGAAAAATGTGTTTCTAGTTAATAGATCGTAAATTGATGAAAGGGAATCATTAGTATAGGGCTTTTCTCCCATGGTGCTCAAGGAGCATTGCAACAAGCAAGGCAGCCATTATAGACACACTGATTATGCTTAGCAAGTATGCAATTTGTTTCTGCCAACTTTATTGATGCAAGTTTTCTCATGTTTGTGTTCTTTTTCTTTCTCTTAGACTCATTCGCAGCAGCAGATAAGACTGTGGGCTGGTGGAGATGTTCCAATCACAAACAGCGATTCCTACCCTCAGATCTTACCTCACAAACCAACTCCCAGTCAGCCGCAGCATTTTCATGGAAACGAACCGCATCACCCTCACCCGCTGTATCATCACGTAAACAGGCCGCACTATCATCGGCAGCTCATCACCTCCTCCTCTCCGCAAATCCCAGAGTCTATGGAGCTCAGCTTGGGACACAGACACCCCCAGTCTTCCTCTTCATTGCACCCACATCACCCTATCTTAGACTGCACTCCTTTTGGCTCCGCAAACTTACACTTAGGAGTATCTGCTTTTCGGACTAGAACAGTCAGTGGGCATACGGATTCGGGCGTGCCTCTGAATTACCCCTACACTAGCAACACATCCAGCATGGTTGGACCCCCTCACATCCGAAACAGGACGGAAACGGAAGAGAGTGCGATGTTAGGCGTTTGTGTTCCTCAGAGTACGGCAGCAAGTTCTTGATGATTCTTTAATGTACAAATAAAGCCATACCAATAATAGAAATACTGAATTCGAAAAGGAGGTCTGACAGGCTTTGAAGGGTTGGGGTTGTGGAAAAGGGTGAGCTGGCTTTTATCACAACCATCAAAAAATGTCAAGGTTTAGCTGTTAATGTGAATTGTTTATTTATTAAAAAAAAAATCACTACGAGAGGAGTGTGAAGTGTGTGTTGACCATGCAAAGCAGTTTTAACAGACTTCAACTGGACTGCTCTTTTTTCTTTTTTTTTTTTTTTTTTTTTTACCTTTAATTTTTTTTTTTTAATTGCTTTTGACACACTGGTAGAAGTTAACCTGTGCAAAGACTTCAAGACATTTCCAATGCTTCCATTTCTATCATCATTTCCTCTTCAGAAGAAGCAGGAGAAACCCAGACTTACTTTGCACGTCGGTGAACTCGTTTACAGGCCAAAACATCACTCTGCAAAACACTGTCTGTGCCAGTTACCCCTCCGCTGCCATTCTGCCATTCATATAGAATTCCTGTGTTGTTATCCCCGAACCCCACTTTATACCAACCTTGCTAGGGTGCAGATACTGCACGTCACTGGAATAACCTTGGCTGCTAACTCCACTCTCTCTGTCTCTCTCTCTCAACTGGAATTGCTGCTAAAACTCTTTTTAACAGTTTTGCTTTATAAAAACCTAAAAGGTTCCCATGTCTTTTATTTATGACTTCATACTCGGTCGGTTTTAGCTGTTTCAGGAAAGATTTTTAGGAGCCATTCATTATTTTACAGATTAATGCTGCAGAAGTTCAGTGTTCCCCTCCCATCTGTCTCTTAACCCTCCCAATTCCTTTTTTCCCCGCCCACTGACCGTTTAAAGTGACACTTTTTTATACACTGAATTCTGGTTTTAAACACTACAAAAAAAAAATCCTTTTTATGACTGCACCCCTCCTTTTGAATTTTAATAATACCATGGCCTCTGTTCAGTGTGTGATGGCACACCTCTTTGCGTTCATGTAAGACGCTAAAGCCCTTGTTTCAGTATTAAAACCTGTCCAATACAGTGCTAGATGCTGCAACAGTAGCGGTTTTGGGTTTTCATTTTGCTTTCAAAATGTACAAAAAACAAAACCTGTCCTTTTCATATCTCTGTGGATAGTAACGTACTGTTTTATTTTATTTTGTTTTTTTAATTTATTGTACCAAAGATGGTATTGAGGCATCACTTTAAAAATATCAGACATATAAAACGATTGTCTTTTTAAATGTTTTCCCTTTTTTTTTTTTTCTTTTTGTTATGTGTTTTAATTGGGCTTCGAAATACTGAATCATGTGTAGTTGCTGTTTGGACTCCAAGGCCGTTCAGATTCATGTTTGTTTCAAGTATTGGTGTTTTGGAGGATCCTAAAAATAAAGTAATAGACAGCTACAGAAGATCAAGAGCTCAGTCTGATTGTGTTTTGGAAGTGTGATTTTAAAGGCAACATTAAGAACGACTGTACAATATTTTCACTGTGCCCAATTGCTTTGGTGATTCAAAAAGATAACGTCTGTTTATACATTTTTATTTTGCTGTTAAAGGGCAGTAAATGGGCAAATGAATCCATTTTATGAGATGTAACTACAAAAAAACTTTTTTTTTTTTTTTTTATTTTCTAAAACACACGTTGACATTTCCAAAAAATCTTTGTATGCCAAACCTCTTTAGGAATTGTGTGTACTGTCCGGCATGCTTGTTACCCATCAATTTACTATGCTGTTTTTTCATTTCTGCTTTTGTATACCAGAGTTTATTAATGTTATTAATGCACATTTAATCTAGTAAAGATTTTTTTTTTCTTAAAGCCTCTAATTTAAAATGTATAGTAATGTGGCAATTTATAGGCTTTAAGCTTTTATTATTTTTCGGTTTTTCTCTTCTGTTACACCAAATTCTCCTTCAAAACATGGGGAAAAAAAAGAAAATTACTTGCAACGTTTTTTGCGCAGCGTTAACAGGGTATTTTTGATTGTAAAAGGAAGTAAATGAAAAAAAAACCATGCTAAAGACTTTGTTCTTTCACAGTTGTGTAACTGAAACACTTAACCGTACATTGTCTGTCATTATGGAATTGCAAACTGCAAATATGAGTGTAACTTTAACTATCATTTTTGCTCCTTTCACTCCCGATTTGTTCTCATCTACTACGTGACTTTCTCTTTTCAAGTATAGACCATCTTTCTACTGCACAAGAGATCAATAAATGAGGCACTGCTTTGGACTTGTGCATCTCGCAGTGTAACTTGTTCTAGCTGTGTCCGTATTGGGGATCTGGGTGACTCTGCTGTTGCTTTGCTTAATGCAGTCGGAATGATCTGGTGGTGGTTAGAAGAACATGCTACAGGTACGGGACCTGTTATCCAGAATGCTCGGGACCTGGGGTTTTCCAGATAACGAATCTTTCCATAATTTGGTTCTTCATACCTTGTCTACTAGAAAATCATATAAACATTAAATAAACCCAATTTTGCCTCCAATAAGGATTAATTATATCTTAGTTCGGATCAAGTATAAGCTACTGTTTTATTAATACACAGAAAGAAGAAATTATTTGAAAAAGTTGGATTATTCGCATAAAATATGGGAGACTGCCTTTCCGTAATTTGGATAACTGGTTTCTGGATAACGGATCGCATACCTGTATAACTACATGATTCACATTAGCTTGCTTTCTTATCCTCCTTATGAGGAATTTGTTTAGTCACTAATTCTCTAAAGCTGGATATGTGCATGTGTTTCTTGTGTTTTTTTTTCACCCAACTTTGCAAAATAACCTTTTTATTTATTTTTGATTAATGTATGTATTAGAGGTTTGGCTTGCTGCAAGGTCTACATTTTTGGGTTACACCAGCCCAAATGTGTAGGGCACTACAGCCCTAGGTGTTTAAATGTTTACCTTCAAAGTAACTAGCATTATTCTAGCAATATTCTGAGACAATTTTGCAATTGGTTTTTATTATTTGCAGTTGTTGAGTTATTTAGCAGCTCTCCAGTTTGCAATTTCAGCCATCTGGGTGCTAGGGTCAAATTCCCCTAGCAACCATGCACTGATTTGAAGAGACTGGGATATGAATAGGAGAGACCTGGACAGAAAGATGAGTAATGAAAAGTAACTAGATATGTAGCAGAGCATTTGTTTATTTTTAGAAAGGATCAGTGACCCCTCACGTTAAAGCTGGAAAGAGAAGCAAATAATTGTTTTTTTAAAAAAAAAAAAAATAGACCAATTGAAAAGTTGCTTAGAACTAGACACACTATAACGGACTAAAAGTTAACTTAAAGGTGAGCAAACCTTTAAGGAGCTTTAGAAGTCTGGTTGCTGCTTTTCAAGCTCTAAAAGTTAATTGCTTCAAGAAGAAAAGTGCTATCACCAGCATAATGAATTCTGGGGGTTAGCACTGCTAGAATGTTACAAATCGCTCTTGGTATCTTCTTGAAAAGGAGATGCTCTGGAACCTGCTTGAAAACCATGTTTTTGTTGGATTGTTGCTGAAAAGTAATTTATTTTCATGGCCACTTTATTTTATTTCATATGGGTATATGGTTCCTAGTCCCCGTCTCCCTCTCTGCTGTATAATCAGTGATCCTTCTGTCCATTAGGAATTCTTCAAACTGTAGTGTAAGTTAAAAGAAAAATAAGAATCTTGGATTATATTCCTATCTTCTGTGTAAATTGGTCATTAAGGTTGCAAAACAAAGGATTTTGTGTATGGGAAATTAATTAAAGGAAAACTATAACCCCAAACAACGTAGGTCTCTATAAAAAGATAACAGCTCATGTTGAAAACCCTACTATGTGTAAATCATTTTCATAATATACTTTTCTAGTAGTATGTGCCATTGGGCAATCATAAATAGAAAATAAGGGCCGCCCGCTGGGATTGTACGATTCACTGTGCACACAAGCATACAAAACAAACCATACTTGTTTTGTCACATGAGCCAATTAGACTGAGTTGTGTCTTTTGCTTCAACACTACTTCCTGTTACAGTTAGAGCTGCAGTTTTTCTGGTCAGGTGATCTCTTCCTGTTACAGTTAGAGCTGCAGTATTTCTGGTCAGGTGATCTCTTCCTGTTACAGTTAGAGCTGCAGTATTTATGGTCAGGTGATCTCTGAGGCAGCACACAGACCATCATGAAATTGTAGCTCAAGGCAAGAGTTGTAAAATTACAATATTTACTTAAATATATATTCCAGTTTGATAAGATTCTTTAATATGCGACTTAATTTGATATAAACCATCTGTTGCTTAAGTATTCATTTTGGGGGTATAGTTTTCCTTTAAAATGGCCAAACAAGCTACTGACCTGGTCCGGCTAAAGGCTAGGCCGGGATGAGTTGGATCTCTGCTGTGGAAACATTACCCCGGTTGGGTGCACGCAGATGTAGCAGATTATGGAGCAAAATGTAAAATCGCATTATTCGATGCCAAAATCCTCCTCGTCGGCCTGTACCTGTAAGTGGTGGTAATGCTTGTGGGAGTAGATGGGCATCAGGGAAGGAGCAGACTCTCGACTCTTCTGGCCCCGGCCTAAACCATGTAGCAGCATATTGGCCTGAATACGGGACACTTTAGCCTGCCGAGCAATATGTGGCCAAAAATCGATTTTGCAGAAAAGAAAATGCCATCAGGCCATGCTGCCATCTTAATGCAGTCGTCTCCCGATGGGTCTCTGTAGTCTTGCTGTTATTGACTTGTTTTCTGATGGATCTCCCTGTGATCCAATCATGTCCAGAACGTCTTTTTACAGATTTAAAGGAACCGTTCAGTGTTAAAATAAAAACGGGTTGAATAGATATGTGCAAAAAATCTAATATTGTTAGTTAGCCAAAAATGTAATGTATAAAGGCTGGAGTGACTGGATGTGTAACATAATAGCCAGAACACTACTTCCTGCTTTTCAGCTCTCTAACTCTGAGTTAGTCAGTGACTATAAGGGGGGCCACATGGGACATAACTGTTCAGTGAGTTTGTAATTGATCCTCAGCATTCAGCTCAGATTCAAAAGCAACAGTTATGTCCCATTTGCCCCCCCTCAGGTCTCTCAGTGGAAACCAAGAGAGCTGAAAAGCAGGAAGTAGTGTTCTGGCTATTATGTTACACATCCAGTCACTCCAGCCTTTATACATTACATTTTTGGCTAACTAACTATATTAGATACATTTTTTATTTTGTACAGGTATAGGACCTATTATCCAGAATACTCGGGACCTGGGGCTTTTCGGGTTAATGGATCTTTTTGTAATTTGGATCTTCATACCTTGTCTACTAGAAAATCATATAAACATTAAATAAACCCAATAGGCTGGTTTTGCTTCCAATAAGGATTAATTATATCTTAGTTGGGATCAAGTACAAGCTACTGTTTATTATTACACAGAAATAGGAAATAAATTTGGATAAAATTTGAGTCTATGGGAGATGGCCTTTCCCTAATTTGGAGTTATCTGGTAACCGATTTCCAGATCAGGACCAGTCTCCCATAGACTGCATTTTATCCAAATAATTACAAATGATTTCCTTTTTCTGTGTAATAATAAAACAGTAGCTTGTACTTGATCCCAACTAAGATATAATTAATCCTTATTGGATGCAAAACCAGCCTATTGGGTTTATTTAATGTTTACATGATTTTCTAGTAGACTTAAGGTTTGAACATCCAAAATATGGAGAGATCCATTATCTAGAATTTGTAACAGACCCACCTGGAGGAGCAAGATCACATATTTGTTTTTTGGAAATTTCCTCAGGGTTTATAATGCTATAATTTGATTCCATGGATCCCTTTAGAATGGAATATTAAATAAGATTGGCACCAGCCTCCTCTATCTGCCCAGACTTCACCTGCGCACAGAAAGGTATGTAAATCTAATGTAACTATAGAATATAATGTAATTCTGCTGTGTAGACGTTTGAAGCCAGTAAGCAAGTGAATATGAGTTGAAAAGGATTATAATATAGAGCAGCATTCCCGCACTATTGATCTCAGACTGTTAAAGGGATATTAAAGGTTTAATCACAACACCAAAGTATAATCCCTTTAATCCAATGTAGGCTTTAGGGGAGGTGGTAAGAGGTGTGTACTTGATATTCAAAATCCAATTATGCCTTAAAAGGGAATTGTTGCAAAAATTTAAAGGGGAATTAGTCTAAAATAGAATAAGGCTAGAAATGCTGTTTGTATACTAAACATAAACATGAACGTACTGCACCACAAGTCTAATCAAACAAATGATTTATGCTTTCAAAGTTGGCCACAGGGGGTCACCATCTTGTAACTTTGTTATACATCTTTGCAAGACCAAGACTGTGCACATGCTCAGTGTGATCTGGGCTGCTTAGGGATCATCATAAATGATCAAAACAGCACAAGTCAAATAATATCTGAGAGAAGCCAATACAGCAAGACTGATTAATAATCACAATATACAGACTGCACTGGGTCCTGTGTTGTCATGTAATCTAATGTGGATTTTATAGTTTTTGTATTGTTTAATATAAACTTTCTCCAACTCTGCAGAACCAGTGGCTGCAGCAAAATAATCCTCCAAATAGAATCCCAGTTTATCTGTTTAAATCTGGCTCCATGATCTTTGTCCCTGCAGCTGGAGTTGGAAACAGTAAAGGGGATGTAAAGGCAAAAATAAAATCCAATACAAATCTATACACAGGCACTGACTGCTCTACAGGGAAACAGACAAAGCTGCTTGAGGTTAGGGAAGTAATGTAGGGGGTTCCCCCTGCTGTTTGAAGGTATAATGATTTCCCTACAGAACAGTAAGAGACCGTCAGAAGTTTCCTACCCTCCCAGCCAGAGCAAGTAAATGAAGGGAGAATTTCACTGCATACAGTCAGGTTTCTTATAAAAACTGTATACATTTTTTAATAAAAGTATATTGGAGATAGGTTTCTTTTTCATTAAAGTAAACATGGGATTTTATTTTTTTGCCTTTACGTGCCCTTTCATATAAGCTTCATCAAACTGAAATAAGAAACTTTCTAAATACAATCAATTAAATATTCTGCATTGTTTCTGAAATAATCAAGTTTATCTTCACTATTCCTCTCTCAGCATCTGTTTCTCTTCATTCTCTCTTCATGCAGCAGTTGGGTGTCAGATATTCACTGACAGTTAGATCCAATATATCTTATAGGGGGGGCTCCTTTACTAGCAGATGAATTAGAACTGATTCCAGTATAGGTATGAGACCTGTTGTCCAAAATGCTCGGAACCTGGGGTTTTTTGGATAACTCATTTTTCTGAAATTTGGATCTTCATACCTTAAGTCTACTAGAAAATCGTATAAACATTAAATAAACCCAATAGGTTGCTTTTGCTTCCAATAAGGATTAATTATATCTTAGTTGGGATCAAGTACAAGCTACTGTTTTATTATTACAGAGAAAAAGAAAATATTTTTTAAAGATTTGGATTATGTGATTATAATGGAGTCTATGGGAGAAGGCCTTTCCGTAATTTGGAACTTTCCGAATAACGGATCCCATACCTACAAGCAAAATCTAACAAAATAACTGCATTTAGCACAAATCCTGCATATAGAGAGACATGATGTCTGGTGAGTTTAATAGATTGAGCTGTAATACATCTTTTGGGCAAAAGGAGCCCCCCTATAAGATATATTTGATCTAACTGTCAGTGAATATCTGACACCCACCTGCTCTTTGGATACAGAATGAAGAGAAAAGATGCTGAGCGAGGGATAGTGTAAACTTGATTATTTCTGAAATAATGCAGAATATTCAATTGATTGTATTTACAAAATTATTTATTTTCATTTTCACAATAGTTCCCCTTTAAGAAATAACTTCACTTTCCAGAAATAGTGTAAACATCTTTAAATGATAAGTAAACATTAAAAATAAGTGAATGTAAAACTGATGAGTGCTATACTAAGCACTTTTGTACCTTACATTCATTATTTATTTTTTTTTTACTCCCAAGATATTAAGGGATACATGTACTGTGAATATGAATGAATTTTGTTACAACAGCGCCACCCGCTGGTCAGTTTCCCACCAGTCTGACCAGCAAGTAGTCAAGGAAGTTGTCAGGAGAAAGAAAGAGGCTGATGTTCTTCTGCTTAGGAAAACAATTAGAAACCTTTCTCACATCTTTCCTAAGCAGAAGAACATCAGCCTCTTTCTTTCTCCTGACAACTTCCTTGACTACTTGGTGGCCAGCCCATTAGAATTAGCAGCCTCTCTGGATTTTACTTAAAGGACAAGGAAACTCAAAAAAATAAAATCCCATTTTTACTTTCTTTAATAAAAAAGAAACCTATCTCCAATATACTTTAATTAAAAGAAAGTGTGCCGTTTTTATAAGAAACCTGACTGTATGCAGTGAAATTCTCCCTTCATTTACTGCTGTGGATAGGAATTGTCAGACGGTCCCTAACTGCTGAGCAGCTTTGTTTACGACGATCCCTAAGCAGCCCAGACCACACTGAGCATGTGCAGGGTCAGGCAAAGATGTATAACAAAGTTACAAGATGGTGACCCCCTGTGGCCAACTTTGAAAGCATAAATCATTTGTTTGGTTAGGCTTGTGGTGCAGTAAGTTTATGTTTAGTATTCAAAATACAGCATTTCTAGCCTTATTCTATTTTACACTTTCCTTGTCCTTTAAGGTTAAGTCCAGACGATGTAACACAGTGAATCTGCTGCCCTGCAGGCAACGTTATGCTGATTTTGGTGCGAAATTCAAAATGTCCTGTTTCAGCGCCAAAATACCCTGCAAAATGGGAACAATGCTTCCAGGTGCAGGCGGAGTAGAAGAGCAGTTCGGCTGAGATCTGACATCATCTGACCCTAGCCTAAATGTGCCAATAAAGTTGGCTTCTTCTTATTTTCATTTTCTTTCCTTTTTTCAGACATTCGCTTTTAAATATACAGTACACTTTTTCACAAACTTTTTCATTAAGGAAAAAACAATGAATACTGGTGGGGAGAACTGAAACATAAGAGCTGCAGCCCTGCAGAAGTTAGTAAAGAGTTAACAATCAGTGCTATAGAAAGGGTCAGCTGCATGGGCTTCCTCCAGCTATCAAACTAATTGCCACACACACATGCTGCCAGATTTTAAGATCACATTCAATTCCGTAAAACTCCCAATACCTGCACTACCTTGCCTCCCCCTTCTGCAATTCTGCTCCCCTTTTCTCTCCCCAAATTTATAAATCCTACTTCCTCTGCAATTTTAACTTCTAATCTTGTACATTTTGTTTTCCTTGCTATTGAAGTACCCCTTCTCTACTAACCTTTAATGCATGTTCCGGTACCGTACTCTCTTCTGCTGCCGCTCTTTATCTGAAGCACCTTCTAACCCCCACCTCTCCCGCCGCATATTCCTGCTTCCGCTCTCCGGTCTGTTGCTAAGAATAATGTTCACTGTCAGAAAACTTAATAACATTTTTAAAAGTGCAGAGTGATCGTACAAGCCTGAATCTTTCCATATAGCCCAAAACTTCAATCGGAGAAGTATGCAGTTCAAAGCGTTGTTCGCCATTTTTCCTTTTACTATCTGTCACCGCAACAGAGGGAGGAAGCCGGGGCCCACCAGGATTTTCCCCGGTATCCCGGTGGGCCAGTCCGACCCTGCATTTCTTATCTTTGTCCCTGCTGAGCAGAATCCCTGAGTTCAGATTCTGCTCCTTGATCACTGAGCTGCCAGACTGAAATGCCAGAGAATCAAACATTAAATGTTAATTTGGGGAAAACATTAAAAAAACAGAAATTTGTAAACTTATCGTATTTTATCTTTCCTTCGCATCAGCACCTTAAGAGTGAACTTCCAGACATTCCAGATTAAAGAACTTTTCTGCCAAAATCCGCCTCCTTGAAGCCCAAGCCTATAATGCTTTGAGAAAGTATGCAGACTGCTCCATGTAGCCACCTTCCAGATTTGTCCTGCTGAAATTTGGTTTCTTTCAGCCCAAGATGTGGCCACTGCTCTGGTGGAACGCGCCCTGACAAATACCGGAGGTGTTCTCCAATTCATAACATAATTAAATTGTGTCTTTAATCTGTCTTGCAATTGTGATCTCAGGTGCTTTACTGCCCTTATTCCTACCTGAAAAAGAGATCAGCAAGCTTTCAGAATCTCTGAATGAATTGGATTTATGTAAATAACACTTTAATGCTCTAGCCACATCCAGAGAAAACGTTTTTCCTCCTCTCCATTTGTTGGATTTGAGAAAAAAGATGGCAATTCCCTGATTAATATTAGAAGTTGAGGAAACTTTTGGTTGAATAGATGGAACAATCCTCAACAAGACCCTGTTTTCCAGAAGAAAAGGCACCTTGATAGAGAGCGCTCCTAGTGGCCAACTCTCCTAGCAGAGGTGATTGCTAATAGGAACGGCAACTTCATAGATAACCGATTTGATGTCCGCATCTTCCGTCGTTTCGAATGGAGTGATACAAAGCCTATTCAGGTTTAAATCCCAGATAGGCACGGGTTCTCTATAGGACGAACGAATCTTCCAGAGAGCCCTCTCGAACCTCTCCACCAAAGGATTAGCTGAAAAAACAATTCCAGTGAAAGCTTCGTTGTGCCTGGTTTCAGCAACTAATCAAAATCTTGCTGTAAATATTATAAAACATCACAAACCGACTGCTTTCATAGGCTTTATTTGTAGAAGACTTTCGAGACTGTAACATAGTCTCTACCACTTTGTTGGAAAGGCCATATTGAACTAATAGGGGCCTGTCAAGTTCCATGCCGTCAAGTGAAGCATTTCCAACTCCCTGTACAGGAGTTTTCCTTGACACGGCAGATCCTTGACCTGCGACAGAACCCAAAATTCCCCATGACTCACCTGCATGAGCTGGGTAAACCATACTCTTTTGGGCCAAAACGGAGGCTGGTTTGCTTGATCTTCCCTTACTTTCTTCAGTACTCTGCCTATCATCTAGAATGGCGGGAATACAGTATGTACGTCAACCTGTAATTCCATGTTACGGACATCGCATCCAGGACTTCTGGAGCAACCCACACAAACAGCGAGTGGAATCTGGGCAGTTTGGCATTCCCTCTCTATGACATTAGATCTATTGGCGGGACACCAAATCTCTCTGTGATTTGCCAAAATATTTGTACCTTCAGGGACCATTCTCCATGAAGCAAAATGTCTCGGCTCAGACGATCTGCCCAAACTGTCCACTTCTTTTATGTGGACTGCTACTATCTGATAAAGATAGGCTTCTACCCAATCCAACAATTTCAGGGCCTCTCTCAACAGAATTGGGGACCTGGTCCCCCCTTGGCAATTTATATAGAAGACAATTGTAGCTTTGTCTGTCTGGACCCCACAGCAAGGTTCTGAAAACTCCACAATGCTAAGCCTACCACTCTCAACTGCTTGAAATTTGATAAGAAGGTTCTCTCCATCATTGTCCACATACCTTGGACCGAGTGGCTGTCTATATGGACTCCCTGTTCCTTGCTGGATGCATCTGTGGTCAGCAGACACCACTTCCTCTGAAGTAATGATCTGCCTTTTCTCAGATTGTCAGTCTGTAACCACCACCTGAGTTGCAACCTGGTCTCTCTGGACAAAATCCAAGACTTGTCCAGAGAACTGACTTTCCTGTCCCACATTTGCAAGAGTTCTTGTTGCAGGTGACGCATTTATAGGCGAGCCCAGGGAACCGCCTCTATCGTTGAGGTCATCAGACCCAGAACTTTCATCACTTTCCTGACTGAAACAGGCATTGTTTCTCACAGGTTCTTATGTGCTGTATTAATTGTACTTGTCTGATTTGTGAAATAGCTAATGTCATCTCCTTTGAGTTTATTATGAACCCCAAGAATTGCTTCATTCTCTCTGGTTCCAGAGATGACTTCTGGATATTCACCATCCATCCTAGACACTGTAGGAGACTTAGGGCTTCGCCCAGATGTTTTCTCAATAGACCCACCGACACTGCCTTGAGCCACCAGTCATCCAAATAAGGTACAACGGATATGCCTTCTGCTGCCACAATCTTCATGGATACTCTTGGAGCAGATGAAATGCCGAATGGTAGAGCTGTGAACTGAAGATGTCAAACTTCTCCTTGGATGCAGACCTCAATCCTCAGAAATCTCCGATGTGGTTGATAAATTGGGACATGTCAGTAGTCATCTTTCAGATCTATCGTTGCCATAAAATCTCCCCATTCTAAGAGGCTGATTACAGCCTTGACTGAGTACATCCAAAATGTTTTCTTTCGTATCAAGGTGTTTAAGTATCTGATATCTATGACCATGCAAAAATCTGCCATCTGATTTTGGGACTTAAAAAACCATAGAATAAACTCCTGATCCTTTTTCATCTGCTGTCTCCAAAACCTTGTATTGGACAAATTCCAAAATGGCACACTGTAAAGCCATCCACTTTCACGGATCTTTTGACTGAGGGGTAGCAAGGAAACGTGGGTTGGTTATGTTTACAAATGTTATCCTTAACCCTTCCTGTACCATTTTAAGTACCCAAGGATCTCGAATTACCTCTGCCCACTGCTGCGAAAAAAGACCTTCCTCCTACCCCCAATCTGGTATCATGCATCTGAGGTTTTAAACGGATAGTAAACTTTACCCCTAGATCCAACCTCTTAGCCCTTCCTAGGGGTTCTAAATTTTCCTGCCTGACTCTGGTTTCTATTTCCATCCTGTTGGCCATATTTATAGGATGAGCCTCTCCTCTTATGAACAAAAGGATATCTTCCAGTTGTCTTTAGGCTTTTGCTGCGGCAAATTCTTTCCTTTATCGTCTGACAGTTTCTCCAAAAGGTCATCTCTACGTGCTGTTGTGGATAGCCCCATGATCTCCGCCACCAGCCTAAGATTCTGAATTGAGGCATTACACAAAAAAAATCAGAAGCCAATTTGATATTTTGAAGAAATTTCAAAATGTTTTCCCTTGGAATTTTCCCTTTTACATCTTCTTCCAGCTGCAGAATTCAGGTTCTAAGAGCCCTGGAAACTGACATGAACGCCACTGTAGTCTTACATTGTGATGCCACTGCAGAATAAATTCTCCTCAGAGATGTTCTAGCTTTGCGGTCCATCGCCTCCTTGAGACTTGATCCATGCTCCACCAGGATTACTGTTCGCTTGGAAAACCGAGCGACTGCAACATCCACTTTCGTTGGCGTCTCCCACTCATCCACCGATTGTTCTATTGAGTACAAGAGTATAAAACTTTTGTTCGAGACCGGAGCTTTCTCCGGATTTTTCCACTCCGTCGTCATCAGTTCCTTCATCAATGGGTGCAAAGAAAAACCCCTTCGTTTTAATACACCCAATGAGATCTCCTTTAGGATCTTTAGACTTGGCTTCCCCCGCTGAAGCCTCAATTTTTGATCTTTCTGCTTATAACCAATTTAGTCACCCTCTCTGTTTGAAAAAGTGCTTTATCCAGCTCCTCCTCCAAAGACTATAAGCCAACTTCATCCAGGACTACCAGGTCACCCTCAGGTCCTGCTGGGAAGGCCCTTTCCGATAAACACCACTTTGGTGTCCAACCTCCTGCAGTGCTTCTTTAATAAGGTCCTTAATTAGACCAATGGTACTTGCTGAGCTGGGATTCCCTCTCTAAGCGTTTCCCACAATGTCCTTTCTGGTAAGGGAGCCTCGCTGTCTCTACAGACTGTGTTTGCTCTTCTTTCATCTCTTTCTAGGCCCTTGGCTCTCCATTGGGCTTGACATCTACAGTATGTATAATGAAGGGAAAAATTTTTAAAGTTAGTACTAGTCCAGAAGTTGCCTTAGCAGGGCTCCCAGACAATCTTAGGCGGAAAAAAAAAATGTTCCAAGACTCCCTTGTTGAAGAATTATACCAGGTGCAATGATACCCTATACAGATTTGCTTTATATTGCAGATTGAAAATTTTGGCGTGAAAAACTGGTGCCTTGCGAGCCCTTACGTCATTCAACCTTCACATCTCTGTCATAACACCTACACCAAGACACGTCCCGATGCCACTCTCGGTACCAGGACTTTGTGGCACAAAACTAATAGTAAAGAGGGAAACCTAGCTTAGTAGAACTTGCCTCTTGCAGCCACTGGGACAGAATGTTCTGTTATACAGATAGCTAGAATCTCAGCTGCCATAAAGCAGGACAGGACTGCTGCTTACAATGGGGATCAGATAGGATCTGTGCAGCCACTGGGACAGAATGTTCTGTTATACAGATAGCTAGAATCTCAGCTGCCATAAAGCAGGACAGGACTGATGCTTACAATGGGGATCAGATAGGATCTGTGCAGCCACTGGGACAGAATGTTCTGTTATACAGATAGCTAGAATCTCAGCTGCCATAAAGCAGGACAGGACTGCTGCTTACAATGGGGATCAGATAGGATCTGTGCAGCCACTGGGACAGAATACTCTGTTATACAGATAGCTAGAATCTCAGCTGCCATAAAGCAGGACAGGACTGCTGCTTACAATGGGGATCAGATAGGATCTGTGCAGCCACTGGGACAGAATGTTCTTATACAGATAGCTAGAATCTCAGCTGCCATAAAGCAGGACAGGACTGCTGCTTACAATGGGGATCAGATAGGATCTGTGCAGCCACTGGGACAGAATGCTCTGTTATACAGATAGCTAGAATCTCAGCTGCCATAAAGCAGGACAGGACTGCTGCTTACAATGGGGATCAGATAGGATCTGTGCAGCCACTGGGACAGAATGTTCTGTTATACAGATAGCTAGAATCTCAGACTAAAGCAGGGCAGGACTGCTGCTTCGATGGGTAAATTGGGGTATATGGGGGTGTAACACACTGCAAAACATGTTATTTTTGGGATGTTCTACAATCACAAACCAGACAGAAATTTATCTGGAGCTCCATCTCACTTCCAGGAAAGACTTCTCCATGCCCTGAAAGAGTTCGGCTGGAAAGAGCAGCCATATTTGTGCCACAGTATCTGCCTTGATTTATTATTATATTTTAAGGTTGGATCACGCCCAACCTTAAAGGGGAACTGTTTTTGCATAATGAACGTCTATTTCATTACACCAGGGACATAGTTGTGGTTGATAATATGATGGTTCCGAGCAGCAATGGATTCCTCTTGCTCAGGAGCTGCCATGTTGTCAAAAGTGATGGCAGAGCTTTTTTTTATATTTAGCTGTTCAGATCCAAACGCACAAATCAATAGGATTCAGACTGATGGGAATAGCGACTCCTGAATGCAGCCTGTAGTTCCGCTGGATCTGGACGCAATGGATCAGACGTCATTAGTACAAATGAATATAATCCAGTGCTTCTCTCACTGACCCTCCCAGCGTTTGTTCTGCACAACAGAAATGTACTGATCCGGCTCTAAATGCAAAGCCATTAATCCCCTACTATTCCACTGAGCTCTGCTGCCCCCTAGTGTTTCCTACTACATAGTGCACCCACCTGTTAGTAACCTCTCCCTACTCACTCACTAGTTACTAGAACCCTCTGTATAAGCTCATGTGTCAGTGCACTGCCTCAGTCTATGGAGACAACTTTGTGTTGTATGTAATAAATCAGGTCTTGGGCAGCACCAACAGCGAGTAACTTCCTCTGGGGATTCTCAGGTCCTTGTAGTAGGGAACTACCAGCAGGGCCAGACTGTAGGGGGTTATTTATCAACACTGGGCAAATTTGCCCATGGCCAGTAACCCCTGTAAACCAATCCGATTGCAGCATTTATTATTCTACTTGCAGCTGGCTTTAAAAAGCTTATCACTGATTGGTTGCTATAGGTAACTGCCCATGGGCAAATTTGCCCAGTGTTGATAAATGAGCCCCTGTGAGTTTAAAGCCCTGGCAAAAAAAAACAAAAAACGAAGCAGCCCACATGCCTGATGTATTTAGGGGATTATTTATCAGAGTCTCAATTTATCTCAATATTTTCTGAAAAAAACTCAAGACCAAATCTGCACGGCGTTTTTGGGCTTATTTATTAATACACTTTCCTGAAAATTTGTTTGGGGGGAAAAATTGCGAAAAATCCAGTTTTCACAATTTTTTCGGATTTTTCACCTGAAAACTTCGGCTTATTGCAAAAAAACCCAGCGCACATCAAAAATTCATTTGGACTTCTCCCATTGACTTATATGCAACCTCGACAGGTCTGAGATGCTGGATTTTCAGATTCTGACTTTTCCATCCTCGGGGTTTAATAAATTCCAAAAAATGTGTGACTTTTGCATTCGGAGTTTAGTTAATAACTCCCTTAGTCCCCATATATGGGTTTCAATAGTAATAAACTGTATGAATTAAGACTTTACTTACACACTGTACAATCACATACAGTCAGGCACATAAATCTTTGGACAGAGACAACTTTGTTTTCTAATGTTGGTTCTGTACGTTACAACAATGAAGTTTAAATGAAACAGCTCAGATGCAGTTGAACTGCAGACTTTCAGCTTTAATTCAGTGGGTTGAACAAAAAGAAAAAATGTAAATAAAAATGTGAGGAACTAAAGCCTTTTTTTTAACACAATCACTAGTGACGGGCAAATTTATTTGCCAGGCATAAATTCACGGTGAATTTCCGGGTTTTGCCGTCGGCGAATAAATTCGCGAAATTGCCGTGAAAATTTGCCAGACAATTTCGACGCCAGTGACAATTAAAGACACTTTAATGCAATTGGACAAAATAGGCGAGTGTCAAATTGTCGTGGAAGATTTTGCTGTGAAAATCCCAGAATATTTAGGTGGTTATTTACTAAAACTTGACTTTTTCTCACTTTATTAAAAAAAAAAATTGGCCAAATTCCCACACCCCCTTAATTTACCAATAAAACTACAGTGGTGTGCAAAACTATTTGCCCCCTTCCTGATTTCTTATTCTTTTGCATGTTTGTCACACAAAATGTTTCTGATCATCAAACACGTTTAACTATTAGTCAAAGATAAAACAAGTAAACACAAAATGCAGTTTTTAAATGAGGGTTTTTATTATTTAGGGAGAAAAGAAATCCAAATCTACATTTTCATGTGTGAAAAAGTAATTGCCCCCTGAACCTAATAACTGGTTGTGCCACCCTTAGCAGCAATAACTGCAATCAAGCGTTTGCGATAACTTGCAACGAGTCTTTTACAGCGCTCTGGAGGAATTTTGGCCCACTCATCTTTGCAGAATTGTTGTAATTCAGCTTTATTTGAGGGTTTTCTAGCATGAACCGCCTTTTTAAGGTCATGCCACAACATCTCAATAGGATTCAGGTCAGGACTTTGACTAGGCCACTCCAAAGTCTTCATTTTGTTTTTCTTCAGCCATTCAGAGGTGGATTTGCTGGTGTGTTTTGGCTCATTGTCCTGCTGCAGCACCCAAGATCGCTTCAGCTTGAGTTGACGAACAGATGGCCGGACATTCTCCTTCAGGATTTTTTGGTAGACAGTAGAATTCATGGTTCCATCTATCACAGCAAGTCTTCCAGGTCCTGAAGCAGCAAATCAACCCCAGACCATCACACTACCACCACCATATTTTACTGTTGGTATGATGTTCTTTTTCTGAAATGCTGTGTTACTTTTACGCCAGATGTAACGGGACGCGCACCTTCCAAAAAGTTCAACTTTTGTCTCGTCGGTCCACAAGGTATTTTCCCAAAAGTCTTGGCAATCATTGAGATGTTTTTTAGCAAAATTGAGACGAGCCTTAATGTTCTTTTTGCTTAAAAGTGGTTTGCGCCTTGGAAATCTGCCATGCAGGCCGTTTTTGCCCAGTCTCTTTCTTATGGTGGAGTCGTGAACACTGACCTTAATTGAGGCAAGTGAGGCCTGCAGTTCTTTAGATGTTGTCCTGGGGTCTTTTGTGGCCTCTCGGATGAGTTGTCTCTGCGCTCTTGGGGTAATTTTGGTCGGCCGGCCACTCCTGGGAAGGTTCACCACTGTTCCATGTTTTTGCCATTTGTGGATAATGGCTCTCACTGTGGTTCGCTGGAGTCCCAAAGCTTTAGAAATGGCTTTATAACCTTTGAAATTGAACTCAGGTGTGATAAACCACAGTTAAGTTATTTTTTAACAAGGGGGGCAATCACTTTTTCACACAGGCCCATGTAAATTTGGAGTTTTTTTTCTCCCTTAATAACGTAAACCTTCATTTAAAAACTGCATTTTGTGTTCAATTATGTTATCTTTGACTAATAGTTAACGGTTTTTGATGAGCAGAAACATTTAAGTGTGACAAACATGCAAAAGAATAAGAAATCAGGAAGGGGGCAAATAGTTTTGCACACCACTGTATTTTGTTGGGACAAAGAGTCACTATAAAACCGAGCAATCTGAATTGTGCTATTTTTTTATTATTAGTTTTATTATTACTTTTTTATAATTATTTTTTATTATTGTTGCTCTGAAAACTCAACTAGATTGAAACGTCGCCCCGATAATTAGAATTTATTGGATTACTGAAAAAAACAGTACAAACAGCCCAAAACAGGTTTTTAGCTGGAGTATTTTCAAATTCAGATTTTTAGCACCTTGAGCGCGTAATAAATCTCAAAAAATTTTAGTTTTTTTTTCCCCTAAAAATTTTAGTTTTTCCTCTTTAAAAACTTGACCAGAAACATTTTAGGTTTAATAAATAGTCATGAAGGCTGAGGCATGCTGGGAGCTGGGAGAATTTATTTGCCAGGTGAAATTCACTGTGAATTTCTGCGTTTTGCCGCATTTGCGGTGAATAAATTTGTGAAAATTTGCCAGACAATATCGACACCAGTGACAATTAAACTCTCAGGCATTGACTTTAATTCAATGGGACAAAATAGGCGCGTGTCAAATTGTCGTCTGTGTCTGAATTGTTTCCGGCGTTTATTTTGGCTCACATGAATTGACACCGGCGTCAAAATTCGCATTTCGATTTTTTTGTCGGAGCAAAATGGGACAAATTCGCCCATCACTAACATTCACTTTATTTCAGGGGCTCAAAAGTAATTGGACAATTGACTCAAAGTCTATTTCATGGGCAGGTGGGGCAATTCCTTGGTTATTATCAATGAAGCAGATAAAAGCCCTGGAGTTGATTTGAGGGGGGGGGGGTGTATGTGGAACAGACAACATGAGGACAAAGGAGCTCTCCATGCAGGTGAAACAAGTCCTCCTTAAGCTGCAAAAACCCATCTGAGAAATTGCTCCAATATTAGGAGAGGCAAAATCTCCAGTTTGGTACATGGTGAGAAAGAAAGAAATCACTGGTGAACTCAGCAAAGCAAAAAGACCTGGACGTCCACGGAAGGCAACAGTGGTGGATGATCTCAGAATCATTTCCATGGGGAAGAGAAAGCCCTTCACAAGAGCCAAACAAGTGAAGAACAGTCTCCAGGAGGAAGAGTCTCCATATCCAAGTCTACCATAAAGAGAAGACTGTATGAAAGTAAATACAGAGGCTGCACTGCAAGGTACAAGCCACTCATAAGCATCAGGAATACAAAGGCTACATTGGACTTGCTAAAAAAAAAAATCTAAAAAAGCCGCACAGTTTTAGAAAAACAGATGAAACCAAGATGAAGCTCTAGTAGAATGATGGCAAGAAAAAAGTCTGGAGAAGGTGTGGAAGAGCTGATGATCCAAAGCATAGCACAGTTGTGTATAAAAGATTTGGGGGGCAGTGTGATGGATTGGGCGTGATTGGCTGCCAGTGGCACTGGGACACTAGTGTTTATCCATCATGTGACACAGGACAGAAGCACAAGAATGAATTGTGAGCTCTTCAGAGACACTGTCTGCTCAAATCCAGCTAAATGCACTCACATTGATTGGGAGGCGTCTCATAATGAGCCAAAACATAGAGCCAAAGCAACCCAGGAGTTTATTAAAGCAAAGAAGTGGAATATTCACCCGATGTGAAGCCAACTGAGCTGCATTTCACTTGTTGGAGACTAAACTTGGGACAGAAAGGCCACAAACAAAGAGCAAGTGAAAGAAGCGGCTGCAGTAAAGGCCTGGCAGAGCATTAAACAGGAGCAAACCCACAATCTGCTGATGTCCATGAGTTCAACACTTCAGCCGGTCATTGCAGCAAAGGCTTTTCAACCAACTATTAGAAATGAACATTTCATTTTCACTTTTTTCATTGTCCAATGTCTTTTGAGCCCCTGAAATGAAGTGATTGTGTTAAATAAAGGTTTTATTTCCTCATATTTTTATTTACATTTTTATCTTTTTGTTCAACCCACTGAATTAAAGCTGAAAGTCTGCAGTTCAACTGCATCTGAGTTGTTTCATTTAAACTTCATTGTGGTCATGTACAGAACCAAAATTAGAAAAAAAAAGTTCAGTCTAAATATTTATGGACTTAATTGTAAAGCTCAGATTATTATTGATGTGGAACAACAAAATATAGAGCTAAAAAATGGACTCGTGCAAAGCTGTGCGACACGTGAAATACTCCTTCACTCACACCTGCTCATAAATTATAGGGAATGAATATATTTATTAGATCAGAGATCTATATGTGCAATTTCTATAAATAACTCAAAAGTTCACCATAAAGCACCATAAGCAAGGAAGAAAAATGCAGTTCACCAAAAACCAAGGGCTTGAAACCACTTGAAATAGACAGACATTGGGGCTCATTTATAAACACTGGGCAAATTTGCTCCTGGGCAGTAACCCATAGCAACCAATCAGTGAGTAGTAGTGAGTTACTGCCCAGGAGCAAATGTGCCCATTGTTTATAAACGAACCCCATTGGGACAGAAGTGTTTTGAACCATTAAGTCTTCATTATCTCCCTGCAGAAATGTCTATATACACAGTAGATCCTTGTTGAGATCCTTTTAAAACTGACAAAAGTGGCCTATTGATTGTAGTAAAGTTAATCAACATGATTCTTTGCTTTTGGGTTAATCAGCCTCTGCTTGTACATCAGATGTTGCTATAAAGTGCTAGAAGTTAAAGCGCATGTAAAGGCAAAAATAAAATCCCATTTTTACTTTAATGAAAAAGAAACCTATCTCCAATATACTTTAATTAAAAAATGTGTACTGTTTTTATAAGAAACCTGACTGTATGCAGTGAAATTCTCCCTTCATTTACTGCTGTGGATAGGAATTGTCAGACGGTCCCTAACTGCTCTGCAGGGAAACAATCATACTTATGAACAGCAGGGGGAGCCCCCGCCTTACTTCCCAGCCATGCAGGACTCAAGCAGCTTTGTTTGTTTCCCTGTAGAGCAGTCGGCGACTGTATAGAGATTTGTATTGGATTATATTTTTGCCTTTACATCCCCTTTACTGTTTCCAACTCCAGCTGCAGGGACAAAGATCATGGAGCCAGATTTAAACAGATAAACTGGGATTCTATTTGGAGGATTATTTTGCTGCAGCCACTGGTTCTGCAGAGTTGGAGAAAGTTTGTATTAAACAATACAAAAACTATAAAATCCACATTAGATTACATGACAACACAGGACCCAGTGCAGTCTGTAAATTCTGATTATTAATCAGTCTTGCTGTATCGGCTTCTGGCAGATATTATTTGACTTGTGCTGTTTTGATCATTTATGATGATCCCTAAGCAGCCCAGATCACACTGAGCATGTGCACAGTCTTGGTCTTGCAAAGATGTATAACAAAGTTACAAGATGGTGACCCCCTGTGGCCAACTTTGAAAGCATAAATCATTTGTTTGATTAGGCTTGTGGTGCAGTAAGTTCATGTTTAAGTTTAGTATACAAAATACAGCATTTCTAGCCTTATTCTATTTTACTTCCCCTTTAAGATTCTTGAACCAATTAATGTTTCTAATGCTTTTATGATTTCTCTAGTCCCCTAAAAAGAAAAATGGAGTTCTACTGTATTTCACTCCGACAGGGCTGAGGGCACCTGGGAAACGAAAAACCTGTCTAGCCCCAATGTCAGATTTAAATATAAAAAGATACTCTTTTAAAAATCGTATTTCAATGCGGGGCTTTGCTGGACAAGCTCAATTAACGGATGAATTTTGTATCGCGCAATTATAAAAATAAAATTTTTACAGAAACCCAGATCATTTATTCTAATAACCCCCCCCCTAGAACCCGTAGGGCCACTGACTCTTGCCCCACCTACTAGCGACTGGGTGGCCACAACAAAATGCCCCCCAGTATATCCAGCCACCTCCACATCTGCTTAATCCAAAGGCGTTTAAGACAAGTAATCTCTATAACAGGAGGGGCCGAGCCCAGGAGGAAGAGCGGTACCAATTCCGGGGTCATTTCACACACTGTCGCTTTAATTAAAATAAAGAATTTCCATCTCTTTTTTTCTGGTTCATTTTCAAGTTTTTCTTCTTTCTTAAAAAACATAAAAAAGCTCATTCTCTGCACTTCCCATAGAATCTGCCCCTCCCCCCAGGTGCAGGGATAACTGGTACGTTGTTATGGAGACGCCATTATACAGTGCAGGGGGCGTGGCCAATGAAAGAGGGGCGGGGCATCTTAATACAGTGGTTAATAAAAAAAAAAATCAATAAAATATTGGTCTGCGGCTCACGTAGAGTAGAAACAACAACTTGAAGGCCCCCCCCCAGCTGAGATGAGCTGCAACTCCCGGCAACTCCCAGCAGTTTCAGCTCACGACAGCTGAGGGGCCACAAGTCCCGCCCCCTCCTCCATTCTAAAAGGGCACAGAGTTGCTGTACATTGCGATGGTTACATCCCGGCGTCATTAACCCATTCACGTCAGTCTCTGGCTGGGAAAGTTCTCGTATAATAAAAGTCCTTTACAACAAATCTTCATCCTGCTCCTTCTCATCATTTCTTCTGTTTGGGCGGCGGCCTAGAAGGGGGAGGAGCAAAGTGATATTTAACTCTTCGTGGGACTGAATTGCAGCAGATAAGATATAAATTGCTAAATCAGCAGGGCGGCTCCCACTCACCTGTAAATCCCGACCACCACGGCGTGATCTCTCTCGTACGGCTCCAGCGTCAGCTGCTCCTGCGGCTTCATGTTCTCTTGTTGCATCTTCTTCACTTCCGCAGCGAAAACTGCCTCTGGGGCTGCCGTGGAGTCAATGCAGTTTGCCTGAGGTTTCAAATAAAAAGGTTTCAGGCCGGTGCCCAATGAAAATACAGCGAAACCTCAATTTTACATTGTGGTTTTGGGGTCCCACCCACATATTATACTTATCCCTCATTTTACACCATTTTCTTTCTGTTCCCCTGAAAAACGTAAAATGCGGCTTCTACTGTATAGAGAACCCGGAAATAAACAAGGGACAAGTATTCATGGGAGCAGATTCCAAACTCCCTGCACCTTCAACCCATTGGTTACATTGAGGGGGTGGGTAGCACCCATGTCCCCCTGCCCCGCCCCCACATTGATCTGATAAGGAGATAAGTCAAACACCCACCTTGATGGATATGACAAAGTGGCCCCCGTTCTTTAGGAAGTTATGGGCGTTGAGGGCGACGATCCTGGTCTGATCAGGTTGAGCCACGTCTGCAAAGACCACGTCCACCATTCCTGCAGCAAAACCCAAACACAGTGTTACACTGAGGCCCCAATGAATTTTAGAGACAGTCGATAGGAGGCCAAGAGAGCTTGAGAGGAGAAGGAAAGCTACGGAGGCAGTTTATTGCCAATAGATTAGCCACAATAGTGCAGCTATAACACTATATTTATTCTGCAGAATGCTTTACCATACCTGAGTAAACAGCTCTAGAAACTGTTGTTTAGGATAGCAGCTGCCATACTAGCTTGTGTGACATCACTTCCTGCCTGAGTCTCTCCCTGCTCACTCAGCTCTGGGCTCAGATTACAGCAGGGAGGAGAAGAGGAACAAACTGAGCATGCTCAAGCCCTGGAGGTTTCAGCTGAAAACAGGAAGTCTGATACAGAAGCCCATGAGTACACAATAGAAGGAAAGAAAAGTGGTGTTTCTTTTGACAGAGGACTCAGAGCAGCATTACTTTGAGGGTTTACTTGTATATTTATATAGACCTTTCTGATAAAGCTTATTTTAGCCTTTCCTTCTCCTTTAAAGGAGAAGGAAAGGCCACACAAGTAACACCTCAAAGTAATGCTGCTCTGAGTCCTCTGTCAAAAGAAACAGCACATTTCTTTCCTTCTATTGTGTACTCATGGGCTTCTGTATCAGACTAACTGTTTTCAGCTTAAACCTCCAGGGCTTGGGCTTGAGCATGCTCAGTTTGTTCCTCTCTCCCTCCTCCCCTCCCTGCTGTAATCTGAGCCCAGAGCTATAAGTGAGCAGGAAGTCATGTCACAACAAGCTAATATGGCAGCTGCTTTCCTAAACAGCTGTTTACTCAGGTATGGTAAAGCATTCTGCAGAATAAATAAAATGTCACCGTAGCTTTCCTTCTCCTTTAAAGGTCCAAACACCGTGTCCTATCCGTGTCCCTATAAGACTCACCCACTAACATGCGGTACTTGTGGGGGTGCCGGGCGTCTTCAATCACCGGAATGACATTCGTCCGTTTCTTCGCCACGTTTATGAGATCGCGGCCAGATCTGTGGGAGAACTCGACGGCGTACACCAGCCCCTCCTGGAACATTAGAGATTTATTGTTTTATTCCCTCGCATATAAACGTAATGTCGGGTTTGTGGTAAAGCCCCCCCTCCCCCCAGCGACCACTTACAGGTCCCACGACATCAGAGACGTGAGAGACGGTGGTTCCTGACGCCGCCCCCAGATACAGAACTTTAACTCCCGGCTTAATGTGAATCTGATCGACTCCTCCCAGAATGGCCGCCGCGATCTTGGACCTGAAAGGATTCCAGGCTCTGTATTCCGTCTTCACTTCCCCGTCCTACGGAGAGAAACGGTGCCGTTACCCACAGCCCAGAACCATTCGTGCAAAGCCTCCAGCTGAACTAGAACTCCCATCAGCCAATCAAAGTGTTGCTTTCAGGGGACTCACCTCCACTGAGATCCTTTTCTCCCCATACACAGACTCCCCAGGAACAAGGTTTTTGGTCACCAGAGCGTCTTCCTTCCCTCGACAGATGAAGATTCCTGTGAGAGGCACAAGGGAACAGTTACTCAGTGTCGGGGGCACATGGACGGGTGGGTAATTCTCAGGTCACGTTACCTTCATGTCTGTGAGGCTCTACTATCACTTTCTTTCCTGCTCCAAATCCTCCTCTTCCTCCTCCAAATCCTCCTCTTCCTCGGGGGCCGCCTCTCCCTGGAGAACTGAATCCACCTGAAATTATAAAACTCATATGACCAATCGCAACCTTTAGATCTGCACAATGCAGCCCCTAATAAACAGGGTCCCTTTAAAGCTAAATCAGCTGCTGCTCCTCAATTAATCCCAAGAACCCAACATGCAGAAGGAACCCCAATATATGGGACTGGGAGCGGAACCCCAATACGTGGGACTGGGAACCCCAATACGTGGGACTGGGAGCAGAACCCCTTGTTTCCCAAAGGTAGAAAGACAAGACGTTTTACTGAAGAAGTTTAGAAAGATCACAAGCCTCACCTCTGAATCCTCCTCGACCCCCGCGATCACCTCCACGGCCACGCCCACCAAATCCTCCTCTAGAGCCGCCTCGAAATCCACCTCGGCCCCCAAAACCTCCTCGGTCTCCAAATCCACCTCGGCCCCCAAAACCTCCTCGGTCTCCAAAACCTCCTCGGCCTCCTCTGGGGCTGAATCCTGCAAAAGACTCAATGTGTTAGTGCAACTCCAGGGAGCCCTCTAGTGGTTACAGATAAGAAACACCAGGGAGCCCTCTAGTGGTTACAGATAAGAAACACCAGGGAGCCCTCTAGTGGTTACAGATAGGAAACACCAGGGAGCCCTCTAGTGGTTACAGATAGGAAACACCAGGGAGCCCTCTAGTGGTTACAGATAAACACCAGGGAGCCCTCTAGTGGTTACAGATAAACACCAGGGAGCCCTCTAGTGGTTACAGATAGGAAACACCAGGGAGCCCTCTAGTGGTTACAGATAGGAAACACCAGGGAGCCCTCTAGTGGTTACAGATAGGAAACACCAGGGAGCCCTCTAGTGGTTACAGATAAGAAACACCAGGGAGCCCTCTAGTGGTTACAGATAAGAAACACCAGGGAGCCCTCTAGTGGTTACAGATAGGAAACACCAGGGAGCCCTCTAGTGGTTACAGATAGGAAACACCAGGGAGCCCTCTAGTGGTTACAGATAAGAAACACCAGGGAGCCCTCTAGTGCAGTGGTCCCCAACCAGTAGCTCCTGAGTAACATGTTGCTCTCCAACCCCTTGGATGTTGCTCTCAGTGGCCTCAAAGCAGGAGCTTATTTTTGAATTCCAGGCTTGGAGGCAAGTTTTGGTTGTATAAAAACCAGGTGTACTGCCAAACAGAGTCTCAATGTAGGTTAGCAATCCACATAGGGGCTACCAAATGGCCAATCACAGCCCTTATTTGACACCCCAAGAATATTTTTCATGCTAGTGTTGCTCCCCAACTCCTTTTACTTGTGAATGTTGCTCATGGGTTCAAAAGGTTGGGGATCCCTGCCCTAGTGGTTACAGATAAACACCAGGGAGCCCTCTAGTGGTTACAGATAAACACCAGGGAGCCCTCTAGTGGTTACAGATAAACACCAGGGAGCCCTCTAGTGGTTACAGATAAAAAACACCAGGGAGCCCTCAAGTGGTTACAGATAAAAAACACCAGGGAGCCCTCTAGTGGTTACAGATAAAAAACACCAGGGAGCCCTCTAGTGGTTACAGATAGGACACCTGGCCTCCGAGCCCAGTGCATAAAAACAAGGCTCGCCCCGAATTGGACACTGGCTGACCCGATTTTGGCGCATCCAAATTTGCTGACGACCCCTACCAACCCCACCCCCTGGTCCGCGCAAAAGGGAGCCCTCTAGTGGTTAGAGATAGAAAACACCAGGGAGTACCAGACTGTAACCCGCCTTCCATCAGCCTGTGCCCTACTTCTGGGTTCCCCACCCTGTTGATGATGTCACAAAAGGGGTGGGGCAAGCAGGTGCACATCTATAAAAAAGGAATATGGAAGTTGGTGGCAGGCGGGGAGAGCAGGAAGAAGAGCTCGGCCTGCCACCCGCAAATGGGGGTGCGAGGTCCCCGAACCTTCCCGATGCGCTGGTATTGGGCCGGCACACACATCACTAGGCACCTGGGAAATGAATATGTTTAGCCCCACAGATTTCAGTGCAGACGTCTGCTGAAGCAGCAGTATTAGCATGCAATCTGAAAAACACGTTTTCCCATGACAGTACCCTTTTAAAGTAAATGAATTGTGTTACAACAGCGCCACCTGCTGGTCAGTTTCCCACCAGTCTGACCAGCAAGTAGTCAAGGAAGTTGTCAGGAGAAAGAAAGAGGCTGATGTTCTTCTGCTTAGGAAAAGAATTAGAAACCTTTCTCACAGAGCAGCCTCTTTCTTTCTCCTGACAACTTCCTTGACTACTTGCTGGTCAGACTGGTGGGAAACTAACCAGCAGGTGGCGCTGTTGTAACACAATTCATTCATATTAACAGCACATGTATCCCTTAATATCTTGGAATAAAAATAAATAATGAATGTACATGACAAAATTAACCCCCTCATCCATTTTACATTTTCTCACTTTGAAAGTATACTTGTCCTTGAAGCACTATAAGTAGGAAAGAGGCGCTGCCTGTAGAGCTTACAATCTAATATAAATGCTGCTGAGGGAGCCAATAACATTGAAGAGTTGGGGCAGAGGTTTATTCATTACTCATGTTCCTGCCACTGAACCCAATGTAACATAAGAGTGTAAGCTCCGTGGGCCAGAGTGTGTCTGTTGAATAAGGTGACTGGGCAGGTATAGAATTATATATAGAGAGAGAGGGGGGCCCGGAGGAGCCAGAGAAAACCCACCCGGCGGAGACTCCCGCAGCCCCACGTGCGAATCCATAAAACGAACCACGTGCTCCCCCTCCGCTCGCGCATTCCGTTCCCCCGCACCAGGCCACACACAGGAGAGGGAACAGTCCATTCCCGCGGGGATGGGGGGAGACATTGCACTAACAGAAGCCGAACCCCGTGCTCACCTGGTCTCATGGCGCCCGCGCTGCGATTCTCCTGCTCGATCTCACACACTCACACTCCGGAAGATCCTACCACGTTTCCGAGAGGGGAAATATCCCGTCAGCCAGCGCGTCTTGAGAATGGGCTTCGCGCATGCGCAGGAGATGAACATAGGCAGGACGAGGCGACCATATTGCTTGGGGCGTTCCGGAAGTGAAAGAGTAACGTTTATTGAGAAGGATTGGCCTATTTGTTGGGGATCTGATACAGTAGAGGGAGGGTATGAGAACTGGCCCTGGATTGATGTAACTCACCCTCATGGTTATTAAACAGCTGTCAGATATTTTCCACTGCTGAGAGAGATTTACAACTTGTGTCTGTTATTTACACAGTGACTAATGTTCCCCCAGGTGCACGTTATAAGGATATTAAGGAGTTCCATGTTAAAGCCACAGGCTGGTATTTCCAGTCCCCATTTTGAGCCTCACCCCCCTCTCCTGGTTTGTTCTTTCAACTTCCTGTTTCTTCAGCTTTGCCTTTAATTTCTGCACTTTCCTCCCCCTGTGTCAGAAATTGTTGGTTCATCTCTTTTCTGCATCTTCTACTTTATCTTCTTGTCTCTTTCTGCAGCTCAGGGTCAGGGTTACCGCATACCTCCCAACTGTCTCTTTTTCAGAGGGACAGTCCCTCTTTTGACAGCTCAACCCGCAGTCCCTGATTTGTACTGGAAAGTCCCTCTTTTCTCTGCACTGAACAGCCAGAAAAAGAAACAAAGTTTCTCACTTAATTGGCTTTTGGCAGAGAGGCCAGAACAGCTAACAGGTGCAAATAAGATACTTTGTAACAATTTTGAGACACAAAAAAACAGTTTAGATAAGGAGAAATATTTTCAAACTTTCAAACTTACATGGTAATTAGGGGGTTTGGCCACAAAAATGGGTGTGGTTAAAAAAATTGCTGCGCTACATGCGAAAAAAAATTTTGTCCCTCTTTTCACTTCCAAAATGTTGGGAGGTATGGTTACCAGGTTTACATTTCTACACCAGCAAAAGTGCACTGAAAAGTCTTAATAAAATAAAGATTCAGACGTCACACACAGTTATATAAGTTGCCTGTGTATCTGGTGCAGCAGGACAAATAGTGGCCCAATCAAGCGCCCAGCGGCCCCTCACCTGCCCAGCGACATCTTAATTTGCATGCAAATTAGGATTTGGTTTGGCCAGGCAGAAGGATTTGGCCGAATCCTGCTGAAAAAGGCTGAATCCCGAACCGAATCCTGGATCTGTTGCATCCCTACTTTACACATCAGTCACACACATTTGACCCAACCCCAAATTGACTTGTCCCCCCTCTGGTGCCAGTCACTCAAGCACTTTGGACAGGTTTTTAAAGTCCAAACCCGCTGCAACTTCCAAAAGTAGCCAAAATCCATACGTTGCACTTTTAAAACCCGCCAACTTGGCAAAACATTAGGGGGACATGTCACTCAGCCACTTTTTGAGATACACTGCGAAGGGGAGGGGGGAGGGTTGCGCTCGAAATCCGGCCCTGGCTGAGGGTGGAAAGTGCAGAAGTAATTAAGGAGAGGCGTCTGCCGAGTGACTAGGCTGCTATTTTACTGGCCTGGCGGGTAAAAATGATGGTGGATCCAAATGTTATTAATAGGGAATAAAGATAAATATATAGGAAGGTCAGTGATCCCAATGTTATTAATAGGGAATAAAGATAAATATATAGGAAGGTCAGTGATCCCAATGTTATTAATAGGGAATAAAGATAAATATATAGGAAGGTCAGTGATCCCAATGTTATTAATAGGGAATAAAGATAAATATATAGGAAGGTCAGTGATCCCAATGTTATTAATAGGGAATAAAGATAAATATATAGGAAGGTCAGTGATCCCAATGTTATTAATAGGGAATAAAGATAAATATATAGGAAGGTCAGTGATCCCAATGTTATTAATAGGGAATAAAGATAAATATATAGGAAGGTCAGTGATCCCAATGTTATTAATAGGGAATAAAGATAAATATATAGGAAGGTCAGTGATCCCAATGTTATTAATAGGGAATAAAGATAAATATATAGGAACGCCAGTGATCCCAATGTTATTAATAGGGAATAAAGATAAATATATAGGAAGGTCAGTGATCCCAATGTTATTAATAGGGAATAAAGATAAATATATAGGAAGGTCAGTGATCCCAATGTTATTAATAGGGAATAAAGATAAATATATAGGAAGGTCAGTGATCCCAATGTTATTAATAGGGAATAAAGATAAATATATAGCAAGGCCAGTGATCCCAATGTTATTAATAGGGAATAAAGATAAATATATAGGAAGGTCAGTGATTCCAATGTTATTAATAGGGAATAAAGATAAATATATAGGAAGGTCAGTGATCCCAATGTTATTAATAGGGAATAAAGATAAATATATAGCAAGGCCAGTGATCCCAATGTTATTAATAGGGAATAAAGATAAATATATAGGAAGGTCAGTGATTCCAATGTTATTAATAGGGAATAAAGATAAATATATAAGAAGGTCAGTATTTTTTTCCAGAAAAGGTGGCAACCCTACGAGAGACAGTAGAGAAATCGAGTGCCACCTGTATGGTTTTAACCCTGGAGTCCTCCTAATATCCCAGGTGTCTTTGTTTTTTCCAATTTAGGAGAATGGAGCTGGACTCTATTAGACTGACACAGTGAACGACATGTCAGAACCCCAGCCCTGACCTTTAACAGCATAACTTGGTCATAGCTTTGATTATGACTTGATTACGACTGCGCTCTCTGCCGACCCCAAAATATTTTATTTCTCTTCATCCCCTGAAACTGAAATTCCAATTAGTGATGTGCTGATTAGGTGGTTTGGGCCGACTCCCAGACACAATATTTATTACGAGCTCTTTCTGCTCCCCTTCCTGTCCATGACCTAATAGTGCCCCACATCTGGGTCTGGTTACGTCTATTTATAGACACCTGCCCCTTTGTGACATCAGAGCGGGGGCAGGACGTGGGTATATAAGTAAATGGGGAACGGAAGGTGCAGCTTTGGTGCTGGTTGAGAGTAACTAGGACATGACTAATTCCAATGTTCCATACACTTCCCTTATAATAATGGGGCACAGTGCTAATTAAATGCTGAGAGCTCAATGTGACCAATGCATGTGCAACACAAATGCAGGGGTGCTGGGACTGTGACCAATGCATGTGCAACACTGATATGCAGGGGTGCTTGTGTTGTGACCAATGCATGTGCCAGCCAATGTGTCTGGCCTAAAACACTATTGCACTTTGTGCATCTGATGTGTTTTGATCAATGCATGTGCAACACTGTATCCTGTGCTTAAATGGCTGCCCCCATGGCTACACAGCAGCTTGTTTATATAAACTATAGTAGTACTTATCTGTTATCTACTGTGTATCCTGTGCTTGAATGGCTGCCCCCATGGCTACACAGCAGCTTGTTTATATAAACTATAGTAGTACTTATGTGTTATCTACTGTGTACCCTGTGCTTGAATGGCTGCCCCCATGGCTACACAGCAGCTTGTTTATATAAACTATAGTAGTACTTATGTGTTATCTACGGTGTATCCTGTGCTTGAATGGCTGCCCCCATGGCTACACAGCAGCTTGTTTATATAAACTATAGTAGTACTTATCTGTTATCTACTGTGTATCCTGTGTTTGAATGGCTGCCCCCATGGCTACACAGCAGCTTGTTTATATAAACTATAGTAGTACTTATCTGTTATCTACTGTGTATCCTGTGCTTGAATGGCTGCCCCCATGGCTACACAGCAGCTTGTTTATATAAACTATAGTAGTACTTATCTGTTATCTACTGTGTATCCTGTGCTTGAATGGCTGCCCCCATGGCTACACAGCAGCTTGTTTATATAAACTATAGTAGTACTTATTTGTTATCTACTGTGTATCCTGTGCTTGAATGGCTGCCCCCATGGCTACACAGCAGCTTGTTTATATAAACTATAGTAGTACTTATCTGTTATCTACTGTGTATCCTGTGCTTGAATGGCTGCCCCCATGGCTACACAGCAGCTTGTTCATATAAACTATAGTAGTACTTATGTTATCTACTGTGTACCCTGTGCTTGAATGGCTGCCCCCATGGCTACACAGCAGCTTGTTTATATAAACTATAGTAGTACTTATGTGTTATCTACGGTGTATCCTGTGCTTGAATGGCTGCCCCCATGGCTACACAGCAGCTTGTTTATATAAACTATAGTAGTACTTATCTGTTATCTACTGTGTATCCTGTGTTTGAATGGCTGCCCCCATGGCTACACAGCAGCTTGTTTATATAAACTATAGTAGTACTTATCTGTTATCTACTGTGTATCCTGTGCTTGAATGGCTGCCCCCATGGCTACACAGCAGCTTGTTTATATAAACTATAGTAGTACTTATCTGTTATCTACTGTGTATCCTGTGCTTGAATGGCTGCCCCCATGGCTACACAGCAGCTTGTTTATATAAACTATAGTAGTACTTATTTGTTATCTACTGTGTATCCTGTGCTTGAATGGCTGCCCCCATGGCTACACAGCAGCTTGTTTATATAAACTATAGTAGTACTTATTTGTTATCTCCTTCATCACCATCAGGAGTGCAGCAGGTCACATGATGTATTAGACCCATGTTGTAGCGCCTACTAGACTTTTTCAATTTCAACGCAAAGCAATCGAAGTCGACAAATGCAGTGAGTACAAAACAAATGATCGTATTAACCATTTGATTGTCCTTTTGTCAAAGCACAGAACCAACTGCAAATGTGTGGGGTCAGTTTCACCTTCCTCAGACCAAGGTAAACAAGCCACAGAGAGAGGGGAGACTCTTAGGAAAGGGCAGAGATGTGCTACACGAGATACTCGAAGGTGGTGTCACTGGAATCTGTGCCCCCATCCAAAGGATACTTAAATCTAAACGTCTTGTGAAAATAGTGTTTCCTTCAGGTGCAAGGGAAGCATTAAATACTCTGCTTCTACCAGGAAGGACCAACAGTGATCCTTAAAGGGGAAGTAAAGTGTAAAATAGAATAAGGCTAGAAATGCTGTATTTTTATACTAAACATAAACTTACTGCACCACAAGCCTAATCAAACAAATGATTTATGCTTTCAAAGTTGGCCACAGGGGGGGGGGTCACCATCTTGTAACTTTGTTATACATCTTTGCAAGACCAAGACTGTGCACATGCTCAGTGTGGTCTGGGCTGCTTAGGGATCGTCATAAATGATCAAAACAGCACAAGTCAAATAATATCTGCCAGAAGCCGATACACAAGACTGATTAATAATCAGAATATACAGACTGTACTGGCTCCTGTGTTGTCATGTAATCTAATGTGGATTTTATAGTTTTTGTTTTGTTTAATATAAACTTTCTCCAACTCTGCAGAACCAGTGGCTGCAGCAAAATAATCCTCCAAATAGAATCCCACTTTATCTGTTTAAATCTGGCTCCATGATCTTTGTCCCTGCAGCTGGAGTTGGAAACAGTAAAGGGGATGTAAAGGCAAAAATAAAATCCAACATAAATCTCTACACAGTCGCCGACTGCTCTACAGGGAAACAAACAAAGCTGCTTGAGTTCTGCATGGCTGGGAAGTAAGGCGGGGGCTCCCCCTGCTGTTCATAAGTATGATTGTTTCCCTGCAGTGCAGTTAGGGACCGTCTGACAATTCCTATCCACAGCAGTAAATGAAGGGAGACTGTCACTGCATATAGTCAGGTTTCTTATAAAAACAGTACACATTCTTTGATTAAAGTATATTGGAGATAGGTTTCTTTTTCATTAAAGAACGTAAAAATGGGATTTAATTTTTTTGCCTTTACATGCCCTTTAAAGTTATTTAAAAGCCCTTTAACTCTCATAATAGTTACAATGAAGATTTGTGCCTGAATCAAAAATCAGATGCAGAGACAAAACATACTGACTATTTCTATTTAATTCAGTTCTTACCAATGAAATGACACAGAGCCCGTCTGACAGCTGGGAGAAAATGCACAGGCCTCTCTTAATAACAATCACACAACTCCACAACGCAAGGTTTACTCTAGTTTAATTGCATTAGGCCCAGCTAATGAACATTAATAAACAGGCAGAGCTGGGGTAACTCAATAAACACAATTTATTGGATTATTAAATAGCAGGAATGAAAATTAGCATTCCCAGGATTGATTTCAATTGTAAAAAAACAGAGAAATTCCAGCAAAGGTGGCCTTTGTGTGAGGGATATGTACTTAGAAATCAGGTCCTTCCTTCTTCAAGTTCTTGTAATCAATGGTTTCATTGTAAAACTGCAAAACACAAGGAATAAAAGTCAATATATTTAGATATTACATGGGAAGGTGTATAGATAGAGGACATGGGTACATATCAGACCCCCAAATAACTGCATACCTCCATTATGCCTTTCACTTTCTATTTTATAAATCTAATGTAAAAGGATATACGGCACAATTGACCCCCCTACAGATTGCTGCCCAAGTGCACTTCTCAACCCCGGTAAAATGATATTTTCTATTCTACTCGAGAGTACCTGACTAATGTTCCACTGCTAAAAGGGGGTTTAATGCAAAAAGTATAAAAATCTGTGACATTAAAGGGATTCGGTCATGGTTTTTGTGATGTTTTTATTTCTAAATGACACTGTTTACACTGCAAATAATTCACTGTACAATATAAAATGTCATTCCTGAACCAGCAAGTGTATTTAGTTGTAATATTGGTGTGTAGGTGCATCTCAGCTCATTTTGCCTGGTCATGTGATTTCAGAAAGAGCCAGCACTTTAGGATGGAACTGCTTTCTGGCAGGCTGTTGTTTCTCCTACTCAATGTAACTGAATGTGTCTCAGTGGGACCTGGATTTTACTATTGAGTGCTGTTCTTAGATCTACCAGGCAGCTGTTATCTTGTGTTAGGGAGCTGCTATCTGGTTACCTTCCCATTGTTCTGCTGTAAGGCTGTTGGGCGCGGGGGAGGGCTGATATCATTCCAACTTGCAGTACAGCAGTAAGGGCAGACACTGTCAGATTCAGGGAGATTAGTCGCCCAATAAGGGAAGCGCTCGACGATTTACATTCTAGATGGCGGGAGGCAGTTCCGGGAGATTAGTTGCCCCGAAGAAGAGGCGATTTATCGTCAGGTGACTAAATCTCCCAGAATCTGAGCGTGTGCCTTAGAAAGTGACTAGAAATAGGCTGATCTGATGTTCTTCTGCAAAGGTTTCTAATTTTATTCCTAAGCAGAAGAACATCAGCCTCTTTCTTTCTCCTGACAACTTCCTTGACTACTTGCTGGTCAGACTGGTGGGAAACTGACCAGCAGGTGGCGCTGTTGTAACAAAATTCATTCATATTAACAGTACATGTATCCCTTAATATCTTGGAGTTTAAAATAAATAATGAATGTAAATGACAAACGTGCCCCCCCACATCAGTTTTACATTAACTTATTTTAAAGGTTTACTTATCCTTTAAGGATTGCAAGCATACGGAACAAAGGGTTTAGATATAATTTACTGGTTATACCCTAAATAAGGGTCAGTGTGCTCTGTCTTTCAGCGGATACATGGCTCCAGCAAGCAGACAGACATGTACAGTTGCTATGGCAATAAATGTTGGAGGGTGGGGGGGGTCCAATGAAGCAACAAAATTGCAGGAGTATCTATCTGGCAAACCTTCATTACACTGGTCAGTATTCCTGCACCACCCACTAGTGTACAAATGTAAATACTCAAGGATACAAATACATGTATAATACAGAAAAGCCATGAATATCTTGTAAATGGTATCCTTATAAGTGATAAACGGTGAGTCGTGACGTCATTTGTCACATGACTCACTAAAACTTGTGTATTATATAATAAAGTAGCCCCAGTTGTAAAATATGAGGAGATTAGAAGTTGCCTTGGAGATCCATGACCTGTATAAAAGCACTCCGTCATGGAGCACCTCGGTGACTTATAATATCCTTATATTTTACAATAGGGGGTACTTTATTCACTATATTCTATATTGCCAGTCACTGGGTTTGAGAGGAGATTCCCTCTGGTTACGGCACAAGCAATATAAAGGGAGGGAGGGGGAGCAAGGGATATGTGTATAGATATTAGGGATTAGGCCGAACCCCCGAATCCTTCGTGAAAGATTCGGCCGAATACCGAACCCGACCCTAATTTGCATATGCAAATTAGGGGTGGGAAGGGGAAAACATTTTTTACTTCCTTGTTTTCTGACAAAAAGTCATGCAATTTCCCCCCTGCCCCTAATTTGCATATGCAAATTAGGATTCGGTTCGGCTGGGCAGAAGGATTCGGCCGAATCCGAATCCTGCTGAAAAAGGCTGAATATATATATATATATATATATATATATATATATATATATATATATATATATATATATATATATATATATATATATATATATATATATATATATATATATATATATACAGTCCAGCAACACTCACTTTACAAAGAGACCGGGGAAAGGCCTATGACTGCACTTTAGTTCAAGATAAGTAAAACAGAATAGCAATAAAGACAAGCACAGCAGGTAAGTACAAGTCACCACACCAGGTTCACTTACCTTGTACTGGTAGTTGGGGCTCTTGCTGTTCCAGGGGTTTGGGTTATTCTTCCTGTCCCAGCTGTAGACACAACAAATTGAAAGGTTTAACAGAAACATTGAGACCGTACTGATAAAATGCTGGAATCACAGTGTCACTTACCTGACTTCAGGGCTACGAGTGGTGACCCTCAGAGCATACAGGATAGAGCCCACACCCCCTAAGCCGACAAAGACAAATAAAGGAATCAACTAAAAGGAGAGAAGGAAAGAAATTGATGCCATAAGTAACGGTTCAACCTCAGTTGAAAGTCAACAGAAAACAATATGTACTTTAAAAGGGGTGGAAATTTTGTTATAAAGAACCAAAATAACCTGTTAGTTGTTCATCAAAGCACTGAGAGGCCCAATTTATTTGCCCTTGACGGCTGCAAAACTTCAGGAATGACTTAAAGGACCAATAACATAAAAATTAAAAAAGCTGGAATTTGTTACTATATATCGAAATAAACCACCAAGACAGTTAATACTTTAAAATCATAGTCTTTATTAAGAAATAACTTTCCAAAACTCCGCTTGTGCTCCTCTTCAGAAAGCGATTGGGTGATCCATCGTGCGGCACTCGATTTCTCATCCCTGCCTTCCTTATAGGAGATAGCCAGGGAGGAGAAATCTAGCGCCGCACGATGGATCATCTGATCGATTTCTGAAGAGGAGCACAAGCGGAGATTTGGAAAGTTATTTCTTAAAAAAGACTTTTAAAGTTTAATTTGTGTTGGGGTTTTTTTTTCCCGATGTATTATTACACATTTTTTTAAATTATGTTTTTTGATGTTACTGGTCTTTTAAAGGGATTGTTCACCTTCCAAACACTTTTTCAGTTGAGTTGTTTTCAGATTGTTCCCCAGAGATAAATATTTTTTTCCCCAGTTGCTTTCCATTCTTTAATTCTTAGCATTTTTACAAAATCCAAGATTAAATTTTAGGGCTGGTGTTGGAGTCTGACAGATCAGTAATTCAGGTTCTGAACGGTTACAATTTTACAACATTGAGTTGATCCATTTCTCAGCAGCATCTCTGGAGTATTAGCAACTATTGTATCAATTCTAACAACTAATGTATCAATTCTAACAACTATTGTATCAATTCTTAATGAAACTCAGGGATTCTGCTCAGCAGGAACAAAGATAAGAAATGTATCAATTTAAAATAGTTTAGAGGGTCAGCGACCCCCCCAGCAGCTTCAGTAAGGTGAAAAGTTTGACTTGCACTTCATTAATAGAAAAGTGGTCACACATAGCAAATAGAAAGTAATTGGAAAAAAACATTATTTCTGGTGAACTGTCTGAAACTAGGGATGCACCGAAACCACTATTTTGGATTCGGCCGAATCCTTAGCGATAGATACGTCGAATACCAAATCAGAATACTGGGAATGGGGAATAATTTTTACTTCCTGGTTTTGTGACAAAAAGTCACATGACTTAGTTCCCTGCCGCTAATTTGCATATGCAAATAAGGATTTGGATTCAGTTCGGCCGAATCGGAATCCTACTGAAAAAGGCCGAATCCCGAACCGAATCTGTATTCTGCATCCCTATCTGAAACCAACTGAACTGAAAAAAAAAAAAAGTGTTGGAAGGTGAACAACCCCTTTAACTGTGCTGCAGAACAGACACACAGTGCAGAGCATTTGAGCCCATTCCCAGGAATACGAGGGAAAAACTAAGGTGGAATTAGCTGCAATATTTGGAAAAAATTCAAAGCATATTTAAAACAGCATTAACAGCCAACATAATGTTTTTCAGTCCCCTTAATACACTTTGCGAATCATCTCGGTCATTTGAAAAATATATATATATATAAAAAAGTCAATTCAAAAATTGCTTCCAATGAGCAGTTGTAGAACATGCTAAATGTGAACTTAAAGGTGATCCAGCCCTTTAAAAGGAGAACTAAAGCCTAACTAAAGAAGTAGGTAGAAATGTTGTACATGATGTTTTGTGCTTCTGTACCAGCCCAAGGCAACCACAGCCCTTTAGCAGTAAAGATCTGTGTCTCCAAAGATGCCCCAGTAGCTCCCCATCTTCTTTTCTGCTGATTCACTGATTCACATGCTCTGTGCTGCTGTCACTTACTGAGCTTAGGGAGCCACTCACAATATACAGTACACATAGAATAGAAATGTCACAATATAAGGCTGATTAGTAATTAATACACATAATTACTACATGGCAGCACAGAAACCAGTGCAATTAGCATCAGAATTGAATAATCAGCAAACCTGTAGCATCAGCTTATATTACAGCCAGGGAAGCTCATTTTCTGCTGGATAATTAGTGACGAGCCCTAAGCTTAGCTTCTCAACAGCCAATCAGAGCCCACTGAGCATGTGAGTGTCACAGACACTTTCCAAGATGGTGACCCCCTGTGACAAGTTTGAAGTCCTGGATCATTGCTGCTATTGACAAGCTCAAACTTTAGCCTCATGCAATAAGTTCACTATAGAATATGCCATTTTTAGCCACATTCATTTTTTGGCTTTAGTTCTCCTTTAATGAAACAATAGTACAAACACTCAGCAGTCACAAATAACAGGAGCTGAAGTCCATGTGGGTCAGACACGTGTAACAGACTCAGTGAAGAGCAGTGGGAGCCCCATCAGTCCCTGTACAGAACCACAAGCTGCTCAGCCCAATCCTGACGTGTGAGGAGTAGGGACCATAAAACCCGGCTGAGGACTCGCCTACAAAGCGCCCGTTAGCTTTTACCACACTGGGCTGCTAATACTCACACTGGGCTGCTAATACTCACACTGGGCTGCTGATACTCACACTGGGCTGCTAATACTCACACTGGGCTGCTAATACTCACACTGGGCTGCTAATACTCTCACTGGGCTGCTGATACTCACACTGGGCTGCTAATACTCACACTGGGCTGCTAATACTCACACTGGGCTGCTAATACTCACACTGGGCTGCTGATACTCACACTGGGCTGCTGATACTCACACTGGGCTGCTAATACTCACACTGGGCTGCTAATACTCACACTGGGCTGCTTAATACTCACACTGGGCTGCTAATACTCACACTGGGCTGCTAATACTCACACTGGGCTGCTAATACTCACACTGGGGTGCTTAATACTCACACTGGGCTGCTAATACTCACACTGGGCTGCTAATACTCACACTGGGCTGCTAATACTCACACTGGGCTGCTAATACTCACACTGGGGTGCTTAATACTCACACTGGGCTGCTAATACTCACACTGGGCTGCTAATACTCACACTGGGCTGCTAATACTCACACTGGGGTGCTTAATACTCACACTGGGCTGCTAATACTCACACTGGGGTGCTTAATACTCACACTGGGCTGCTAATACTCACACTGGGGTGCTTAATACTCACACTGGGCTGCTAATACTCACACTGGGCTGCTAATACTCACACTGGGCTGCTGATACTCACACTGGGGTGCTTAATACTCACACTGGGCTGCTAATACTCACACTGGGCTGCTAATACTCACACTGGGGTGCTTAATACTCACACTGGGCTGCTAATACTCACACTGGGCTGCTGATACTCACACTGGGCTGCTAATACTCACACTGGGCTGCTAATACTCACACTGGGCTGCTGATACTCACACTGGGCTGCTAATACTCACACTGGGGTGCTTAATACTCACACTGGGCTGCTAATACTCACACTGGGCTGCTAATACTCACACTGGGCTGCTGATACTCACACTGGGCTGCTAATACTCACACTGGGGTGCTTAATACTCACACTGGGCTGCTAATACTCACACTGGGCTGCTAATACTCACACTGGGCTGCTGATACTCACACTGGGCTGCTAATACTCACACTGGGGTGCTTAATACTCACACTGGGCTGCTAATACTCACACTGGGCTGCTAATACTCACACTGGGCTGCTAATACTCACACTGGGCTGCTAATACTCACACTGGGCTGCTAATACTCACACTGGGCTGCTGATACTCACACTGGGCTGCTAATACTCACACTGGGGTGCTTAATACTCACACTGGGCTGCTAATACTCACACTGGGCTGCTAATACTCACACTGGGCTGCTGATACTCACACTGGGCTGCTAATACTCACACTGGGGTGCTTAATACTCACACTGGGCTGCTAATACTCACACTGGGCTGCTAATACTCACACTGGGCTGCTGATACTCACACTGGGCTGCTAATACTCACACTGGGGTGCTGATACTCACACTGGGGTGCTTCCTGGCGTGGGTTAACATAGTGCGGAACATGATGGCGGCGGTCACTGGGCCGAAATCCTCTCAGATTCCTTCACTTCACCACAATGTCATAAGGAACAAGCGGGAGGACCCCTAATACGTCACTGACGTCCTCGCCCAGGTCTGCCCCGGGAGTGCCAGCGACTGCCCCGAGAGCGCCTGACTGATTCGCAGGAGCCAAACGCAAATCAAAAATACTGTACGAACCAATGGGTAGAAAGGAGTATAAAAACCTTAGTGGTACAATCTGCTCCGTGATACTGAGCGATATAGATGTACAATGAGGAGGGAGTAAGTCTATACACGTCATTAGTTAACTGCTTCTCCTCATATACCAGGACTGTCTCTGGTCTGATTCTCATCTCATCCCTTAATAATGATATCAGCTCTAATACTGTACCACTATATTTATATTATCCCTTATAATATATGAGTGATACTCAGAGTTCCCTGTATAACTCAGCCTGCAGCCTTGTGCCTTTATATGGTCACAGAACAACCCCTCAGTGACTTCTAATATCCTTATAATTTACAGTAGGGGGTACATTATCCCTTATAATACATGAGTGATACTCAGAGTTCGCTGTATAACTCAGCCTGCAGCCTTGTGCCTTAATATGGTCACAGAACAACCCCTCAGTGACTTCTAATATCCTTATCATTTACAGTAGGGGGTACATTATCCCCTATAATACATGAGTGATACTCAGAGTTCGCTGTATAACTCAGCCTGCAGCTTTGTGCCTTAATATGGTCACAGAACAACCCCTCAGTGACTTCTAATATCCTTATCATTTACAGTAGGGGGTACATTATCCCTTATAATACATGAGTGATACTCAGAGTTCCCTGTATAACTCAGCCTGCAGCCTTGTGCCTTTATATTGTCACAGAACAGCCCCTCAGTGACTTCTAATATCCTTATAATTTACGGTAGGGGTCACATTATCCCTTCTAGTATAGTATTTGTTATAGTGATGTAGTAACAGACCAACATCCCAGCCACATCTTGCTTTGTAGCAGTGTTACAATGGTGACACCTAGTAGTAAATGAATAGAACTGCAGATTAAGTTACAGCATGAGCATATTCTCAAGGACACGAAAACCAAAACATGCTCACATCAAAATACCTGCTCTTTTTGGAGGTAAAAGTGAGAATCTGCAGGAACACAAGCAAACAAGACGTATATATCAGTTATATGTCCAAATCTTTTGAGAAACAAGTACTGGGAAGATTATTATTATTATTAGCAGGTATTTTCTAGAGCACCAACATATTGTGCAGCTCTGGATTTAAGGATAAAAGAGCACAGTGAGTTCTGGGCCTGCAAAATCCTAAGGAACTGGAGACAGAGACTGTGATTATAAGTGTTGATATGTAAAGTAAAATGGTACAAGTGAGGTGCTAAATATTCTCCATATACGTACAAAACTGTTTTATTCTAGAATGAAGTCATAGGGGTTTTTGTAGATAACAAGTTGTCTAATTCTGGGCAGTGTCATTCTGTGGCTACTAAAGCAAATAAAGTTCTGTCTTGTATAAAAAAGGGCATTAACTCAAGGGATGAAACATAATTTTGTCTCTTTATAGGTCCCTGGTGAGGCCTCATCTGGAGTATGGGGGCAGTTTTGGACTCCAGTCCTTAAGAGGGATATAAATGAGCTGGAGAGAGTGCAGAGACTAAGTGCAACTAAACTGGTTAGAGGGAGGGAAGAGTTAAATTATGAGGGGAGACTGACAAGGTTGGGGTTGTTTTCTCTGGGGGAAAAAAGGCGCTTGTAAGGGAATATGATTAGACTTTACAAGTACATTAGAGGACATTATAGACAAATAGCAGGGGACCTTTTTACCCATAAAGAGAATCACGTACCAGAGGCCTCCCCTTCAGACTAGAGGAAAAGAAGTTTCATTTAAAGGAACAGAGTAGGGGGTTCATCACAGTGAGGACAGTGAGGTTGGGGAATGCACTGCCGGGTGATGATTCAGTTAATGACTATAAGAGGGACTTGGATGATTTCTTGGACAGACATAATACAAAGGCTATTGTGATACTAAACTGTATAGTTAGAAGATTTATTGGTACGTATATAGTTAAATATGTGAGGGTACGGGTATGTGTATATATTACACAAAGCTATGAACACCCTGTAAATTATATATAAACACCGCTTAGTGATGTCCTTTGTCACATGACTCACTAAAACTTGTGAATTATATTAAATTACCCCTTGTTGGAAAATATGGGGATATTAGAAGCAACCCCGGCGTTCCATGTCCTGTATAAAAGCACAAGGCCGAATGGACCTCCTCTGTCACTTAATATAAAAGAATATCCTTATATTTTACAATAAGGGATACTTTATTCACTACACACACACATCCTTAATACTCCTTGTTTACACAGAGCATCTGGGTGCTGTGATGTAGCCATTAGTTCCTTTTAAAGGAAAACTATACCCCCAAAATGAATACTCAAGCAACAGATAGTTTATATCAAATTGAATGACATATTAAAGAATCTTACCAAACTGGAATATATATTTACATAAATATTGCCCTTTTACATCTCTTGCCTTGAACCACCATTTCGTGACTCTATCTGTGCTGCCTCAGAGATCACCTGACCAGAAATACTACAACACTAACTGTAACAGGAAGAAGTGAGGAAGCAAAAGGCAGAACTCTGTCTGTTAATTGGCTCATGTGACCTTACATGTGGTTTGTATGTGTGCACAGTGAATCTTACGATCTCAGGGGGCGGCCCTTATTTTTTAAAATGGCAATTTTCTATTTATGATTACCCAATGGCCCATACTACTAAAAAAGTATATTATTATGATAATGGTTCATTTACATGAAGCAGGGTTTTACACATGAGCTGTTTTACTCAGTATCTTTTAATAGAGACCTACATTGTTTGGGGGGGGGGGGGGTATAGTTTTCCTTTAACTGAAACAGAACCCCCCATATCTCTAAGGGCCATGTGTTTGAGATGTAGATTTAAAGGAACAGTCATATCAAAAAAATGAGTGTTTTAAAGGAATTAGAATACAATGTAGTGTTGTGCTGCACTGTTAAAACTGGTGTTTGCGCTTCAGAAAGACTACTATAGTTTATATAAACAAGCTGCTGTGTAGTCATGGGGGCAGCCATTCAAGCACAGGATACACAGTAGATAACAGATAAGTACTACTATAGTTTATATAAACAAGCTGCTGTGTAGTCATGGGGGCAGCCATTCAAGCACAGGATACACAGTAGATAACAGATAAGTACTACAAATTACAATTCATTTATTCAATAGACAGAGAGTTTGGTTCATAGTAGTGACATTCAGGAGAATCTATCAATATACAGTTCAAGAAAAAAATGGCATACTGCTTGTGACAAAGTCATCACAGGTATGAAGAGTGCATTACACTTATACATGATCTGCACAGTGTTGCCGCTGCCTAATGCTGCACATAGTTAAAGGAGAACTAAGTCCTAAAAAAGAATGTGGATAGAAATGGCATATTTTATAACTTATTGCACGAGGCTAAAATTTCAGCTTGTCAATAGCAGCAATGATCCAGGACTTCAAACTTGTCACAGGGGGTCACCATCTTGGAAAGTGTCTGTGACACTCACATGCTCAGTGGGCTCTGATTGGCTGTTGAGAAGCTAAGCTTAGGGCTCGTCACTAATTATCCAGCAGAAAATGAGCTTCCCTGGCTGTAATATAAGCTGATGCTACAGGTTTGCTGATTATTAAATGCGGATGCTAATCGCACAAACCATCATGTACAACATTTCTACCTTCTTCTTTAGTTAGTTCTCCTTTAAGCAGGATGATACAGCACATGGCTCAAAATTGTATGATTTAATGCTAAACCCTTCCCCCACCCGGTAGCCACGGGTCATTACAAAGGAATAGCTAAAGGCAAGTGGTTATAAACCCTCAGTGCTTCATTGGCCAGCTGGCTATTGCAGATACACACACACACGTAGATCTTTAAGGCAACAGAGGGGTGAATCTCAGTGATGCACACCAGAAACCAGAATATAATTAACAGACCTAAATATAAACCTACTATTTACAAGTAAACAGCATTTTAAGAAAAAAACAAAAAACAAAGTGTGTAACATCCTCTATTCAGAGATGATTGGGTAATGGCAGAAAACTACCCACAATTCACTATATTTTAAGATAAGATAGTGTGTTAACAATCTGAGTTTAAAAAAAAATAAAACTTTACATGAAGGTTCAAGGGGAACTATCGCGAAAATGATGTATTAGAGCTCACTCGAATAACGGATTCCAGTACAAACAAAATCTAACAAAATAACTGTATTTTGCACAAATTCTGCATGTAGAGAGACATGATGTCTGGTGAGTTTAATAGAGTGAGCTCTAATACATCTTCTAGGCAAAAGGAGCCCCCCTATAAGATATATTGGATCTTGGGTGTCAGTGAATATCTGACACCCAACTGCTGCATGAAGAGAGAATGAAGAGAAACAGATGCTGAGAGAGGAATAGTGAAGATAAACTTGATTATTCGATAAAAGATACAACATTTTTAATTGATTGTATTTAGAAAGCTTCTTATTTCAGTATGCTGAAGCGTATTTTAAATTTTCATTGTCGCAATAGTTCCCTTTTAAGAATAAACAGATGGTTCAATTCATTACAATATGATAATGTTGCTCGCTGGCTGCAAAGAGTAAAAATGTACATGACACTCGTATAAAAATGAAATAAAAAGTCTGTGGGCGATATATACAAATAAAAAAAAGCCAAATTTTCATGATTTAGATACAATTCTTCAGCTGGTCTAGTTCCCTGAGTAATTAAACGACCAAACTCTCTCGGCTTAATGCTTCACCCTGAAAGAGAAAAGAGAATGGATTTCAGCATGGCACAAAGCACAGATTCTGGGAGCCATATTTTATTCAATCAGCGGCTCCTGCAGTCATATTCATAAAAAGGATACTGTCATTACTTATTCATCTTAAATATGCAGCCAGGTTGAAAAAATAAATTGCAAGGAAAAAAAAAAAAAAGTATATAATAAAAAAAAAAAAAGAATGAAAAGCCCATTGTTCTGTAGCCATAGCAGTATCGTAAAGCCAACTGAATAGGTTGTCCAGGATCACTTTATGTCAGTGTATATCAATGTTTTTTTTTTTTAAAAAAAAAGGTTTTTATTTTGATTTTTAAATAACCAACATATAAAACGTTACATATGCAGTCTATTTTACAGTTTGACATATTTCTAACAGAGGTATCCTGTAGTAGGTTATCCATGATACAGACACATTGTGACAATACTTTATTCTCGGAAGTTCAACCAATTGCAAGTTTATCGAGGTTGTCTAGGTAAGGGTATAGAGAGTGCTATTGTTGGATTAGCATCTATCCATGGGGCCCAAATGTTATTGAATTTTGAAAGAGATCTATCATTTTAAATAAATATATTCTGCCCCGGACAGTTAGCTATGGCGAGGGGTTCAATAGCCAGTGCAAATAGTAAGGGGGACAAGGGGCAACCCTATCTAGTTCCCCCTGCCCAGACCATTGATAGAATGGTATTTACACGGATACATGCAGTAGGTTTTTTGTACAATAATTGAATCCAGGTAAGAAACCTGGGGCCAAACCCACATCATTTTAGCACTGCCCATAGAAATTCCCAGCTGACTGAGTCGAACGCCTTGGTTATATCGAGAGACGCTAGTAGTCAGGTGGGTGAATACCCTTCTCAGGTTAAAGGTTTTTTTTTTCTTGGCTCAACATGTCCTTATGGCTGCGGCAAGGGCTTTCCTTGAAATTACAAGATCAATTACAATATGAGGGTTTTCTTGAGTCTACCCAAGCGAGTCAGTCTACCCTTTCATAACCTATGTATAATAGGTAACAATAGCATGCAGATGAATTACTCAAAAAACCAAGGCTTGGGTCTTTGTGGGTCTATGGTGTAGTTTTTATCAAATAATTCACTATACCATATCAAATTTAATTCCTAACCCAACAAGTATATTTTTTTTAGTTGTAATATTGGTGTGTAGGTGCATCTTAGCTCTTAGCCTGGTCATGTGCTTTCAGAAAGAGCCAGTGCTGCACTATGGAACTGCTTTCTGGCAGGCTGTTTCTTCTACTCAATGTAACAATGTGTCACACTGGGACAAGGATTTTTACTAGTGAGTGCTGTTCTTAGATCTACCAGGCAGTTGTTAGGCTGCTGGGGAAGAGGTGATATTACTCCAATTTGCAGTGCAGCAGTAAAGAGTGACAAAGTGCCTGAATAATCTTGTACAGGACATAGCATGTATGACCCATTGCAGCCTCTGAATAAAAAAAGAAGTATCCTTCCTGTCTCAGCACTACCACTTCTTCGTGTGCAACTACCCTGTTCTGCTTAGAACATATTACATACCCGTTTCAACTTCTTCCCTCTAGAAGACAGAGACTCCGTTTCAGTGTATGGAGGTGGTGGTGGAGGAAAATCATCGTCATCATTGCGATTCCTTCTACCATCTGAGCGGCCGTTCTTTCCAAGATTGTCCAGACCATCCCTACTTCCTGCTCTCTGCTGTTTCCTTCTCAGAACATCCTCCAGAAAGCGGTCATCGTACTCTTGATCCCGGTGATGCTGGCCTAACTCACTCAGATCGTCTCTACTTCGGCTCCTCCTTCCTCCATAGTAGTCATCTCGGGGGTCAGGGGAGCGACTTTGATTGGTTCTGCTGTAGCCTCGACTGCTATCGTCATCATCAGAGTTGCGCCTTCTCCGATTGCGACTGTCGGGTGGCTGATCACGATATGCATATCGATCTCTTCTGTCATTATCATCCAGGTCATCCACAGAACGAGCACGACCGCGTCTTTCTAAAGGCGGACCCCCACCTCGGAACCTATCATCATATGGGTCTTGTCTTGAGGATGGGGGGCGTCTGTATTCACTTCCAATCAGACTTTCCTCTTCTATATCCCTGATTGGCGTCATAGGCTGGTTACGTAAGCGGCCCAAATCATTTCTCAGGTTGTTCCTGCGATCATCGTCATGCAGAGAGCTAATCTCACTCATTGCTGAAGCTGCGGAATAGATACACATTTTATTTAGAAGCCTTTATTTCAACAATTTATGTTATATTTCCCATAGCTTGTAGCTATAGATCATTAACATGCAAGCAGGATCCTAAAATCAGTGTCATTAAAGGAAAGGAAAGCTATAACACTATTTATTCTGCAGAATGCTTTACCATACCTGAGTAAACAACTCTAGAAGCTCTCTGTTTGTTTAGGAGAGCAGCTACCATATTAGCTTGGTGTGACATCACTTCCTTCCTGAGTCTCTCCCTGTTCACTTATAGCTCTTAGTTCAGATTACAGCAGGGAGGGGAGAAGGAGAGGGAAACGGTAGAGAGGAACAAACTGAGCATGCTCAAGCCCTGGAGGTTTAAGCTGAAAACAGGAAGTGTGATACAGAAGCCCATGAGTACACAATAGAAGGAAAGAAATGTGCTGTTTCTTTTGACAGAGAACTCAGAGCAGCATTACTTTGAGGATTTACTGGTTTATTTATATAGACCTTTCTGATAAAGCTTACTTAGTTTTAACTCACTGGCTCTTTTTTCCTTACATAAAGGGGTTGTTCACCTTTAAATATAGTTTATAGTTTGTAGTATGATGATATTCTGAGACAATCTGCAACTGGTATTGATTTTTTTATGATTTAATTATTTTTTTTTAAAGTTATTTAGCAGCGCTCCAATCTGCAATTTCAGCATTCTGGTTGCGATGATCCAAAAAAAAACCCCTAGCAACCATGCATTGATTTCAGGGAGAGACTGGAATATGAACAGGAGAGGCCTGAATAGAAAGACGAGCAATAAAAAGCAGCAACAAGGCCGCATTCGAAAGCTGGAAAGAGTCAAAAGAAGGCAAAATTCAAAAACTACAAAAAAAAAAAACGAGGACCAATTGAAAGGTTTTAACTATTAACTAGGCTTAATCGCTGGGGAGTCAGTGAGCCCATCCTGAATGAACTGCATTGTCACACACACCAGGTGTACAAACCATTCACAAGTTAAAGGGGTGGTTCACCTTTAAGTTAACTTTTAGTATGTTATAGATTGCCAATTCTAAGCAGCTTCCCAGCTGGTCTTCATTAAATGATTTGCCTTCTTCTTCCAACTCTTTCCAGCTTTCAAATGGGGTCACTGACCCCATCTAAAAAACAAATGCTCTGTAAAGCTACAAATTAATTGTTATTGCTATTTTTTATTACTCATTTTTCTAATCAGGCCTCTCCTATTCATATTCCAGTCTCTTATTCACAGCAATACATGGTTGCTAGGGTTTTTTTAGTGGGGATGCACCAAATCCAGGATTCAGGGTTTGGCCTTTTTCAGCAGGATTCGGCTGAATTCTTCTGCCCAGCCGAACCAAATCAGAATTTGCATATGCAAATTAGGGGTGGGGAGAGAAATTGCGTAACTTTTTGTCACAAAACAAGGAACTAAAAGTTTTTGCATATGCAAATTAGGATTCGGATTAGTATTTGGCCGAATCTTATCGGGAAGGATTAGGGGGTTCGGCCGAATCCAAAAATAGTGGATTCGGTGCATTCCTAGTTTTTGGATCATCGCAAACAGATTGCTAAAATTGCAGACTGAATGCTAAATAAGCTGCAAATAATACAAAAATTAAAACCAATTGCAAATTGTTTCAGAATATCACTCTACATAATACTGAAAATTAATTTAAAGGCGAACAACCCCTTTAAATAACTCTCCTTCATTGGTTCTGCTGCTTCCTTAGTTAAAATATATTTCTATAATCTTAAAACCAAAACAGAAAAATCATTTTATGGTTTATTAAAAACTCACCTTTTTCAAATCTGTTATTTGGTTCTCCCGGTCTCGATGGATCGAAATTTGCCAGTTCTTTCTCCATATAATAAAGAACTCTCATGGAATCGTCCTGCTGGTTGGCTTGGATTCGGTAGCCACTCCGAACTAGGAAGAGGAGGAATGATATTAAAATTACTTGAATTAAAGATCCTTAAAGGGGGGGAACTATGGCAAAAACAAAAATTTGATATAAGCTTTCTCGTACTAAATTAAGAAACTTTCTAAATACATTCAATTAAAAATTCTGCATCATTTCTAAAATAATCAAGTTTATCTTCACTATTCCTCTCTCAGCATCTGTTTCTCTTCATTCTGTCTTCATGCAGCAGTTGGGTGTCAGATATTCATTGACAGTTAGATCCAATATATCTTATAGGGGGGCTCCTTTCCTAGCAGATGTATTAGAGCTCACTCAAATAACTGATTCCAGTACAAACAAAATCTAACAAAATAACTGCCTTTTGCACAATTCCTGCATGTAGAGAGACATGATGTCTGGTGATTTTAAAAAATGTATTCATAATCCTATTTTATCACATCAGTCAAGCAAAATGAACTTTAATTACACTATAGAAATTATTTGAATCTTGTTTCCTCCAGTCTGGGAATTCATAATTATAACAAGCAGGCAGGAGCCATTATGTGGACACTGTTATTAAGACAAGCCTTGTATCATCTCAGAATCTTGTTTGTGCACCAGAATGGGGGACCTGATGTCCATCCCCATGTCCTGGCTACACAATTAAATGATGAAGAGAACTGGGGAATGTCGGGAGAGCAACAATTTCTATAAAGTGCTGAATGGAAAGTGAAAGTAATTGTCTGTCCCGCCTCTATGCCCAGGGCATAGAGGAGGGGCAGACAATATTTGATTGACAGCTGAGATGTTTAAATGAGCTTACAACAGCTATGATTACTTTAATAAAAAATAGAAATTGGATTTCATGTTCAATTTGAAAAGTATTTTTATTATACAGATGGTGTGTCTGGGTGACAGGTCCACTTTAATAGAACGAGCTCTAATACATCTTCTAGCCAAAAGGGGCCCCCCTATAAGATATATAGGATCTAACTGTCAATGAATATCTGACACCCAACTGCTGCATGAAGAGAGAATGAGGAGAAACATATGCAGAGAGGGGAAGAGTGAATAGTACAGAATATTTCATTCTTATTTCAGTATGCTGAAGCCAATACATTTTTATTTTCTGAAAGTTCCCCTTTAATTAAAGCTTTCATGTTCTCTCACAAGTTGTCTGAAATAATATCCAATATTGTGCATTCTGCATAGCCAGATTGATGGGCAAGTTTCTACCGGTCATCTACCCACAGGCTAAAACAAGATGCTGTAACCCCAAAAAAAATCTGGGAGCTAAACTACAGGATGAAACTGCACAAAGAGAACAGTTGCAATTAACATGTGTAACAGATCTTATTGTCCCCGTTAATTGTAGCTGCCAGCCTTCGTTACCATTACAGAGGAATGCCATGCATAATAGAAGGACTATAAATAGGACTTTTTAAATTACCAGAGTTTACGCCGTCGTTGTCCCGAATAAGGGGTGCCTGGGAGCTGTGTCCGCCCACTGCAAAAATAAAAAAAGGACAAGATTTACCTTGCAGTTCCTTATAAAAATCTAGAAAGGGACAAACTAAATAATCCTATAAATGTAAAGTGGGGCTGTAATAGGGATGGGAGCAAACATAGAAAGGAATTGTCCCTTTATAAAGGGATTCTGTCATGGTTTTATTTCTAAATGACACGGTTTACACTACAAATAATTCACTCTACAATATAAAATATCATTCCTGAACCAGCAAGTCTATTTTTTAGTTGTAATATGGTGTGTAGGTGCATCTCAGGTCATTTTGCCTGGTCATGTGCTTTCAGAAAGAGCCAGCACTTTAGGATGGAACTGCTTTCTGGCAGGCTGTTGTTTCTCCTACTCAATGTAACTGAATGTGTCTCAGTGGGACCTGGATTTTACTATTGAGTGCTGTTCTTAGATCTACCAGGCAGCTGTTATCTTGTGTTAGGGAGCTGCTATCTGGTTACCTTCCTGTTGTTTTGTTGTTAGGCTGCTGGGGGGAATGGGAGGGGGTGATATCACTCCAACTTGCAGTACAGCAGTAAAGAGTGACTGAAGTTTATCAGAGCACAAGTCACATGACTGGGGCAGCAGGGAAACTGACAATATGTCTAGCCAAATGTCAGATTTCAAAATTAAATATAAACAAATCTGTTTGCTCTTTTGAGAAACAGATTCCACTGCAGAATTCGGCAGGAGCAGCACTATTAACTGAAGCATTTTTCAAATTTTTTTTTCCCCATGACAGTATCCCTTTAAGCAACAGCACAACATGGGCCACAGCATGGAGCTTCTCTATGTGTACGTGCTCCCACCTATTATAATATCATGTTCATAAGTGAAACAGCTGGACTGAGCTGCTTTTCTTGACCGCTTACTAGAAATCTTGTGCTGTGCTAATTGGAGGAGTGAGGGTTTACGGAGCAGATGTGACTAGACTGAGTTCCTAAGCAAGGGTTGGTCGGCATGCAGTAGATCTTGAGAGAATCATACCTGAACTTGCTGCGTCATAATCCATTCCATATCCATTGTACATGGGTGGTACTGGTCCCATTTGGATCACAGAACCCGGCGGGGGCATTTTCACTTGACTTGGGTGGGAGTAAACTGATGGGGCATAGACGCTCGGAGCATAGATACTAGGGACTCCAGCAGTAGCAGCTTTTCCAGCTTCATACACTGAAAAGAGAAAATAAGATTATTCAATCACATGCAACTGTGTGAGTTTTTTTGTTATGTGTGCCCTGGGTACACCTAGAACTATAGCAGGGTGACACCCCAATGTTTCTATATATCTGTAACCTTGTTATGAGCTAAGGGGGCCCAATCTGAAGGTCAGTTAGGGGGAGATTTGGGGTGAGTGTTTGTGCCCTGGGTACCCCTGGAACTATAGCAGGGTGACACCCCAATGTTTCTATATATGTGTAACCTTGTTATGAGCTAAGGGGGCCCAGTCTGAAGGTCAGTTAGGGGGAGATTTGGGGTGAGTGCTTATTTGTGCCCTGGGTACCCCTGGAACTATATTTTACACAATTTTTACCCCTGGAACTATAGCAGGATGACTCAATGTTTCTAGATATCTGTAACCTTGTTACGAGTTTAAAGGAGAACTAAAGAAGAGGATGCTAAGATGGTGCCTGCAGAGGGGCCATTGGGGCTAGTGGATGGGACTCTCTTTATGAGGGTTAAGTTCTCCTTTAAAGTGTTCAGTATAAAGGCTAGAGTTTGAGGTTTGGCCAAATGTTAGACCATGAAACAGTGCTTAGGGCAAGAGAAAAAAATAAATAAATAAATGCCCTGCCCTCCCAAAGACCTACACTACTTGCAAATGCAAGGGCTATAGTGTCTTTGCCAATAGTGTACCACTAGATTTCACTATAATGCTCTGGAAGGAGAAAGTGCATCTTAGCAAAACATGTTTAGGTAGTGGGAGCTGGAATGCCCCTGTAGTATATTAGCCTAATAACTAATGACTTCTACAGTCTCTCCAACAACCAGTGTCTAATTGTAACCACCTTTCAGTTGTTAGAAGCACAGCCCTGTCTGCTGGTATCTGTTATAGTATAAAAAAAAAACACTGATGGGAACGTACAGGCTCGCGGGCAGCAGCATTTCTCTGGGCAACACGGGCAGCGCACGTAACAGCAGCAGGTGTGTGGGCAGCACTGGCACCAGCAAACTCCAATGAGAAGAAAAACAAAGAATCCGCCAAGGACCATGAGAACGACAAAGAGCCAGTCTGAAAAACAGAAATACACAAGTAGGTTACATTCTACATTGCACAGGAGATGCACAGAAATAAATCTGCTAATTTCATCCCTGGGAGATAAAATAGGACTTCATATAAGCTTGTTGGTACAGCTGATCTGGCAATACCACTGCTATTCTTTCTTTTCTATTGGCATGACAGAGACTTTATTATATTATATGCCTGCAATGGCTGATCCATACTAAGTAACCCTCTAATATAGCTTTCAGTGGATAGCAGCAGATTATATATATATATAGCAGCAGATTATATATATATATATATATTACAGTACACAGAAAATAGGCAGAATCCCGAATCAAATCCTGGACTCGGTGCATTCCTTTTTCAGCAGGATTCAGATTTGGCCGAATCGTTCTGCTCAACAGAACCAAATCCTAATTTGCATATGCAAATTAGGGGTGGTGAGGGAAACTGGAAAAAGTAGAAAATGTTTTCCCTTCCCACCCCTAATTTATGTTAGAGATGTACTGAATCCATTATTTTGGTTTCAGCCGAACCCCGAATCCTTTGTGAAAGATTCGGCCAAATACTAAACCAAAAAAGAAAATCACACGATTTCCCTCCCTGTTCCTAATTTGCATATGCAATTTAGGATTCGGATTCTGTTCAGCCGGCCCGAAGGATTCGGCCGAATCCTGCTGAAAAAGGTTGAATCTGATCCAAATACTGGATTCGGTGCATCCCTAATTTACATGTGCAAATTAGGATTCCGATTTAGTCTGGTATATGGCCGAACCTTTTGCGAAGAATTCAGGGGTTTGGCCAAATCCCAAATAGTGGATTCAGTGCATCCCTTCAAACAAATGGTGTAAAATCCAGGAAAATTTAAAATGAGGGAAAACTTAAAATCAGGGGAAAGGTCCCCAAACACGAGCAGATATAAACTGCCAACAGATTAAGTTGGGCAGTGTATAGGGGCCCTCTGACAGGCTCCTCAGATCGATATCTGGCCCAAAGTTTTCTAGATGTCGATTGGGCAAGTTTAAAGATCCTGTCGATGAAGTACCGCATGGGTTCATTGATGGGGTCTTTGATCCGACCGCCCTTATTCTGCTCATTGTGATCTGATCAGCTGGTTATCTCCCATCTCAATGCAAACATATCAGGAAGAGATCCGCTCATTTTGGCCTACGTATGGCCAGATTAACACAGGTACCGAATCCAGGCCAACAGTCATGCCCATACCATAAAGCCATGAAAAAACTGAGCGATTTAACTGCGGAGATCTTCCACTGACCACTAGAGACAGCACTGAGAGACAGGCAGGAGAACACTAGGGAGGGATATAATCCAGCCAAAAGGATTATATAGCAAAGCAACACTCACAACTCAGCAGCATGAGAAATACAGATATTCAAACCCCTTGTATATGAATATCCTGACAACAAGAGGTTGTATAGGGGGACAGTTGGTAGAAATACAACGGCTACTCTATATAAATAAATTGGCAACGGCCATGGAACAATTACCTTCCATGTCCCCTATCTGAAAGTCTGGCAATAGTTCAACGTGAGAGATCCCTGACGTTCTACCTAGAGAACAAAAGAAAGAAATATTACTGAATAGGCTTTTGTCTGATCAGGAAGAATCCCGCCAGGAACAGAAAACTGAAAGGAACGGCAATTCTGTGAGAACCTCATTAGCTTTATAGACACTAACCCTAAAATAAGTTATTTAATCAACTGGACTATGAGCTGCGCCAGACCTATGCTATACAGCCACATTAAAGGACAAGCAAACCTTTAAGATATTAAGGGATACATGTGCTGTTAATAAGAATTAATTTGTTCCAACAGCGCCACCTGCTGGTCAGTTTCCCACCAGTCTGACCAGCAAGTAGTCAAGGAAGTTGTCAGGAGAAAGAAAGAGGCTGATGTTCTCCTGCTTAGGAAAAATTTGAGAAAGGTTTCTAATTTTTTTTTCCTAAGCAGAAGAACATCACGCTGCTCTTTCTTTCTCCTAACAACTTCCTTGACTACTTGGAGATCAGACTGGTCGGAAACTGACCAGCAGGTGGCGCTGTTGTAACATTTCATTTATATTAACAGTACATGTATCCTTTGATATCTTGGAATTAAGAAAAAATAAATAATGAATGTACAGTGCAAAATATAGTAGCTTCATCAATTTTACCTTCACTTATTTTAAAGGTTTACTTATCCTTTAAACTAATACTGTCATGGGAAAACATGTTTTTTTCAAAATGCATCAGTTAATAGTGCTGCTCCAGCAGAATTCTGCACTCAGATACACATTTTTCAAAAGAGCAAATGGAGTTTTTAATATTTAATTTTGAAATCTGACATGGGGCTAGACACATTCTCAGTTTCCCAGCTGCCCACAGTCATGTGACTTGTGCTCTGGTAAACTTCAGTGGGGCTCATTTATCAACACTGTTGACTATAGCAACCAATCAGTGATCAGCTTTATAAAGCCAGCTGCAAGAAGAACAATCAATGCAGCAATCTGATTGGTTGCTATAGGTAACAGCCCAGGGGCAAATTTGCCCAGTGTTGATAAATGAGCCCCAGTCTCTCTTTACTGCAGTGATATCACCCCTTCCCGTTCCCCCAGGGAAGGGGTGATATTACTGCAGTAAAGAGAGACTGGGGCTCATGGGAACAATGGGAAGGTAACCAAAGAACAGCTCCCTAACACAAGATAACAGCTCCTTGGTAGATCTAAGAACAACACTCAATAGTAAAATCCAGGTCCCACTGAGACACATTCAGTTACATTGAGTAGGAGAAACAACAGCCTGCCAGAAAGCAGTTCCATCCTAAAGTGCTGGCTCTTTCTGAAAGCACATGACCAGGCAAAATGACCTGAGATGCACCTACACACCAATATTACAACGAAATACACTTGCTGGTTTAGGAATGACATTTTATATTGTAGAGTGAATTATTTGCAGTGTAAACCATGTAATTTAGAAATAAAAACTACACCATAAAATCATGACAGAATCCCTTTAACATTTCTCAGAATAGCCACTCTGACTCTGCTAGGGGAGATTGCTAGCTCTGGGGGACAGGAGATGGTACCATCACATATGGACTTCTTACACAGACGCCTATGGAAACTTTTGAACCAAGTCAACTAAAAAGCAACATTTTATACCTTACACTGTTTTTCTTAAATTAAACCACTATTTAAGTGCGACTGCCATTCCAAAGAAATAAATCCATTATAAAGAGACACGAGATAGAAGGAGCGGGGGAACCTAGGGTAACAAAAAATAGCAGTCCTGAGACTACACTGTGTGATTGGGGGGGGGGGGGGTGAAGGATCTTCATTGGCACAAATACAATGACACCTTCTGAAAGAACAGGTTCTGTGTATAGCCAACAGATACTGCAGGGCATGGATGGAGGAGATTGTGACTTACAGTATTGCTTTACTGCAGCAATAATAGATTTATACTACATAGATTCTAGTTCAGGGAGATTAGTCGCCCCGAAGAAGAGGCGATTTGTTGCCGGGCGACTAACCTCCACAAATCTGAGCGTGTCTCTGCCCTTCGTCTTGGGAGTATTCTTCATCCCACTCATGTTCCTTCTAAGAACAAAAGAGGCCCCATATTTGGCCAACCCTGCATCCTCCCCCAAAGCAGAATGTTTTGCCACTCAGACTGGATGGAGCAAAAGGACAAGTACAAAGACTAGATAGTTCTAAAGGTGGCCATAACAGATGCGGTCCAAGACAGAATTTTTACCCCTGCCTGAGCAACATCTTGCTAGATATCTATCAGGGAAGCCCATCGGAGGGTTACATACACGGGCCAATGAGCTGCCGACTGTCTGTTAGCAGCTTTTATCGGACCATATATGGCCACCTTAAAGGGGTGGTTCACCTGTTATAGAATGGCTAATTCTAAGCAACTTTTCAATTGGTCTTCATTTTTTTTATTGTTTAATTATTCGCCTTCTTTTGAATCTTTCCAGCTTTCAAAAGGGGGTCACCGACCCCATCTAAAAAACAAATGCTCTGTAAGGCTACTGGGGATGCACCAAATCCAGAATCCTTCTGCCTGGCCGAACCGAATCCTTATTTGCACATGCAAATTAGGGGCGGGAGGGAAATTGCATGACTTTTTGTCACAAAACAAGTAAGTAAAAAATGTTTTCCCCCTTCCCGCCCCTAATTTGCATATGCAAATTAGGAATCTGTTCAGTATTCAGCTGAATCTTTCGCAAAGGATTCGGGGGCTCGGCCGAATCCAAAATAGTGGATTCAGTGCATCCCTGAAGGCGTCAAGTGTGTTATTGCTACTTTTTATTACTCATCTTTCTTTTCAGGCCTCTCCTATTCATAATCCAGCCTCTTATTCAAATCAATGCATGGTTGCTTGGGGAATTTGGACCCTAGGAACTAGATTGCTGAAATTACAATCTGGAGAGCTGCCAAATAAAAAGATAAATAGCCACAAATAATAAAAAGACCAATTGCCTCAGAAGATCACGCTCTACATCATACTAAAAGTTAATTTAAAGCTGAACAACCCCTTTAAGTCTAACCCTTAATATAAATGGAACTGCTGTTCCGGGGGCTAGACACAGTCCTTTATATGTTTTCCCAAGAGTTCCAAGGATACCTTTAAATGGCAATTTTAATACAATCTGGAAGGCGCGCATGCAATATTTGAGAAAATCATTGGGACAACATTGCTTTTATGTAACCTGTCTTATTGCCTCTTTCAAAACCTCTGCTCAAGTCAACAGACACAATCGATCGTAACGAAAATATTGATCTGCTTTGGTCCAGGAAGTTCTAACAACAGAAATGACAAAGCTGCCTTCAGGCCGCACATTGTGTGGATATTGGGGCAAAATGGATCAGTAACAAAATAATCCGATGACCTGAAAGGGAGAAACTAAATGCAGAAAGCAGACCTGTCTCGGCCTGTTCCTGTCTAACCTGTTATTCTAGTTGCAAAAGAAATTAACAATTAAGAAAACACGCTTGCTTCCCCAGAGATCTCTTCCTGCAGAGTTAAAATGCTGCGCTCCTCTTCAGAAAATGCGATCCGGCGATCCATCGTGCGGCGCTCGATTTAGCCAGGGAGGAGAAATCGAGTACAGCACGATGGAGTTTCCGTAAGTTATTCTTAATAGAGACTCAGCGATTTGAAAGCTTAAATTTGCCTTTGCAGTTTTTTTTGTTCTATACGAACAAATTTTTTTTTTCCAAAAAAAATTTATTTTACTGATCCTTTAATTATATCTTAGTTAAGATCAAGTACAAGGAACCATGTTATTACTAAGGAAAGTTTTCAAAAATTATAATTATATGATTAAAATGTAGTCTATGGGAGAAGGCCATCTCTTAATTCTGGATAACGGGTTTCTAAATAATGGATCCTATATCTTTACTAAAAAGCAATTCAATATGCAAAATGTAACATTAAAATGCAAATGTGTTCAGACATACAGGCCTGGGATCCTTTACAACACAACTAGGAGAGGACAGCCTTACCCAGTACCAACAGCTCAGAGTAGGCCTCGTTGTTCCCCAAGAGATCCTGATTGGAAATAACAGAGCAGTAATACACGCCGCTGTCTCCCCATGCTGTCTGCTCAATGCTCAGATCTGCAGCTAGAAGATTAGAAAATAAATGCATTAGTATCAGAAGAGAAATGGAAGGCTCCTTAACAGTGCTCTTTTAGACGCATGGAACATCAGGCATTTTCTCCATGGGCTGTTACTGATCAGGTTCCCCGCTATTGGAGTGAATAACAATCAATTCTCACCAACAGTGACACCGGATTTTGCCCTGAAAGTGCATTAGAGCATTTTCAGGCAGAATCTCGCCTGTTACTGCTGGTGGTTGGCATTAAAAAAACAGTTCAGAATTAAAATAAAAACTGGGTAAATAGTAGAGATGCGCCGAATCCAGGATTCCGTTCCAGATTCTGCCTTTTTCAGCAAGATTTGGCTAAAACCTTCTTTATATATGCAAATTATGGGCGGGAAGGGAAATTGCATGGCATATGCAAATTAGGATTCAGATTCGGTTCAGTATTTGGCCGAATCTTTCACTAAGGATATGGCCGAATCCAAAATAGTGCATTCGGTGCATCCCTAGTAAATAGACAGGCTGTGCAAATATAAAAAATGTTTCTAATATAGTTAGTTAGCCAAATATGTAATATATAAAGACTGGAGTGACTGAATGTGTAACATAATAGCCAGAACACTACTTCCTGCTTTTCAGCTCTCTAACTCTGAGTAAAGGTGGCCATACACGGATAGATCCGCTCGCGAAACAAGTGGATCTCCCTCCGATATGCCCACCTTGAGGTGGGCAATATCGGGCAGATCCGATCGTGGGCCCTAGGGCCCAACGATCGGATCCTAGCATTCACAAACGGGCGGTCCGATCGCGGGACCGCATCAACGAACAGATGCGGCCGCGATCCGAGGGGGTTTTTAAACCCATCCGATCGAGATCTGCCCGACTGTCGGCCAGATCTCGATCGGGGAAGCCCGTCGGGAGCCCCCATACACGGGCCAATAAGCTGCCGACACGGTCCGTCGGCAGCTTTTATCGGCCCGTGTATGGCCACCTTTAGTCAGTGACTATAAGGGGGGCCACATGGGACATAACTGTTCAGTGAGTTTGCAATTGATTCTCAGCATTCAGATTAGATTCAAACGCAACCGTTATGACTCATATGGCCCCCCCTCAAATCACTGATTGGTTACTGCCTGATAACCAATCAGTGGAAACCAAGAGAGCTGCAAGGCAGCTAGTAATGTTCTGGCTATTCTGTTACACACCCAGTCACTGTAGCTGTTATACATTACATTAACTATAATTGTTTTACACTGAATAATTCCTTTATAGCATAGGGCAGACAGTTTTAATCGGATCTCCCAGACAAAAGAATCATGTACAATTTAGCCAGAAACTGTATCAGCAAATCTGCTTCCTAATCAGTGCATGTAAAAATTGAGTCTTGCTTTGTTCCCTCTTAGCTTCTATAAAGGCATCACTAACTCACATTAAAGGGAATCTCAACCCAAAATATAATTGTTTGCCTAATAAAAGAAAGCATAATTTTAGCAACTTTGCAATATACATTCATTACAAATGTTATATGGTGTGTAAGTTATGTGTATAGGTATTGCTATTGAAAGCAATGTCTGTCCCTTTCTATTCTCTGCACTGCTGGCTCAGACTGTTGATACAATGTAAAGCAAGGAAGCTGATTAAAGAATAAGTAAACCTTTAAAATAATGGAATGTAAAATTTATGAGGGGGCTATTCTAAGCACTTATATAATTGCATTTATTTATTTTTTAGTCCAAGATATTAAAGGATACATGTACTGTTAATATGAATGAATTTTGTTACAACAGCGCCACCTGCTGGTCATTTTCCCACCCGTGTGACTACCAAGTAGTCAAGGAAGTTGTCAGGAGAAAGAAAGAGGCTGATGTTCTTCTGCTTAGGAAAAAAAATTAGAAACTTTTCGCAAATCTTTCCTAAGCAAGAAAAAAAAAAAAAAAAAAAAAAAAAAGGAGCAGCCACTTTCTTTCTCCTGACAACTTCCTTGACTACTTGGTGGTCAGACTGGTGGGAAAATGACCAGCAGGTGGCGCTGTTGGAACACAATTCATTCATATTAACAGTATATGTATCCCTTAATATCTTGGAATTCAAGAAAAAATGAATAGAAATTGAAAAAGTTCTTAGCATAGCTTAGCATCAATTTTACATTCACTTATTTTAAAGGATTACGTATCCTTTAACAGACCTGTCTATGCCGTTAGGGAACTTTTGCAACATGGTAACCAGGATTTAAGCAAATTCTTGCTTTCAATAGCAATTGTTTCTGCAAATAACTTTAAAAGCACTGAAATGTTTTCAATAAGTGTATGTTGGAAAGTTAATTAGAATTAGGTTTCCTTTTATTAGGCAAATTTGTGTGTTGGGCTTGACTTGCCCTTTAAAAACACTTAAAACCCACGTACTGTTGCTTATTGTGATTCTGCGTCCTTGGTAGAAGTCCCCCAGAGTGACAGTGTTCCCTTGCTTGGTGGCCACGATCCTCACAGTCCTGGAACTGTCCTGACATTCCACGTAGGGGTTGTAGCCGGGATTATTCTGCTGGAGTTGGCTATTGATCTGGGAATCTTGGCTCGTCGGGTTGAGGGCGTCCGTCAGACGATCCCGACAGAACGACTTGTATTTCCAGACGACGATTGGCGGCTGCGTGGAGGAGGTTTGGTAGTTGCATTTTAAGGTGATTTGCTGGAATAAAATTACTACGTTGAAAGGGTTCTGCACAGTAACTTGGATTCCATAGGACGATCCTAAGGGAATAAGAAGAAAAGGAATTATTAACAATAAATAAAGCAGTATTATTACATTTATAACTAGGTTCAGTCTATGTATTAGAACTACAGCAACCCTATGCCTATACATTTAATCATAAACCATCATTATATTAATATATCCTTTAAAGGGGTGGTTCACATTTAAAGGGATACCGTCATGGGAAAAAATGTTTTTTTTCCCCAAAACACATCAGTTTTCAAAGGAAAAAAAAATACTAAATTTTTGTTTGTTTTAGAGGCATTACAAATTACCGGTAACTACATTGCCGGTAAATTTGGAATACCGGCCCCGGCAGGTGTTTTACCAACTAGGCCGCTAAAATGCCGGCCAGGTGGCAACCCAACTTGGGGGGTGCCTAACATTTGGCACCCCCAAGTGTACAAAGCCTTTCCTTCTCCTTTAAAAGGCTACATTTTATGTGACCTGACGAAGGGGTACGCCCCCAAAACGCTGTAACCTGTTTGGCGTGGCATTAAACTTGGGTGATAACCCTTGAGCAGACTTCGTGTGCTGGATTCATTCTATGTTCTTACATTTTATGTGTGCCAGGAGACTGTGGATTCAGCAGATGGGATGGTGCAGTGAAACGGGTCATTTCTTTTTCTCTTTCTATTTACGTATTTAAAGGGATACGGTCATGGGGGAAAAAAATGAATCAGTTAATAGTGCTGCTCCAGCAGAATTCTGCACTGAAATCCATTTCTCAAAAGAGCAAACAGATTTTTCTATATTCAATTTTGAAATCTGACATGGGGCTAGACATATTGTCAATTTCCCAGCTGCCCCAAGTCATGTGACTTGTGCTCTGATAAACTTCAATCACTCTTTACTGCAAGTTGGAGTGATATCACCCCCCTCCCTTTTCCCAGCAGCCAAACAACAGAACAATTGGAAGGTAACCAGATAGCAGCTCCCTAACACAAGATAACAGCTGCCTGGTAGATCTAAGAACAACACTCAATAGTAAAAACCCATGTCCCACTGAGACACATTCAGTAACATTGAGAAGGAAAAACAGCAGCCTGCCAGAAAGCATTTCTCTCCTAAAGTGCAGGCACAAGTCACATGACTGGAGGCAGCTGGGAAATTGACAAAATGTCTAGCCCCATGTCAGATTTCAAAATTGATTATAAAAAAAAATCTGTTTGCTCTTTTGAGAAATGGATTTCAGAGCAGAATTCTGCTGGAGCAGCGCTATTAACGGATGCGTTTTGAAACAAACGTTTTCCAATGACAGGATCCCTTTAACTTTGAACCATCGTTTGCTTCTCCAACAGATGAAAGGTTGTTAATCTCAGATTTGCATGTAGGCCCCGAGCAACCAGACTGCGGAGATTACAAACGGGAGAGCGGCTGAATAAAAAACAAAATAACTCCAATCTCACAAACAAAACCCAATTGCAAATTGTCTCAGAATATCCCTCTTTCTACATTATATTACAATCTCATTTAAAGGTGAACAACACTGAGCAACTGTACAGAAGAATGTGGATCAAGCTTTGTATAAACCAGAAAATAAAGCAAATAACTGAGTCCACATTGGGCCCGGCTCCCTTTAAACACATGAGAGGAAATGAGGCCGGCAGGTGGCGCTAGGGAGCAGCACAGAGTTACTAGGAAAGTCCCAGGTGCTCGAGTCCCAGGATCAGACCCTCCCCCCTCATTCTTGTTGTTGAAGTTTCGGTGCAACCATTTCAGCCCCCCGTGGGGGGGGGATCCTATTCACCTGCTAATGAGTCCGTTTCCGCCCCTGTCCCCCGAGATAATGACGGTGTCCAGGAAAGTAAATACAGACGCCAGACAGGTAGGGGTGAAAGATTCTACGGGCGCAATAATATATCACTGTGGTTTCATTTAAAACTATTTACCCCACCTCGGGAATGAGCGCGCCCTCAGGGCAAGGCGATTATCTGTAAAAGTAGTTTAGGCGCCAGTGGGACGCTTTATTGCCCTCTTAGTACTTATTCCCGCCCGCGGAGACGTCTCTTTACCTGAAAGCAGGAACAGGCAACCGATAAAGGCGGCAATTCCGGTGCCTTCCATGTTCTCCCTCCGCTCCGCGATATTCCGAGCTCCCCTCAGGTACAGCGGCACGTACCAACTCCCGGGGAGGGGCGCCCCACTGCTTTACCAGGCGCAGCTGCGCTCGGAGTGAAAGGAAAAGGATGCACAGGTAGCAGGGGGTGTGCCCTCAAACTTGTTCGAAATGGTTTCGCCCAGGTAAAAGCTCCTCCCTTTGTCCGTAGTCTGTGAGTCCTGAGGTGGGCGTTCCGGCTTTCCTAATGGGGCGTTACCTAGTCAGTGCAAGTCTGGGATGGGCTTTGACTTATTATTGGGGTGGAAGGACATTTGCTGGGACATAACAGAAACCCTGTGAGGGGAGGGACAGGACGCTGCTATATAACATTCCTCACAGGGAGGTGCAGCCTATTGTCCTGCAGCTTTTGTTAAGTCATAACTCACAGCCCCCCCTCCCCAGAGGAATGGAGAAGACCATGCTTGAATAAAAGGGGGGAAGGGGATTTTACCTCATTTGTGAAATACTCACTTCCCACTTTTCTCTCATACAGGCCCTGACTTTTTCCCAAATAATGGAACAGAGTTTACTTTTACTTACTTGCTCATGTTGCCAAACAAGCCAGTCTCTCCTTGAGGTGGGCGATAGGCTGGTCCGACTGTGGGCCCAGGGCCGCTCCTGCCATGAGGTAAGGTGAGAATCTTGCCTCAGGCGGAACAGAGCGGCCAGTAACCAGGGGCGACAAAAAGCCGCCTCTGGTAACTCTAAGAGTTGTAGTGCAGCGAGCGCAATAGCAATGCGGCCCCTCCTCGACCCGCTCTGACGCTAGAATTTAGAAGCGCGGAGAGGGGGCAGCATGAGAGCGGTTGCCTCGGGTGGCGATTAGGTCTGTGTACGGCAACCTTGATGGATGATATAGATGGATGTATTTTTTATAGGGCCAACATATTTCGCAGCACTGCAACCTATGACTTCCTTCCACTGAAGAAAGTTGCCTTTTATCTAGGGATGCACCGAATCCACTTTTTTGGATTCGGCCGAACCCCCGAATCCTTCTTGAAAGATTGGGCCGAATACCGAACCAAACCCTAATTTGCATATGCAAATTAGGGGTGGGAAGGGGAAAAACATTTTTTACTTCCTTGTTTTGTGACAAAAAGTCACGCAATTTCCCTCGATTGGGTTCGGCCGGGCAGAAGGATTCGGTTGAAACCGAATCCTGCTGAAAAAGGCCGAATCCCGAACCGAATCCTGGATTCGGTGCATCCCTACTTTTATCGGCGGAAGTTTTCACTTTGAGCCTACAGCCAGAGACCCAATGACTCCCCCCTCAGGCAGCAGCAGCCCCTGAAACACACCTGCTAGGGCCCAACGTTCAGATCATAATGAAGGGTGATGTAAGGAGCACTCACCAGTGCGTCCTCTCAAGATGGCGGCGCCCAGGGGGAACCACGTGGACGTTAGCACAGCAATCTGGACACATCGTCATGACACCGTCGTCAATCGTTACAATGCCAGTGTCAAAGCATGCAGCGTCAACGCACAATGTCAGCACATGGTGCATGACATCATCACGCACGTTTTGCCGCGCCTTCGCCTATAAAAGGACGCAAGAGGATTTCAGCCATTGCCCGATATAGGTTCAACTCTGTTGTGTTCCTGGGTGTTATTATTATCTGAACTCTTGATCTTGACCTTTTGCCTGTATCTTGACCACGAAAACTTGCTTCCTGAACTGACCTTTTGCCGGGATTGACAACCCCTCTTCTTGACCCCTTTTGTACCATGAACTGTGTTTATATCTGCAAAGCTTCATCCTCGGTCAGTAACTGCGCCTTCGGATCGCCTGACAGGTGAAAGGGCGGTCGGATCGCATCAACGAACAGATGCAGTCGGTGATCCAACTGGATTTTTAGTCCCCTTTGATCGACATCTGGTCGACTTTCGGCCAGATATCGATCAGAGAAGCCTGTCAAAAGTCTGTCTGCAACTTTTATTGACCCGTGTACGTCCACCTTTATTGTTATTATTACTCGCATGGATGTATTTTTTATAAGGCCAACTTATTTCGCAGCACTGCAACCTACGACCAGACCTGGACTGGGAGTCAAAATAGGCCCTGCCATTCCAAGTACACAGAGGCCCAAACAGTCTCCTACCAGCCCAAACAGCCCCTACCAGCCCACTATATGGTTACTTTCTATGGAACGATACAGCAGCTCCTCTGGCATTTGCCAGAACCCACAGATTGCCAGTCCGGGCCTGCCTACGACTTCCTTCCACTGAAGCAAGTTGCCTTTTATCAGCAGAAGTTTTCATTTTGAACCTACAGCCAGAGACCCACTGACCAATGTCTCCCGCTTAACCTGCCAACCAATACTTTTACCCCAACGACCACTACCCAACCTGCAGGAGGGCTTAGTAGGCATGACCTTAGCCTTAAAAGTGATGTCACTATAACATGAAAGTGATGTCACTGTACCCTGGGAGTGACATCATTCCTGGAAGAGTGGAGAAGAGATTTTTATCTGTAGACTATTTTTTTTATAAAAGGACCAGCACCCACCCAGGTGCACATATGATCAGGGTCAGACTGGGTTGGCGGCACATTTGGAAAAAGCTGGTTGGCCATGGACCCCACAAACCCAAGCCTGCTGGGGAGGAGGGGTTGTTAGGGGATGCAGCACACCAGAGGGCTGGTCTGCACGGATGTCGGAAGTAGGGATGCACCAAATCCAGGATTCGGCCTTTTTCAGTAGGATTCGAGGAAGGTTTGATTTTTACCCGTCCGACCAGTCGGAGTCCCTTGGAGTATCGTAATTCGATCGTTCGACCATATGGCCGAATGTTCGAATTACCCCCGATATAGCAATACCATTAGTGGCATATCGGGGAAAGATCCGCTCGTTTGCCGATGTTGCCAAACAAGCGGATCTTTGAGTCTGTGGCCAGTTTAACAATCGGACGTCTCGATCTTCCGACCTGCCACTAACCATTCAGATTAAATAAACTAGTAAAAGAATAAATCAGACGATGTTCTGCCAGTGTCAACAATTGTATGACAGTTATGTCTGACAAACAGTCACCCAGTGGTATGGTCAGATAAGCAATACATGCAGAGATATTATCATTGATCGTCAACATGGTACGAAAAATATTGGGACGAGCCATACACAGTCCGAAATTCGTACAAAACTTTGATTAGTACGACTATATCTTTGCATCTATGGCCAGTTTTAGGCCCTGGGAACATCGGGATTTGGCTCTGCTGCTCTCAGCTCAGGCTGAGAATGCATGGATATCAGATAAATGATTCAGTTTAATCAGTTCTAACCTTTTATGAAGAGGCATTGCTCCTCTGCCAGTAGACCATCCTCAGCTAGAAATGCCTCCCCCCCGGTCAAGACTTAAGATACAGCAATTTGTAAAATTCATATTGCTCACGTTAACATTTTTAGACACGTGATTAAAAGACATTGGTGCAGTTTAAATCTGTAAAATCAATAGGGAATAAGAATCCACTTTATTTTTCCTATAGAAAATAGAAAAGCTTTAGAGTTTTCATTATCTTCATTAGATATGGGTGTTGTGCAAAAAAGCCCTACACATTCCTCGCTTAAACAGCGACTTATAATTCTGTGTTTCTTTACAGATATAGATGACTGTTGGGAACAGGTACAGAATACGTGTAAAGGTAAAAAAACACAACTGATAATTTTCAGTTTTTAATCACCTTAATTATAGCCTATGTATGGGTTGGGTTGTGTGTAGTTGCATTTTGTAAGCTGTTTTATACATTCTGATGAAGGGAGGCTTGTCCCCTGAAACACTTTGTTTTGTGCCACAATCTGTCGCTGAAATAAATGAGTTGAAGACCCTTACACCCTACTTTTCATTTCTTCTGCTCTTTTTTTTCACAATTCTGTAGCAAAATGTATGTCAATGATAAGCCTCTAAGGGAGTAAAGCACCAAAGGATAATTGGGAAGTGAACGTTGTACCTTGTGGGTTGTTTGTGCCTTTCATGTGCAGCAGTGATTAGAGACCGGGCCGCCATCAGGGGTACTATTGTACCTGGCCTAAAGTGGGGCCCGGTTGTGCTGAACTTTTAGAGACAGCCGGGCCCTCTAGACAGCGCCGAAGCCTTGCCTAAGCTGCCGAAGAGGCGAAGTCCCGAAGCCGCAAAAAGACCCGTAGCCACGAAAGGAGCCAAAGTTGAAGTCACGAGTTCAGTTCTACCGGACACCAATATTTTTATTTTATTAAAGCCTTGGCCACCAATGTATTATTTTAATACTCTATAGGCCCCTGCCACCAATCTTTTTTTTTTTTTTTTTAAATATTCTCTGGGGCCCCAATGTTTCTTTTTAACTTGTAAGGGGGTCCCTGGCGCCAATGTTTTTATTTTCTTTAAACTTTTATTGGGGGCCCTAGCACCAATTCTTTTTTTTAACTTGTAGGGGAGCCTTGACCACCAGTGTTTTTTTTTTTAAAAAAAACTTTTATGGGGGCCCTGGTGCCACAGTTTCTTATATTGGCTTTTTATAACTTGTGTATCGTTTTTTTTTACAGTTTTCAGCACGGATGGCTGTGTGATCTTTTAACTAATGTGGGTTGGGATCTGGGTTGGGGACTGGGGTGGGCAGGGCCCTGTGATTTGTAATGGCGGCCATGATTGGAGGAGTTCAGGCTGAACATACAGAGTTACTGGCAGGGAGCGGGTCTCAGTCAGTGGGGCCCACTGGCTTTTTACCTGTGTCCCACTGGCACCAAAAATGCAGTCTGGTAAAATTAAAAGTGATGTACAGTGCTACAATGACTGTAAGTCTCTAGACATCCTCAGTTTTTCAATATTTGTTTTATTATTTCAAGTTTCTTGCATGCATGTGGACACAGGCTGTTGACATGTAAACTAATGATACAGGAAGGTTGTGACTTCACACGTGATGTTGTGGTGCTAGGCGTGATGAATGGTAAGGACATGCAAAGCAAACCAGGGAAGCAAAACATACATATTGAACCTAAGGCCGCAATACCATGGAGATAACAGATCATGGGGATAATATTTATTGTTTTTTCTAGGAGTTTGTACTGGGGGCAGGTTGGCTTGGGAGAGCTGTGTCTGTCAGTGCTGGCACCAAAACGAATGATGAGGGTGTGAGTCAAACAAAGGGTCAGCTTATTAGTCTCTATGACTCACGGACGAAGTACAGCAGCGTTACGTTACTGTTGTTATTGTTATACAACCCCTTTCAGGAACATCATCAATAGACTAAATCATCCCAGTTGGTATCAACAAGGGCACATTGTCTTATATGCGATCTAGTAATTTACTCATCTGGGCCTCGTTGTATGACATATGCATTAACTGGATAGAGTTGAGCTTTTATCTGCTCAGCGTGCATATATGCGGATCATGTATACTTAATGCTAACTAACACATCAATGTGAATCATGTGCAAGCAATGCAGATGCTCTTTTGGTCTTTGAAAGTTCCTTTATTGAAAGGGGTAAGGGCTGGTTTGGTTGATACAAGGGCTTCCCAGTGGATTACAGATTTATTTTGATGGTGCTCATAAGAACAGGAAGCAGAATGTGACTTTACTTTCAGTTTCAGATTTAAATCCGCAAAAATGATGACTGATAATCGTATCCCTATTCTCTATGGCATTTCAGGAGTACCTTATGTCCTTTTAATTTTCATGTGGCTATTTGAATTTAATTTGCATTTCAACAGATTTTTTAAAAAAACAAACTGTTCAACAAACTGTTCGAGTCCTGCACTGGTCAAATTTTTGAAACCCGGTCTCAGCCCATGTCCACATATATGGGTGCAGCAGAAAAACAGGAAAAAAAAAGTTTTAATGGAGTAAAACTTGCTTGTCATCTAGTCCTATCCGCAACCCACCTTTTCATGGCTAACCTGTAGGTATCTGAATGCCTGCTAATTTGCCATACACATAAAGTTAGCCATACACATAGAGATCTGAACTTTACCTGGTCTCCAACTGAATGCAGCAAAACACCTGAATCCGAAAATCCGCCATCTTAGACCTGCCAAGGTTGAGTACATGTCAATGGCAGAGGTCCCTATCCTATTTTGACGTTTCTGTGGTCTGTGCTGGAATTAGCCAGAAAATCCAACCTTTTCAGGCAAAAATCCGAAAATTAGGGCTTTTCGGGGAAAAAACTGAAAAAATCTAGCAATTTGGGAAAAATTCAGATTTGGGTTTTCTAATTCAGTCTGGCTTTTTACATTTAAAAAATTTGAAAAGTTCAGATTTTGATTAATAACCCCCTATGTGTAGTTGTTGAACAGGTCGAGGTCAATAACCAATTGGTCAGTGTGATCAGTGGCGTAACTACCGGGGGAGCAGGGGGTGCAACTGGGTCAGGGCCTGCACCCCCGCAGGGCCCCCCTGGCAGATCGCGTGCGATGCAGCTGGCTGGAGTCCGCTGCAGCCGCAAAGAAAATGCGCACGGGGGGGCGGCTGCACAGCCCACACCAGGGCCCGCCCCCACCTAGTTCCGTTACTGAGTGTGATACAGAGTTAGGATCCATAAACGTAGTCAGTAAACGGGCAAAGGTTGGTTCAGGTAGTGATACAGAAGTGTTCATGGACAGGCAAGGGTCTAAGAACAGTGAATCAGGCAAGAAGTGCACCCAAGAACTATCTAAAACAGACCAACGTTGGGCAATGCGAAAATGGACGAGGCGCCTTTAAATATTGGAATTTCACACCAAGCGTGACGACATCAGATGTGGTACACCGAATAAAAGTAAGCACATGCCTGAATGACTGTAAAGAAGTAGAGCTTCTCCACCGCCCTACTAGACCACCAGATATTGTTACAACAACGTCCTTTGGTACTAAAATATATAGAAAGCAACAATCTTTTCATTTGTGTTCATGAGGTCATTGAAATGCTATTGAAGTCATGGAATTTCAGCAACAATTTGCTAAATAGATGGCAGATTTATTAAAATTGAGAGTTTTTTTTTAAATCCAAATAACTGTTTGCTTATTACAGAAAATTTGTAAAAATGGATTGCTTATAAACGTGAAAAAAAAAAATATATATCACGTGCTATCCTCCATTTTTCATTAGTCTGACAAATTTTGAAATCAATTTGGAAAGCTTGAATTTAAAAATGATCAGCTATTAGTGTTTATGACTCTATCTTGAACTTAAGCATGCTCAATTTGCTCCTCTCTCCCTCCATCGTCCCCTTCCTGCTGTAATCTGAACTCAGAGCTATGAGTGAGCATGGAGAGACGCAGGCAGGAAGTGATGTTACACCAAGCTAATATGGCAGCTGCTATCTTAAACAAACAGACCATGTCTAGAGCTGTTTACTCAGGTATGGTAAAGCATTCTAAGGAATAAAAATAGCATTCTATCTTGCATTGTTGTGGCTAATCTATTGGCAATAAACTGCCTTGGTAGCTTTCCTTCCTATTGTTATCTATCTATCTATCTATCTATCTATCTACAGTATCTATCTATCTACCCCCTTAGTGATTCTAAGGCTGTAAAGCCCCCTCTCTGTATTACCCTGTATGATCACTATTTATTCAGAGGGTATCCAAATAACTAGATTAACAAAAGATTAATACATAGGCACCAATCATGCATATATTATGTCAACAGAGCTACCAATCTTTAAAGTGGCAAGAGAGAAGCATACCATCTGACCCCTGGGATCTGACCCCTGGGAGAGGGCTCCATTTTGCTGTAAACATTGGCGGGTCGCTGGGCTATAGGCACATCTTGGTATGTAATGTACAATTTCACTGCTTTATTTTATTATTTTTGCAGGCATTTGCTAAGTATCTTCATTGAGAAGTACTAGTGTTTGTCTGGGTTTCGCCTGTGCCCTGCTGATGGGACTATATAGTGCTATTAACACTGGCATATGTGGCTTCTAACATTCTCAGGAATGCTGGGAATTGTAGTTCAGGAGCAGTTGCAGAGCCACAGGTCCCCGGACCCTTGCAAAGCAACAAAGTGGTTTAAGGCCCAGGGAGCAGCCATAACAAAGACCTGCTTGTGAGGGACACAGAAGCTTCATCCCATGGGACAATCCTCACAGTTAGAGCACTATTTGTCTTTTGTCCCTCACCAAGGGTGGTATCACTTGGTACTGTTAGTGGGTGAACCAGTAACAGGACAAACAGAGGCATCGCTCCGCAGGAACAGGGAATGTCAAGGGATCCTGCCTGAATCCGTACTGGTGAGTGAGGCTTATAAAAGCCATGTATCCCTAATGATATGTTACTGCCACTGGTTATTATCTCGCATTAAAGGTGTGATAAAAATTTTAAGCAGCTTTGCAGTATACATTCAGATCTGAGTTCTACTGCATTGTTTCCAGAGTCAGAACCAGAGGAAAGAAAGGGATAAACAAATGCAGCTTTCAATAGCCATTGCATTTAAAGGGGTGGTTCACCTTTAAGGTAACTTTTATGATGTTATAGAACGGCCAATTCTAAGCAACTTTTCAATTGTTTTCGTTATTCTTAATAGTTTTACAGTTATTTGCCTTTTTTCGTCTGACTCTTTGTAATTTGGACCCTAGTTACTAGATTGGTTAAAATGCAAATTGTAGAGCTGCTGAATAAAAAGCTAAATAACCTAAAAAATAACTTAAAAATCATCAATAATAAAAAATGAAAACCAATTGCAAATTGTCTCAGAATATCACTCTCTACATCATACTTGGGGGCACGTTTACTAAGCGTGAGCGAAGGATTAGAATGAAAAAAACTTCGAATTTCAACGGTTGTTTTTTGGCTACTTCGACTACGACTTCGACTTTGAATCAAACGATTCAAACTAAAAATCGTTTGACTATCTGACCATTCGATAGTCGAAGTACTGTCTCTTTAAAAAAAACTTTGACTAGCTACTTCGCCAGCTAAAACCTACCGAGCACCAATGTTAGCCTATGGGGACCTTCCCCATAGGCTTTCTAAGTAATTTCTGATCGAAGGAAAATCGTTCGATTGATGGATTAAAATCCTTCGTTCGTTCGATTTTTCCTTCGATCAAACGAAATGTAAAACCTTCGATATTCGAAGTCGAAGGATTTTACTTAGATGGTCGAATATCGAGGGTTAATTAACCCTCAATATTCGACCCATAGTTAATGTGCACCTTAGAGTTATCTCAAAGGTGAACAACCCCTTTAAAAATAATTGTAAAATTGTTATGATTAGTGTTTGTAACACAAAACTATTTTTTCACTTTAAACCAACTGCCTGGTGGAAGATTGCCTTTATTGAGTGCCTGCTCCAAAGAATTTTCTGTAAAATAATTATATTTACTTTCATAAAAGGTTTTTTTAGATGCAGTTACAGTTAAAATATTTATTGTAAGTGTTGCTTGTATTATGCCTTGACATCCAATGGAGTGACTTTTTTAATGCAACTGATTTTGCATTTTGGTATTTGTAAATTCTAATCAGACAAAAAAATTGAGCTACATATTATACAGCAGAGACGTTGCCATATTTTGTAGAATGTCCAATTCTTTGCAAGCTTTTAATTGGTCTTGCTGCTGAAATCCAAACTGGAGAGCTGCTGGGCAAAAATTCAAGTTCTGCTGCTTACAATGGGGATCAGATAGGATCTGTGCAGCCACTGGGACAGAATGTTCTGTTATACAGATAGCTAGAATCTCAGCTGCCATAAAGCAGGACAGGACTGCTGCTTACAATGGGGATCAGATAGGATCTGTGCAGTCACTGGGACAGAATGTCATACCTCCCAACTGTCCCTTTTTCGGAGGGACAGTCCCTCTTTTGACAGCTCAACCCGCAGTCCCTCATTTGTACTGGAAAGTCCCTCTTTTCTCTGCACTGAACAGCCAGAAAAAGAAACAAAGTTTCTCACTTAATTGGCTTTTAGCAGAGAGCCCAGAACAGCTAACAGGTGCAAATAAGATACTTTGTAACAATTTTGAGACACAAAAACACAGTTTAGATAAGGAGAAATATTTTCAAACTTTTATAACCTGCCAAATTTTGTAAAACAAACATGGTAATTAGGGGGTGTGGCCACAGAAAGGGGTGTGATCAAAAAAAATTCTGCACTACGTGCGGGAAAAAAAATGTTGTCCCTCTTTTTACTTCCAAAATGTTGGGAGGTATGGAATGTTCTGTTATACAGATAGCTAGAATCTCAGCTGCCATAAAGCAGGGTGGGACTGCTGCTTACAATGGGGATCAGATAGGATCTGTGCAGCCACTGGGACAGAATGTTCTGTTATACAGATAGCTAGAATCTCAGCTGCCATAAAGCAGGACAGGACTGCTGCTTACAATGGGGATCAGATAGGATCTGTGCAGCCACTGGGACAGAATGTTCTGTTATACAGATAGCTAGAATCTCAGCTGCCATAAAGCAGGACAGGACTGCTGCTTACAATGGGGATCAGATAGGATCTGTGCAGCCACTGGGACTGAATGTTCTGTTATACAGATAGCTAGAATCTCAGCAGTATTCATTAAAACTTTTTTTTTTGTTTTGGCATCTCTCTTTTCTTGCTTAAAAGCATCCCTGGAAGTGTTAACATGCCATGATATTTTATCCAGAGCATAAAATGCATTAATGCAGAAACCTGTCAAATGAAAAATACAGGCATTTTATAAGTACATTAATGTTCGCTCAAATCTGCCAGTAATTGTACCATGTATAGTATGTGTGGGAGATGCCATTAAACTTTCTTTTCCTTAAAAAATAAATAAATAGGTCATTCTTAGATTCTACTGATAAAACAGGATAAAAAATGTCCAGTATATACAACATAATTGGTCAATATGACCCCCCCCTTTCTTACTTGCTATTAAAGGGGTTGTTCTCCTAGATTTGCTAAAAAAAAAAATTGCAATAGGTTTTTGTTATTTATTACTTGTGGTTTTTGAGTTATTTAGCTTTTTATTCAGCAGCGTTCTGGTTTGCAATTTCAGCCATCTTGTTGCTAGGGTCCAAATTCCCCTAGCAACCATGCACTGATTTGAAAAAGAGACTGGAATATGAATAGGAAAGAACCTGAATAGAAAGATGAGGAATAAAAAGTAGCAATAACAATACACGTCCTTCCTTACTGAGCATTTGTTTTTAGATGGGATCAGCGACCCCCATTTGAAAGCTGGAAAGAGTCAGAAGAAAAAGGCAATTAATTAAAAAAAAACTATTAAAAAAATAAATAATGAAGACCAATTGAAAAGTTGCTCAGAATTGGCCATTCTTAAAAGAGAAAGAAAGCTAGCGAGGCAGTTTATTGCTAATAGCTTATGCACAATCGTGCAAGCTAGAATGCTATATTTATTATGTAGAATGCTTTACCATACCTGAGTAAACAGCTCTCGAAACTCTCTCTGTTCATTAAGGATAGCAGCTGCCATATTAGCTTGGTGTGACATCACTTCCTGCCTGAGTCTCCCCCTGCTCACTCATAGCTCTGAGCTCAGGTTACAGCAGGGAGAGGAGGAGGGAGCTTCACTTCGCCTTTAATAAATCCTTGCAAAAAGAGAATGCAGATATATCTATTTGTGTTTCTATGAAATGTAAATATATTTCTCATAACTCGGAGTAGTAAGGCGACTCCATATGGCGTTTTGTTACTTTGCATTTGACAAGATGATTCATCGCTCAGAAAAAACGTGTTGTATAGGAAACACGGGATGCCAAGAAACAGTCATTTGTTATTGTAATCCTGTTACGTTCATCTTACACATGGATTTTGATGCAGTTTTGGTATTTTATTCTTTCCAGGGAAGAAAATGTCACTCAAAATATCACGAGTGATCTTTTGTATAAATCTATTTTGAGAAAATAATTGCAATCTGATGATTTTCAGAAGCAGGTGCCTGCTAAAAGGAAATGTATTGGTAAATGAAGCAGTTCAAAAAAAGTATCTTCTGCATAAGTCTGGATTATGAATTATTTAACAGAATACTACACTCTACTGCGGTCATTTTATGGTACCTCTTTCTGCAGGCTACAAGCAAACTCAAGATGGCCATACACAGTCCACTAAAAGTTTCTGTACGGAGTCAGCAGCTTATCGGCCCATGCATGGGGCCCTCTGATGTGCCTGCCTGACCAATATCTGGCCAAGAATTGGTCAGATGTTGCGTATGTAGGGTCAGCTTTAGGGGACTGTTCCTGCTGAATTGTACTTAGTACAGAGGAATACCTATGCTGCCATAGTTTTATGGGATCTCTCTGTACAGACTATGAGCAAACTTAGGGGACTGTTCCTGCTGAATTGTGCTTAGTACAGGGAATACCTATGCTGCCATAGTTTTATGGGATCTCTCTGTACAGACTATGAGCAAACTTAGGGGCTGTTCCTGCTGAATTGTGCTTAGTACAGGGAATACCTATGCTGCCATAGTTTTATGGGATCTCTCTGTACAGACTACGAGCAAACTAAGGGGCTGTTCCTGCTGAATTGTGCTTAGTACAGAGAAATACCTATGCTGCCATAGTTTTATGGGATCTCTCTGTACAGACTATGAGCAAGCTAAGGGACTGTTCCTGCTGAATTGTGCTTATTACAGGAGAATACCTATGTTGCCATAGTTTTATGGGATCTCTATGTTCAGAATATGAGCAAATTTAGGGGTCTGTTCCTGCTGAATTGTGCTAAGTACAGGGAATACCTATGCTGCCATAGTTTTATGGGATCTCTCTGTACAGACTATGAGCAACCTTAGGGGCTGTTCCTGCTGAATTGTGCTTAGTACAGGGGATATCTGATGGCCAACATTATGGTATCTCCAGGTTTGCCATATCTCTACAGAACAGCCAACTTCACTGCCTTCCTTGGGGCTCCTAGGTGGGTTATATTCTCCAGCCCCTTTATTGGGATATCCCAAAAAGCTGGGTAACCCAAGCAACCTTACATGTTCTGTAGTACACTTAGAGAAGTAACTCATACTCATTCCTTTCTTACTGAAATGTCCTGAGTTTCTCTTTGATCTCCTGCACTGAAGCCAGAAAAAGGTATAACGTTTCTGAAACTTAATTAAAATAAGAAGCTTTTTGGCAGAGCCCAAAACACTGAGCAGCTGCACTTCAATGCATTTGTAATAATTTAAGATGAGCAAAGAAACAACGGTAACTATTTAAGATAAGCAAAGAAATAATTGAAACTATTTAAGATAATCAAAGAAATAATTGAAACTATTTAAGATAAGCAGGTCTCTTGGGAGAACACAGTTTAAAGGGGCAATTCAGCTTCATTAGCAAAACTGTATTAACACATAAAACATGGTCCTAAAACTCTCAGAAATGTGTTCAAACTTATACAACCTGCCAAGTTATATAAAATGAACATAGTAATTGGGGGGGGGGTTGATCATAAAATGGGCTATTTGCTCCTCTTTATGTTTGTCAAATGTTGGGAGCTATGCAGTATGGATTGCATGACTAATACAAAGGGGGTTACTTATCAAAGTCCGAATTTATCTCAATATTTTCTGCTACAAACTCCGCTCAGGTTTTTTGCGCTCATTTATTATTACATTTTCCCGAAAATTTGCTTTGTGGGAAAAAAATCAGATTTTCACGATCTTTTGGGGTTTTTCATCCGATTTTCACAATTTTTTTCAGATTTTTCACCAGAAAACTCAGATTTTTGCCCAAAAACTTTGGGGTATAGCACGAAACCCAGCGCACATCAAAAAATCATTGGGACTAGTTCTCCCATTGACTTATATGCAACCTCGACAGGTCTGAGGTGACGGATTTTCTGATTCAGACTTTTCCATCCTCAGGGTTTAATAAATTCTGAAAAATGTGTGATTTTTTTAAAAGTCTGATTTTATATAAAAGAGAAAATCACAAATTGTTTGTGATTTTTGCATTTGGAGTGAATAACCCCCTAAGTTGTTAACCATACACAGTGACAATTACATCCCCTTCTCTTTCTTACTGTGCATAAATCTAAGTATGTGACCCCCTCTTGCCTTACTATCCCACACGTACAGCCTCTCCCTAGAAAATAATTAGTATACATTTTACAGGGCACCTTTTCATTGGCTTTACAGCAAATTTAAGAAAACGATACTAGTTTGCTGCAAATCAGCCTCGCGCTAAAATAAAGAAAGAGAATTAAATAATAATAAAAACAATTAAATAATAGTTTTGGGAACAACACATGTCTGAGCATATGCTGAATGCTCTGTCAGTGCCACTGACTCCCACAAGGTGGGCTATCAAGGTCAGAAGATGGGGAGCTGCTATGGAGAAATTACCATCCCAGGGCTACTAAACCTCAGGGCTGTTAAAATACATTCAGGGTATAAAATACACCATATTCTTTTTAGGTTTTCGTTCTTATTTGCTTGTTGCAACTACTTAGGGACAGTCTTGCGGCTTTTCCACCATGTGTAACGTGGGAGTCTCCGAGAGAAAGCAGACAACTAATTACCAGCCTTGCTTTCTAGACACTACGACTGCTGAGAAACACATGTTATTCTTCATCCACTTAATGACATATTTCATCTGCCTCACTAATCCTCTCCGCTCTGTGCACTTACTATATTTTATTCATTTTTATAAACCAGTGTGTAACGCCCAATTGAAAATGCCAGAATTTTCTATTTGATTCGTGTTTGTAATGGTGCTTGGCTGTGGACATATAGTTTCAATTGCAGCAGATGTCCGAGGATGCACCCTGTCTACATGGGGTGTATAAGCTTGTGCATTTTTTGGGCCAAATCCACCCCATGATCCAGGGCTGAACTGAGAGGAAAAAGCAGCCCTGGCGAAAAAAATCAAAGCAGCCCACATACTGTATAAATGTGAGACATTGGCGGCCAGACCCCCCACAAGTTAAAAAGAAACATTGGTGGTCATGGCTTCCCAATAAAACAAACAAAAAAAGACATTGATCAGGGACCCCCATAGCAGGTAAAAAAAAAAGTGGTGGCCTCCAAGTTAAACAAACTATTGGTGGCCAGGCCCCCCATTAAAAAAAAAAGATCATTGGTGCTCAGTGGAAACTTACCTTTAAAATTCGGCAGGTGGTCGTCTTCCTTCTAGGCAACAGCAGCATCATTCTTTTCATTGGCTTCGGCTCCCATTAGGCTTTGGCACCATTCGAGTTTTTGGCTTCCGCTCCCATTCAGCGACTCCACTTCCCTGGCCCACTTAACCCTAGATTGACTGGCCCTCCAGGCATTTGCCCAGACGGCCAGTGACAGGCAGATACCACTAAAGTCAATGGCACGAGGCACAGGTGGTATCTTTTGGGTATTTAGATGCATTTGGGACTGTTGCCAGATATTATCTGTTTCTTTTTATTGATGTTCTTTTTTCTTTTTATTGATATTTCTTTTAATTGATATTTTTGTTACTGCTAACCTTTGCAGAACCTATAATTTGGCACATGGCTGAAGGTGTTCATAATGGACGTTAACTGTGTAGGCAGAAGTGCATCCAGCACCCAATAGAAATCAACGGGGACAGATATAGATCCCTTAATGACCCATTGGTTTCCAGAGGGTGCCCACAATTACAGCTCACCAAGTTCTCCAGCACTTTCTCCCTGTAATAAATGAACCCTGGCATGTGTCATACTCTCAGGTATAACCTTTACTTTTCTGCAAGTGAAACTGCTGATTCCTGCTGAGCAAGTCTGGAGGGAAACCAGACAAAAAGCAGACTGGTGAATGAAATACTTCAGTAAGGGGTGGAAAGGTGAAGAGTAATGAAAGATGTACATGCTGATATACAGACTAGAGGTATGGGACCTGTTATCCAGAATGCTTGGTACCTGGAGTTTCTGGCTAACAAAACTTTCTATAATTTTAATTTTCATACTGGAAGTGTTCCAAAAAATTATTTAAACATTAAATAAACACAATAGGATTGTTATGCCTGCACTAAGGATTAATTATATCTTAGTTGGGATAAAACACAAGGTACTGTTTTGTTATTACAGAGAAAATGGAGATCATTTTTAAAATGTTTAATTATTTGGTTAAATTAGAGTATATGGGAGATGTCCTTCCCGTAATTCAGAGCTTTTCTGGATAACAGGTCCCATACTTGACAATTTTTCTGTGCTTAGATGGTGCAGCTTTAGAAATCTGAATGCCAAGGTTACAGATATATATGAATATTTGGGTAACAGCCACTCTGCTATAGTTCCAGGGGTACCCAGGGCACAAATAAGCACTCACCCCAAATCTCCCCCTAACTGACCTTCAGACTGGGCCCCCTTAGCTCATAACAAGGTTACAGATATATAGAAACATTGGGGTGTCACCCTGCTATAGTTCCAGGGGTACCCAGGGTACAAATAAACACTCACCCCAAATCTCCCGCTAACTGACCTTCAGACTGGGCCCCTTAGCTCATAACAAGGTTACAGATATATAGAAACATTGGGGTAACAGTCACCCTGCTATAGTTCCAGGGGTACCCAGGGTACAAATAAGCACTCACCCCAAATCTCCCCCTAACTGACCTTCAGACTGGGCCCCTCAGCTCATAACAAGGTTACAGATATATAGAAACATTGGGGTAACAGTCACCCTGCTATAGTTCCAGGGGTACCCAGGGCACAAATAAACACTCACCCCAAATCTCCCCCTAACTGACCTTCAGACTGGGCCCCCTTAGCTCATAACAAGGTTACAGATATATAGAAACATTGGGGTGTCACCCTGCTATAGTTCCAGGGGTACCCAGGGCACAAATAAACACTCACTGCAGAACATAACTTCTTCTCCAGGCTAGGGGAATCCTGGACAACAATAATATTTACTTTTTCATTATGCCTCAATATTACCCCTATGGGGCTCCGTCAGTGCTCACTAACCAGTCCTAAATTTTCTACCTATGCAGAGGAAGTGAAAACAGCTTCCTCTATTAAAGATATATTTAATCCACTTGAATGCAGAAACAGTCAGTTCAGTATAAAAGTGCCATGGATTTCATGGTTACATTCTCTTTAAAGCTAATCAGGCTCATTCCACGCATCAGGGAGTGGCTCTGAAGGTTCCTGGCAGAAAACAGAAGCAAAATATCTTATCAGTACAGGAACTTATATGTTACAGGAACTAACTCTGCCTGTAACAGTTGTCAGAGCTCAGGGCGCATATTTTACATTCTTTCAACCAATGGACATGTTTTTTCTCGGTTCTGCTAAAAAATCAATTGGAATATTTAGGCACTATGTAAATAAAGGATAATACAGGGCTTGATGAGCCAGCACTTTCCCAGACAGAGGCAGCAAAAAGCCCACCCTGGTAAAGAAAAGAGATGAATATCTGGTTTTATGAGCAATATTTGGTCTTTGTAGTATAGATTCCAGCCCCCACCTACCCCAGTTCATTTACCCAACTTAGGTGGGTAAATGGGGACAGTATTATGTCTGCTGGCTCTAACCCGGAAACTCCACTGGGACAACAATATCTTTATTAGAGAAATTAGCAGTCTGTCATCTAGCTGTAAAGGGTGCAAATAAGGTTGAATGTTTTAGGCTCTGCCAGTGGGGCTTCACAGAGCAGTAGTTTTTTGGTAGGAAGAGTAGGGGTTTAGCCGCTATGTTAGGGAAATTTGGGAACAATAGGTCAAAATGATGACTTTAGTGCAAGATGGAAACAACAAAGACTTCAACATAGAACAAGTAGGGAAGGTTGGTGAAAGTAAGGCAAGATGGAAACAAAGAAAAGATGATGACAGTAAGGCAAGATAGAGGCAGTAAGTCAAGATGATGGCTGTAGACCAAGATGGAAGCAGATGTTCAAGATGATGCCTTTAGGACAAGATGAAAACATAAGTTCAAGATAATGACTGTAGGTAAAGAGGGAAACAGGAGTTCAAGATGATGACTTTACGACAAGATGAAAACAGAAGTTCAAGATGATGACTATAGGCCAAGATGGAAACAGAAGTTCAAGCTGGTGATGACTGTAGGTCAAGATGGAAACAGAAGTTCAAGATGATGACTGTAGGACAAGATGAAACAGAAGGTCATGACGATGACTTTAGGGCAAGATGGAAACAGAAATTCAAGATAATGACTATAGGTCAAGATGGAACAGAAGTTCAAGATGATGACTGTAGGTTAAGATGGAAACAGAAGTCCACGATGATGACAGTAGGACAAGATGGAAACAGAATTCAAGATGGTGACTGTAGGTCAAGATGGAAACAGAAGTTCAAGAAGATGACTTTTGGACAAGATGAAAACAGTAGGAAAAGATAAAAACAGTAGGTCAAGGTGATGACTTTAGGACAAGATGGAAACAGTATGACTGTCTGACTGTAGGTCTACACAGAAAGAAAAGATGATGACAGTAGGGCAAGATTGAGACAGTGACACTTTATGTTACCTAACCTTCCTTAAGATGTTAGCGGTACAAGGGGTTTTATTTTACCATTACCAGAGACAGTATAGGAGAGGAGCAAAGTCCAAGATATATTAAATACAAATGATGGGTTTAAAGAAATAAGTTTGCGAAAGGAAGAAGTGGGGGATATTGGCTGGGGGTGGATTGGCACAGGCTCCTATGAAAACCACCCATTGACTTAAATGAGCCAATAAACCTCCTGTACTATAACTGTCAGGTGGTTCATAAGTCAATGAGAGGTGGCAGGGGAGGTTTCCATTGGCTAGTAGAGAAAAAACCCAATGAGTGCACTATATTGTTTGTGCCAAGTAACTGATAAATGTAGTTCTACTATGGTACCAATGGCATTTCCCCAGTGGGGCCCATGCTCTTAGAAGCACCTTGGATCTATTTGAGAGCTAATATATTATTTGCACCTTCCTGTGGTGATGTGCACAAAACTGGGGATAAAACCGAAACTAACTAAAAAGCATTTTAGTTAAATAACATGGTCATAGCAATAAATACATATTGGCATAAACTTGCGCCTTAATTAATGAACTCCTGTGACTCACCAATCTGTCATGCAATCTGTCACGTATATTAAAGGCATAATATGGTTTCATTTTTTTATTCTCCAAAAGAAAAATGGAAACCAGCAGAAAAATTTTAAATAATTCCGAAATCTCCTATGAATAAGAAAGAAACAAAGACCGATCACAGGTTCCCATTGTCCGTTTCCTGCTGAAAGGTCAAGAGAAACCGTTACATTCGTACAAATTGTGTAAAAACGGTTCCGTCATCTGATCTTACAAATGTCACAAATGTTATGTGTCTTTTTGCTCATCTGATAAACAACTCTGCGGGTGCTGATTGCCTGCCAGCACCCATATGTCTCCTTGGAATGGGATCAAATGTAACAATCCTATCGGCTGTTGTGCCAAGGCCTTGATACCAACGGGACTCTTCTGTCAGGCATTTTCTGTATCGCTCAGCAAGGACTGACAGTAGCTGCCCGGAATTAGCAGAGCACTTAAAGGAGAACAATACCCAAATATTAACCACAGGGTCCCTGATACTACTGTATCTGCACAAGCAAACCAAGGAGTCTCCCCCAGAATAACTAAAACAGGGTTGGAAGCCCCGATATCTGTACTCATGATTTATTTGTCCCTGCTTTCTGGCATTGACTGGGCAGAGATGGGTTGAACATGTGCAATAAAGGAAGGAAACGTTTTTATTTGGCTATCGTCCCCAGAGAGAGAAGGGACAACAAATCATGTGTCCAGACATGGTGACCAGGCCTGGACTGGGAGTCAAAATAGGCCCAGCCATTCTAAGTACACAGAGGCCCAAACAGCCCCCTACCAGCCCAAACAGTCCCCTACCAGCCCACTATATGGTAACTTTCTACGGAACCATACAGCAGCCCCTCTGGCATTTGCCAGAACCCACAGATTGCCAGTCCGGGCCTGATGGTGACCATCAACTCTACATGCAGCTCTGCATTTTCCTTAGAGTGACAGGATTAATTTTGATACATCTCCTAAATGTGGTTGAGTTGATGGAAGGGGGTGCCTGAGCCCTATAATTCATGTACTAGAAGCATTCTACCCCCTAGGGTTGTTCCTGGGGTCCTTGTCCCTGAGGTAGCCTTTCAGATGTTGCCCACACCCAGCACTTATCTTTCATAATGGTTGGGCAAGGGGCCTATCGCTAGTGTAGAGAGCACAATTGCTCTATGTACTAGAAAAGACAAAACTCAGATCTAAAAAATGGAATTTCATCTCTTATACTGAACGTATTGCACGAGGCTAAGGTTTCAGCTTGTCAATAGCAGCAATGATCCAGGACTTCAAACTTGTCACAGGGGGTCACCATCTTGGAAAGTGTTTGTGACACTCACATGCTCAGTGGGCTCTGATTGGCTGTTGAGAAGCTAAGCTTAGGGCTCGTCACTAATTATCCAGCAGAAAATGAGCTTCCCTGGCTGTAATATAAGCTGATGCTACAGGTTTGCTGATTATTAAATTCTGATGCTAATTGCACTGGTTTCTGTGCTGCCATGTAGTAATTATGTGTATTAATTACTAATCAGCCTTATATTGTGACATTTCTATTCTATGTGTATATTGTGAGTGGGTCCCTAAGCTCAGTAAGTGACAGCAGCACAGAGCATGTGCAGTCAGCAGAAAAGAAGATGGGGAGCTACTGGGGCATCTTTGGAGACAGATCTTTACTGCTAAAGGGCTGTGGTTGCCTTGGGCTGGTACAGAAGCACAAAACACTATGTACAACATTTCTACTTACTTCTTTAGTTAGGCTTTAGTTTTCCTTTAATTACAGGCAGCAGAAGTGGGTGGGTTATGAGGGGTTTCTTCACCAGTGGAAATACAGAGGCTGAAAATGTGTCATTAGCCTTCAGGCTGAAAAAAAAAGTGACCTGTGACTAAGCAAAGACTGAAGCTCTATCTCTATCTAGGCAAACACTGCAGTAAATGATTAACTTGAAAATATATTTGTAAAATATTTCTGGAAGCAAGCACCAGTTCAGGCCTACCTAGGTCACAGGGCTGCTTGTAAAGGAAGGCTACAGCCACAATATTGGGCTGCTTTTATCTGCTACAATAGCTGATCATTGATGGAAAAAACACTTTTGGAAAGTTAAAAGAGATGTAAGCCCTTTTCACAAACCGTCATTGTTTTTGAAGAAGAATTAAAGACAAAAATGAATATGGCCAGAAATGCTGTATTTAATATACTGATGTTACTGTACCAGCCCACAGGTTCAGCCCTATAACAGTAATGCTCCAGGCCTTCACAGTTGACCCGAAGCTACGAAAATATTGTACCGGGCCCCCGTGATTTGTAATGGCGGCCCTGTGAGAAATCATTAAAACTTCTGAAAATTAGGTTCATCTGTCATAGAAAAAGCTTCTGCATACCAACTTATTAATCAATATTGGTATCTGAACTGACAGGTAATGTAAATCTCAATGAATTACTAATCAGTTTCTCATTAATTTCATACTGCATTTTTATTGTGTGTGGTGAGTCAACCCTTTAGCTCAGGTGAAGGACAGCAGCACAGAGCATGTGCAGTGAATCAGCAGAAAAGAAGATGGGGAGCTACTGGGGCATCTTTGGAGACACAGATCTTCCCTGCTAAAGGGCTGTGGTTGCCTTGGGCTGGTACAGAAGTCCCATAAAAATTCTCCTTGAAAATTATATAGCCTTATACCAAATTATGTTAACGAAAGTTAAAAACTGGACTGACTGATGACCTCCTAAGCTTTCCTAGTAGCCTTCCTACCTACTGTGTGGGGCACAAGGCTAAGGGTAGTCGTCACTACGTGCCCCTCTCTAGGTGACTCTGCTCTTACAATTCCTCATAGTCCATTCCTTACCTTACCCCATGGCATTACAGCCCTTGCAGAGCTGGTCCATTCCAGTTGATTCAATAACATTTAACTGTGTATCCAAAATGTACAGTATTAAACTGATTGTTAGCGGTAGGACCCGTAGACTATAATGGATATCAAAAAAAAAAAAAGTTGTGCGTTTTGAAAAATGCCTATTGACCATAGTGCATTTGCTGACTTTTTTGCCATTTTGCACATTTAGTCAAATCTAAATAGGTCTGGTTCACCCATTACTAGTGGTGAATGGGAAGAAAATGATCAGGGGAGCAGTATTTTGCATGTTATTTTGTGGTCAGCCACTAGAGGCCACTGTTTCACACTATGGATGATCTGACATGAATGGTATGGCAGCTTCTATATACAGTATAAGATGAAAAATATGAAGCTAAATAAGGCTGATTAATCAAAATAATCGTTACCATTATGTTGTATTGAACCTGCGGCTGCACAGAACAACATTCCATCCCCATTGTGGGGTCCTAAAACTCCCAGAAATATGTTCAAACTTTCATAATCTGCCAAATGTTGGACATGGTAATTGAGGGGTGCGCCCCACACTGGGCGCACCAGATTTCCATTTTGCAAATGTTGGGAGGTATGTGATGTGATTATACTCCTCATGGGACTAGACCAACCTGTACCCAATTATAGCATCACAACATTATAAGACCATATATGGCCCAAGATCAACTTGTAGTGGATTCTCTTGGCGTCCCACGCCGCACTGAGTAGGAAGAAGAAAAGAGGACACAGCAGGTCTAGCTTGGCGCGTTTCAGGCGCAGGCGACCTTAATCAAAAGCATAAGCATCCCTAGGCTTATGATTAAGGGCGCCTGAGCCCCAAACGAGTAAAGCTAGACGTGCTGTGTGCCCATCATTATGGATCAATAAAGATTTCAGATTTTAAAGTACTCCGTTGTGCGGAAACTTCCTCCTTTCTTCTTCCAAGATCAACTTGTATCCAATTACATTGTTAGACTGTTCATGGAATGGACCAATTTACAGCCAATGCGAATAGTAAAACTCTCACCGCTCAGACTTTGACAGCCAATTACAGCTAAAACAGCAATAAAATGTGAATATGATAGGCTCCTCTCTATGGAACAAAGTTTAACCAATTTCTTTGACGTTTGTTAACACCAGGCAATAATAACATTTAAACAGGAATAACAAATAATTCATATTTTGTAACTCCCCTAATTAAATGTGAAATTGGAGAGGTGGTTGTGGCTCTGCTGATTATCCTCGGTGCCCTCGTGTTAGCAGCTCTCTGTCTGAACAGAGACATTTGTTGACTTTAACAGAAGGTCAGTCTTTCAGGGCAGTATTTCATTGCCAAAGCTCATTTACACTGAATGACAAATATACCACTGGTGCTGGCATGATGGTGAGCTGCTCCTCATTGGCTCAGTGGCCTGATTCCTGAATCTCCACCCAAAAACTGTATTTTGCACAAGAAATTAAAACTCATTACTATACAGTAAACCCACATTTTTAAATACCCCAATTTTACGGTTTTTCATAGTTTCAACACTATTTATATGTATAATGAATGCGTAATGCATTTCCCTGATTTTACATTTTCTTGGAGTTTACACCATTTCTGATCCCCCGAAAAACATAAAATGGAGATTATACTGTATATTGGCAACAGTATGTGTCTGTATTCTCTGCACTACTGGTTCTGACAAAGGAAACAATGGATCAAAAGGTCTTTCAGGCTGCAAAATAGGTAAATGGGAAATATTTCAATTGTGTTTGTAAGATATTTGGAAATGAGGCCTATAATTAAGTACAATACATTGCAGGGATCAGCTCGTTGATGGGAAAAATGAATTATTTAATAAAATCAATGCTAACACTGTTGCAAAGTGACTTCCGTCATTAAAGCTTTGGCTATCAGCTCCCCCTGCTGTCAGCCCATGTCATTGCACACAGACCGCCTACTGATGTTTCTACTCACTATCATTTTGTTCTTGCCAGTGTTTAAAGGGGTGGTTCACCTTGAAATGGATACTTGAGTTTTATGGTGTAGTTTTTATTTCTAAATGACACTATTTACACTGCAAATAATTCACTCTGCCATGTAAAATTTCATTCCTAACCCAAGAAGTGTATTTTTTAGTTGTAATATTGGTGTGTAGGTGCATCTCAGCTCATTTTGTCTGGTCATGTGCTTTCAGAAAGAGCCAGCACTTTAGGATGGAACTGCTTTCTGGCAGGCTGTTGTTTCTCCTACTCAATGTAACTGAATGTGTCTCAGTGGGACCTGGATTTTACTATTGAGTGCTGTTCTTAGATCTACCAGGGAGTTATCTGGTTACCTTCCCATGGTTCTGCTGATGGGGGGGGAGGAGGTGATATCACTCCAACTTGCATTGTAGCAGTAAAGCTCTCCATAGACGCGACAATTCTTCTTGCCGAACGACTGATTTTAGGGAAGTCCGACTAATTCTTCTAAATTATCGTGCGGTTAGTGGGATTCGAACGATCGAACATTTTACGATTTTTGGCCGACATCTGTCAGGAAATTGATCGGCCAGGTTTAAAAATCTTTGTCGGTCCCAGTGCAATGTATCTATGTTTGCAGGGCCAAGCAGGCAGCTCCCCTTTGTTTTCCTGGCAAATTGATCTTTTTTAGTTGATTGTAAATTCGTACAATTGTACGATTGTTCCGAGATGATCGTGGTCTCACGATGAGGATCTGATCTTTGAAAAATCTCAACATCTATGGCCAGCTTAAGGGTGGTTGCAGACGAGGCTACTGGGCGATGGGTGACTTTGGAAAATGAAGAGTTCCGAGTGCCATCCCGCCGCGATTTACATTGTAGCTGGTGGGAAGTCATTTAGGGGAGATAAGTCGCCCGAAGAAGAGTCAATTTGTTGCTGGGCGACTAATCTCCCCCAGTAGCCTCGTCTGCCACCACTAGGGTTGCCACCGGGGCCGGTATTACAAATTTACCGGCAATGTAGCTGCCGGTAAATTTGTAATACAATCAAAAGGAGCCCTCGGCCTGCCCCCAATCCCCTGCAACTTACCTTTTTTTTTGCCTCTTCTAGCGTCCGCGGGTCTCCGTCGCGTGGCCCTGCCCCTTTTGACGTCACACCCGCCCCTTTTGACATCACACCCCGTCCATTTGAGGCCCCGCCCCAGCAGCCGGTAACATTTTTTATAAAAGGTGGCAACCCTAGCCACCACCCTAAAGAGTGACTGTAGTTTATCACAGCAAAAGTCACATGCCTGGGGGCACCTGGGAAACTATTATCGTTTAACTATTAACGTTTTGAAAAAAACATGTTTTCCTGTGACAGAATCCCTTTAAGCTAACCTTTGGTATATTATAGAATGACTGATTTAAGCAACTTTTTAATTCATTTCTATTTGTTATAGGTTTTGAATTATTTGCCTTCTTCTGACTCTTTCCAGCTCTCAAATTGGGGTCACTGACCACATGTAAAAAACAAATGCTCTGTAAGGCTACAAATGTATTGTTATTGCTACTTTTTTAAAAATCATCTTTGTAGTCAGGCCCCTCCTAATCATATTCCAGTTTTGCTTGCTAGGGCCGGTTGGACTAGGGTTGCCACCTGTCTGGTTTTGACCCGGACTGCCCATCCACCCAAAAAAGTAAAGTATACTTTTAACTATATTCAATAAAGACATGTAACTGCGTTTTGGCCCTGTGGATTCCTCTGAGTGCCGGATAGCCCTGTTCTTGTCTTATATCCTTGAAGACTGCCCTTCACCATGCTTGAATGTAGAAGGTTGGCTGGGTGTGTTGGAGTTCGGTGAAGACTGCCCTTCACCAAGACCCATAGTAGCTCCCCTTACAACTGGTGTATATCAATAGGGACAGCAGACCCAGCAGGTGGTGTAGGGCCTAAACATACAGGGAACACAGTGAGGGATCCCGACTGGGGCTCTTTATAGTTATATGTGTACTGAACAGATCACTACCAGCCCTGCTACTGAAACATTTTCTCCTGATTGACTCCCAAGTAGTTGACCTTTTCCAGCGTTTATAAAGTTGCCCTGCCTGTGCCCTTCAGGTCCCAACAAGCTTGCCAGACATGGGAAATGAGACTTACGTAGCAGCACACAGCCAAGCAACACTAATCTTTTGTGTGTGCCCTGCCCGTTCCACTATTGCTTTCCACAAGTGTAGGTGTGACGTGTGCTTGGAATGCTTTGGTGGGATGTGAAGAATTCCTGTCACTGTGTAGCTCCATTGAATCCACATGGCTGGACACGGTTATTATGGGCTTGCTAAGTGTGTTGCGTTTAGCCCAGAGCTCTGTGATTTTCATGCTCAATCTGCCATTGTCTCACTGACATATTAGTTATTGGAGGAGGTGCCGGGAAAAATGCCAAGTGAATTACAGGGGCTGACATACAAATTCCCCTGTAATATCACTTGTTCACTTATTCTATTCTCTTGGTTCATTTACTACAGCAGCACTTTGTGGTAGTTGGTGAAAAGAACGTGCCATGCTATTTGCTTACACGTGTGCACCTTTACTCCCTGACCATCATTTTAATTGCCGCTTCAGGAGAGAGAACCATTTTGTGGGTCTTTGACTAGTGGACACAATGGTCATTATGTTTCTGAAAAGTAGTTCTTTTATCCAAAAATTAGTTGGCAATTAAACCTGGTATTTTTCATGTATCACAATGGTTCCAATGGACTTTTTCAGGCAGGTGTTGGCTGATTCTGTCACAACAGGACCACAAAACTCATTGGAGCTGGCTTTAAAGCCTGGAACTAGGGGTAGATAGACGAGTCACATGCCTATATGCTGAACTGAAGAAGCTGCTCGGATGAGTAGTGAAACGTCTTCATTGATTACTCAGCAAGTCCAGTTGTTTTTAGATTGACCTATACTAGATATACCATGACCTGGATGAATGAAAATCTTCATAATCATGCCTAAGGCACTAAGGTGAAGGGGCACCAGCCACCTCTTTTGATGCCTTCCCCTTGTTCTGGGCCTTTTGTCCCCCACTTCCAGCAATTCTTTCTTTACCCTTTGCTATAGCTGGTGCGTGCATGTGCTTTTCCATGGGATTGCCTAGGGCTTGGCCTGGCACTTCTGCCATTAGTTGCTTGGTTACATTATTGAAGGTGTGAATTGTGAAACCAACTTTGTAAATGTGCTACACAAAGCTCTTTTTGTCAGGTGGGCCCCTACTGTCACATCGAAAGAAGGGATTCCAACATGACACACAACAGGTGTCCAGCCTCAGGGTAAAAGATCCTCAGAATGGTGTCTGTTTGTATCCTTATCAATGTGCTAAGCCAGATCATTCCCCACTTTGGCAAGTGACGCCTATGGTACTAACCTTTGTGCTCTTGAAGCTGGAGCCGCTTGCTGCTCTAAAAACATAAATTATTTTGGGATGACATACTCCTTTAATTAAACACTAGCTTAATTCATCGACCCTATGGGTTACTTCCAGCATTACCTCTTAAAGCAGTGGTCCCCAACCTATGGGGCTTGCACCCTGTGGGCTTAGAGCCTTGGCTGGTGGGGGTCCACCAAATCAAATATACGGGTATACCCACATTTATAAGATACCCAGAGATGATATTCCCATTCTCCTAAGGAAGATACATTGTAGCTAATAAACGTTCGGGAACTTGTTTTGACCCATTAAAATAGTATTCTAGAAGAGGTAGCAGTGTTTCTTTTGACTGGGCCACCTTGAATGCCATATGTTCTGATTGATTTCCATCCTTTAATCTGGTTTGACTTGACAGCTGACTTTTAAGTTATCCAACCCATTGCTGGATGACTTTTCAGCTCTTCTTTCTGTTTTCTTAGACTAAGAATGCAGTGTCCCTATTGTTTCCTTATTCCAATGTCTGATGAAGGTCACCAACATAGGTCGTTTACTTAAAAGCAAAGTACCAGTTAAGCACAGGCATCAGGATGAAAAAGAACCTATGACTATAGAGGCATGAATGAAATTAATGATTTGTTTGGTATGGTGATACAGTACCTTCATCAGAACTTGTTTATGCTATCTGTCTGTGCTATAACTTTCTACCTCCCATTGGGTATCCACTGAGGCTGAGGCTTTTGTTTGCATGAACCACAGGAAATATTCTGTAGTGACCAGGATGAAGAACAATGGTCCATTCAGACCTTTATTTTAATGACATGAATGTTTAAACTCCTCTTTACATGAAACCACCCAATGCAGTGTTTGAGAAGATGGCACATGACATAAATGTTGTTTAACTTGTATCTACTACTAGTTATCATCTATCGGCAATAAATAATGTTAGTAGGGGAGTAAATAATGCTAGTAGCAGGTCACAGTTCTTGCCAAATCTGACTTTTATCTCTAGGCAGATGAATACACATGACTCGGCGTGGCACTGGTTCAGATTTTTAATGATCTGTAGAATGCAATGAGGTGGATGAAAGTATGTTCACAGTCTTAATCTGACTCGTAACACGTGAGATACTGCTCACACGCATGTAGCTATCCTTTAGAGACTGTGTGATGCTCTATCTCTCTTGTCTGCCAGGATCGACACAGATTGCACACCCACCTCTACACCTACACAGAGGCAGTCAGACACCAGCAGAACACTGAGTAACTTGCTATATGCCATCGCCATGCAGCTGGTTACTTACCAGTTTTATGGAAGGATCTCTGCACAGCACACACACACATAGGAATTTCTGTGTGGGTTCAGTGCCTGCTGAAAATGTGACAAAGTGCATTTCAGAACTCCTACTGTCATACCGTACCCAGCAGAGAGCCTTTATTCTGGAGGGGAGACACTAACATACTGTGGAACTAAGCATTTTCTTGTTTGCTGGAGAGAAGTCTTAATGGAACCTGGAGCCTGAAGGCAACTGCTCCAGGTAGCTATGAAACTTCACTCCTCCTCTAATGTTTGATGCCATTGACGTTGTGTCTGAGTTTAAAAGCAACTGCTCTAGGTAGCTATAAAACTTCTTTCTACTAACCCTTCTGTGTTTGATGACATTGATGATGTGAATTTGAAGGAAACTGCTCTAAGTAGCTATTAAACATTTTTCTACTAACCCTGTAGGGTTTGATGCCATTGATACTATGAATTTGAAGGCAACTCCTCTATGTAACTTTGAAATTTCTTCCTTTCATCCTGTAGTATTTAATGCATTTGTTGCTGTGTCCAATTTTGTAGGCAAACTGCTGTACACATTTATTAAATTCCCCATGTCCTCTAGTGTTTAATGCCACTGATGTGTCTGAGTTTAAAGGCATCTTATCTAAGTACCTTGTGCTCTAGGGAAGTATGAAGAGGTCTTCCAGTCCTCTCTAGTGTTTGAGTCTATTGATGTTGTGTCTGAGTTTGAAGACATCTGCTCTCAAGGTAGTTAATAAACTTCTTCCACTCCTCCTCTATTGTTTATTCAATTGAAGTTGTGTTTAAGTGTGCAGGCAACTGCATTAGGTAACTTCTGCTCTTGGAAACTTGAAGGCATCTGCTCTAGGTAACTTAAAAGCATCTGCTCTAGGTAACTTGGAGTTATCTGCTCTGGGTAACTTGAAGGCATCTGCTCTAGGTAACTTGAAGGCATCTGCTCTAGGTAATTTGAAGGCATCTACTCTAAGTAACTTGAAGGCATCTACTCTAGGTAACTTGAAGGCAGTTGTAGTCGGTACCTTGAAGGCATAGGGAACTTGACGGCAACTGGTCTAGGTAACTTAAAGGCAACTGCTCTAGGTAGCTAAGATCTCATTTTCCTCATCTAAAGATGAATGATTGATGTTGTGCTTGTGCACAGTTACAGGGATGCAACCAAAATGTTCCTTATGAATGAACTTTCTATATACTAGTTCTACAGTAGTAAGTTCTACAGTAGTACAAATGTGTTTGTAACTATGATAATATATTTATCTTAATTAACAGTATAAAAAATGTTGTTGACCTGTGCCACTTCCCAGTTAAATGGTTGAGGTGCACACCATACATCAAACAGATATGGGGAATGGTGTTAGTCTCAAAGGGAATGGATTATCCTACAACTCGTAAAACTAGGATACAATCCATGACATTACTAGTCCTGCTTTATATCATTTTTATTACAGTTCCTTGGCTCTCCTAGGGCACTGTATGTATATATAGAACATCCTACCAGCTGAGCTAGCATCTGTTGGCTCAGTAGAAAGCTTAAAACAGAGAAATAACACACTAGTTACATTATAAAATAATAGATACGGAACAAGGTGAAATTAGATGTCCTATTTGTAGTCAGAATTTGGAATAAGTTTTACTGGATGATTTCCTCATCTTCTGGACCAAAACAACAGGAACTGCCAGTGAGGGAACGGTTGAACGTGATGGATACGATTCATAGCTAATGACTGTAATTATATAATTATATGTTGCGCACAGACTGCTTGAACTGTGAAGCAGATTACACTGGTGGAAAGGAGTAAGAACGCAGTACAGTATTACATCTGATATTCTCTATTTTATCCATTAGATCTGGCACTTTACTTGAAGTGACAACACTTAAAAGCAACCTAGAGCTCCACAGGTAAGATTGTGCTTTTCAGAATATTAAGGAATGTTTCATAAGACTGCATAATGAATTGCTCAGAGTCATTGTAATCCCATCACTCCTTCCTAATTGCATCAGCTTCAGTATTTTACAATTATTTCTTCTTATGATTTTTAACATTGTAGGATGATGATAATATCGGTTGAAAAAGTGAAAAATCGAGTTGCATTGATAAGATTGCGTTTTTGCATGGTTCTGCTAGTTAACATTTCACTAATCAATCATTGTTTTTGCACACCCTATAATTGACCGTAAAGTTCTTTCATCTGATTTTCATTAACTGTTGTTAAATATTAAAATAGAAAATGTCAGAATGATGGATGATGTGTTTAACTTGGATTTGCAGTGATGTTTTGTGGGAGGTATCTTGTGGGAAGTAAGCAGCTGTGGCAGCCAGTAACATAACTACCCTCCAAGGGGCTAGGGTTGCCACCTTTTCTTGAAAAAAACATTGGGATCAGGCTTCATTTTTACCGGCCAGGCCGGTAAAATACCGGTCGGGTGGCAACCCTACAAGGGGCCCATCCACAAAAAATAATCTTGGGCCCTAATCTGCCGCATCTGAGGAGGCAGACCCCTAGCTGCAGGCCAAACCCTCGACTTTACCGACATGTGTGCACTTACCAAAGCATGCTAGCTCTGTGGGAGTCAGAAAGTGGCAGCCAGCTACCACTCTGGGCCCCCTTTCTCCCACCCCACCCAAAGTTGTGGGGTTGCTGTTGAGTAGTTAGGACACTGTAACTTTAAGAGCCAAATTTCTGAGTTCCGAGAGATGGTGGCTATAGTAGCAGTGGGTTAATAGTCTCTGGGAAGGGAGTGTGACTGTGGGATAGCAGGTATAGTAGGGAGAGATGGTGCCTATAGTAACAGTGGATAATAGTCTCTGGGAAGGGAGTGTGACTGTGGGATAGCAGGTATAGTAGGGAGAGATGGTGCCTATAGTAACAGTGGGATAATACTCTCTGGGAAGGGAGTGTGACTGTGGGATAGCAGGTATAGTAGGAAGAGATGGTGCCTATAGTAACAGTGGGATAATACTCTCTGGGAAGGGAGTGTGACTGTGGGATAGCAGGTATAGTAGGGAGAGATGGTGCCTATAGTAACAGTGGATAATAGTCTCTGGGAAGGGAGTGTGACTATGGGATAGCAGGTATAGTAGGAAGAGTTGGTGCCTATAGTAACAGTGGGGATAATAGTCTCTGTGAAGGGAGTGTGACTGTGGTTTAGAAGGTATAGTAGGGAGAGATGTGCCTATAGTAACAGCGGGATAATAGTCTCTGGGATGGGAGTGTGGCTCTGGGATAGCAGGTATAGTAGGGAAAGATGGTGCCTATAGTAACAGTGGCATAATAGTCTCTGGGAAGAGAGTGTGGCTGTGGGATAGCAGGTATAGTAGGGAGAGATTGTGCCTATAGTAATAGTGGGATAATAGTCTCTGGGAAGGGAGTGTGACTGTGGGATAGCAGGTATAGTAGGGAGAGATGGTGTCTATAGTAACAGTGGGATAATAGTCTCTGGGAAGGGAGTGTGACTGTGGGATAGCAGGTATAGTAGGGAGAGATGGTGCCTATAGTAACAGTGGATAATAGTCTCTGGGAAGGGAGTGTGACCGTGGGATAGCAGGTCTACTAGGGAGAGATGGTGTCTATAGTAACAGTGGCATAATAGTTTCTGGGAAGGGAGTGTGACTGTGGGATAGCACGTATAGTAGGGAGAGGTGGTGCCTATAGTAACAGTGGGATAATAGTCTCTGGGAAGGGAGTGTGACTGTGGGATAGCAGGTATAGTAGGGAGAGATGGTGCCTATAGTAACAGTGGATAATAGTCTCTTGGAAGGGAGTGTGACTGTGGGATAGCAGGTATAGTAGGGAGAGATGGTGTCTATAGTAACATTTTCAGGAGACCTGTACATCCATGGCAGCTAATGAGTTAAGCCATATTTGCATCAATCCAGCACAGAACTTGGTTTAACAAGGGTTCTGATTCACTAACACAACCCCAGCTATTAATAAACAGAGAACACTGTGTAGGGTGTAATTGTCTCTAGTAATTACTGCCTACTGTAAAAAGTCTGTAAAAAGTCAATGTCTGTTTATGGGAGGAGCAAGATGTACTTTCTAAAACTTTAATGTCATGACGGAAAAAGACAAATTGGCTCCTTGTCAGGAGCAATATGGCAAAGTATTGTGGAATGAAATGATGCCCAGGTTACATTACCTCCATTGAGGAGTGAAAGCGTTATAATTTTAATATCATATAGTTTATCATTTGTCGAGACATGGAGGCTGGAAATCCATGTCTTGCTTTGTATCTTGTAGGCATTGTAGGGCAACCGGGTCATGGGAAATGAAGTCTGTGCTGGCAATGGAGATAGACAACCTTCTACGTGCCTAATATTACCAGACTACATTCCCTAGCATTACTTCTTCAAACTACTGGTTTATATAAAGGCTTTCAACATTGTGGGTCTTATTTTACCACTGGCATTTAATTCTCTTCTCTTCAATACAATAATATACAATATTATACAAATGTGATGCAAAACTACGGAAGAATAAAATCCTTGAGCCTAGGGGCTTCATCCATCTTATTGGAGAGCCTATCTTAAATGAGGCCATAAGAAGCAAGAAGTCTGCAATTAACATAGATCAGTCTACTGCAACTGTAATAGTTAAATAACTGTAATATTTAAGAATTGTATATGCTTTCAGTTTAGGTGAAGCGTTGACACTCATGGAGTCCTTGTGTCTTCTCTAGCTGAACTTCTCTGAGCTGTTGTGCCTCCATTGTACCTGGTTCTCATTCGTATGTGGGCCTCCTCTGTAGCCGAGTGCCATCTGTTAGTGGCTCTTCTCTATAGGTGGGCATCCTCTGTAGCTGGGCTAATTTGTCAGTGAGTGCAGTGAGTTGACTATCTCCAACCCGAACCTAATACAGTACATTCCTGGCTAATTCTGATGATGTCTGAGCCTTTATCTTCTCCCCACGTTTCCATGTTTCCATGGGTTCTTCTGGATACTCCCACACTTCAAAAACAAAGTGGCAGGTTAATAGGGGGGGGGTGAGTCACTGTACTACTTGCTACCATGTAAGGTGACCAGATGAGTGAATATTTGACCTGTCAGACTAGGAACATACAACACCATAATTCAGTCATAAACCAACAGAATGCTCTACGTTGGGCCTTCTCTGAAGCTGGATTTTGTGTGTAATGTGGTCTCCTCGGCTTCATGGGCCTCTTCTGTAAGCTGGCATCTTCTTTAACTCTGGTCCCTTTGCAAATGAGTCACCTCTGTACATGATAGAGGTGCACAGACTGGGTCAAAACCCGTGGATCTGGTAGGTTTGGGCCATCAATTTAGCTCTGACGGGTCAGGAGCAGGTGGTAGGCCTAAATATACACAGGACTTACTTTCTTCACCCTTTCTCTCTTTCCCTGGCTCCAACTCTTTGGGGCTAGCTTTTATAGACTTGCAGCCACCTGTCCTGCCCCCCTCCTGTGTTATCAGAGTTGGGCAGGTCTATAAAATGTAGCAGTATGGCGGACTTGTAATTACTCTGGCAACTCTGCTTCATTGGGCAATAATTGGCAGGACAGAAGGATAGTGTATTTAATGGCATCATTTAGCAATTTGCGAAGACCCACGTAAACATTCCAAAAGGAATCCAACAGGGCAGTTAGGAACCTACTTTTCATTTATTGGAAAATTGTATACATAGCCACAGTGCAGGTGGGGTACCTGAAGGCTGGGCCAAGCATTAGTCAACAGGTATAATTAAAAATATACTACTAATAATAATATTAGTACTTTATTAATAAGAGCAGTGTTCCTGAATTATGAAGCTGTCCTACCTGAGAAAGGATGGAAGCCTGAAGATCATTAAGAGGTGAATGGACATTTGTGCTCCTAAATACATCTGAAAGCCCAGCTTGATGGTTAGTTAGGGTGATATGTTGGGTGAATATGTATTTACTGCCTTATGATTTTTGCTGCCTTAAAATCACATCAATATTTTTCTACTTCTGAAGGTCCTGGCCAAAGGTTGGGCCTTCAAGGTTTATCCTGAACAAAAGTTGGACATTCAAGTAGGGCTTATACCCTAAGCCCTGACAAAGGTCCTGGCCAAAGGTTGGGACTTCAAGGTTGATCCTGAACAAAAATTGGACCTTCAAGTAGGGCTTATACTGTAATCCCTTAAGGTGATGAACTACTGTAGTTGTAAAATCAAGGATTCCAAAAGTTTAGGGACAAAAACAATTTCCTAAGAGTATCACAACAAGAAGTAGATTTAATAGTCTATATAAATCTCTAACATGCCCAACACCATGGCACTGACTGTCCTATGAAAAAAACCACCAGAGAGTGGAGAGCAGAGGGGTGAACCCACTACAGGCATTAAGGGAATGCAAAGCATGTCAACCAATTTCTCCATAAAATAATTGCAGCCCATTTGTTTTGCCTTTATTGGGCAGCACAGTTGCCCTTTTTCCTCTCTCTAAAGATCATTGTTACTCTGCTGTTTGGTTTTCCTATGACTGCTGTGTTTGTGTCCTGGATTTCAACACTGATGACAAAGACCATTTGTATAAGATTCCTCTGGGGTCAGTGCAATGCAGTACTAAGGCTTTTTACTGACACGGGGTCTAATAAGAATATTACCCCCCAAGTATTTATGTGCTGAATCATTTATCTAAAGTTTTTGCTTTATGCAAGGGTGGGGGTGAAGACAAGGGCAAATGCATTGGGTTCCACAGTGTTGAAGATCAAGATTGAAAGAATATGGTACGTTGGTGACATTAGTGCAAGAGAGTTGTGTTAGGCCAAGATGGAGGCAGTTCTGTAAATTGGTAACATAAAAACAAGGTGGAGACATTTGGGCACATTGGTGACAGAATGAGGTTGAGACAATTCTTCAGGTGCAAAAGACAATTCTTCAGCTGCTGTTGAAGAACCACTTCTTGCACTGTCTGACAATTTTTGCTGTTTAAAGTTCCTTCATGATCTATTTACATATTGTACTTTAAAGAACTTTCAAAGAGTAATCATGTAAAAACAATTCCTATTTCCAGTTTATTTGCAAGGCTCTTCACACTCTCCAGCTCATTTATATCCTTCTTAAGGACCCTAAAACTGCACTGCATACTCCAGGTAATATTGTGTCTGGCTGCACACCTTTCCTTTATTGGAAATTAAGGTGGAAGGTGTGCCAAACTATATTTTTTTATAGTTTGTTATCCACATAAATCCCCAAATCCTTCTCAATTATGGATACCCCCAACACGCTGCCATTTAGTGTATAACTCACATGTATGTTAATATGAGCTGAATCTTTTATCTAAATATGGACTGTGCAAACTATTGCTTTTCAACTGTTGCTCAACTACAGACTGATGTGCAACAGGTTCCCAGTGACTATTATTCACTGTTACTATAAGCACCATCTCTCCCTACTATACCTGCTATCCCACAGTTACACTTCCTTTCCCAGAGACTATTATCCACTGTTACTATAGGCACCATCTCTCCCTACTATACCTGCTATCCCACAGTCACACTCCCTTCCCAGAGACTATTATCCACTGTTACTATAGACACCATCTCTCCCTACTATACCTGCTATCCCACAGTTACACTTCCTTTCCCAGAGACTATTATCCACTGTTACTATAGGCACCATCTCTCCCTACTATACCTGCTATCCCACAGTCACACTCCCTTCCCAGAGACTATTATCCACTGTTACTATAGACACCATCTCTCCCTACTATACCTGCTATCCCACAGTCACACTCCCTTCCCAGAGACTATTATCCACTGTTACTATAGACACCATCTCTCCCTACTATACCTGCTATCCCACAGTCACACTCCCTTCCCAGAGACTATTATCCACTGTTACTATAGACACCATCTCTCCCTACTATACCTGCTATCCCACAGTCACACTCCCTTCCCAGAGACTATTATCCACTGTTACTATAGACACCATCTCTCCCTACTATACCTGCTATCCCACAGTCACACTCCCTTCCCAGAGATTATTATCCCACTGTTACTATAGGCACCATCTCTCCCTACTATACCTGCTATCCCACAGTCACACTCCCTTCCCAGAGACTATTATCCACTGTTACTATAGGCACCATCTTTCCCTACTATACCTGCTATCCCACAGTCACACTCCCTTCCCAGAGACTATTATCCACTGTTACTATAGACACCATCTCTCCCTACTATACCTGCTATCCCACAGTCACACTCCCTTCCCAGAGATTATTATCCCACTGTTAACTATAGGCACCATCTCTCCCTACTATACCTGCTATCCCACAGTCACACTCCCTTCCCAGAGACTACTATCAACTGTTACTATAGGCACCATCTCTCCCTACTATACCTGCTATCCCACAGTCACATTCCCTTCCCAGAGACTATTATCCCACTGTTACTATAGGCACCATCTCTACCTACTATACCTGCTATCCCACAGTCACATTCCCTTCCCAGAGACTATTATCCCACTGTTACTATAGGCACCATCTCTCCCTACTATACCTGCTATCCCACAGTCACACTCCCTTCCCAGAGACTATTATCCACTGTTACTATAGACACCATCTCTCCCTACTATACCTGCTATCCCACAGTCACACTCCCTTCCCAGAGACTATTATCCACTGTTACTATAGGCACCATCTCTCCCTACTATACCTGTTATCCCACAGTCACACTCCCTTCCCAGAGACTATTATCCACTGTTACTATAGACACATCTCTCCCTACTATACCTGCTATCCCACAGTCACACTCCCTTCCCAGAGACTATTATCCACTGTTACTATAGACACCATCTCTCCCTACTATACCTGCTATCCCACAGTCACAGTCTCTGCCCAGAGACTACTATAGACCTACTGTATTTCCAGGGCCGCTCCGGCCATGAGGCAAGGTGAGAATCTTGCCTCAGGCGGCACGGAGCGGCCAGTTACCAGGGGCGGCAAAAAGCCGCCTCTAGTAACTTTAAGAGCCGAATTTCCGTTTTTTAAAACGGAAATTCGGCTCTTCTAGCGCAGCGAGCGCAATAGCGCTCACTGCACTAGCGATGCGGCCCCTCCTCCACCCGCTCCGACGCTGGTAGTTAGAAGAGCGGAGCAGGAGGAGGGGCGGCATTGGGGCTGCTGCCTCAGGCGGCAGCAGCCCCTGAAACGTGCCTGTGTATTTCCCACTCCTACTAAAAACACTGCTGATACTGCTAAAAGTTATATTTGTGGTACAAATACACTTCTGCTATAATTGTTCCTCTGTTGGTCCCTTTTATATTTGCGGTCCAATTTAATGCCCAACTTATTTCCCTTGAAAACAACAAAAAGCAGGATTAGGAATGGAAGGCGAAACAGCAACATGTTGTGCAGCAGTGGGAGGTAGGCTGAAGTGAGTTGCCAATAAAGAGAGCCAGGAGTGGGGGAGAGAAAGAGAGGGTGAATGAGAGAGGTGAGGAATGATGTAAGATTTGGATCTCTTTACTTTGGCCCAAACAGAAACACATATGTATGTAATGCTGAAACATTATTTTGTGAATTGTTTGTACAGCCAAATCTGAATATTGTTTATGATTTTAAATAAGAAAAAAGTTATGTAAATGTGATATTGTTACCTCTGTTATGATTGATACAAATCAGAAAAGTTAAAAGCAGTGGTTAATGTAGCCCCTTGGTATCAATAAAAGCTGTTTGTGTAGGTGCTGTAGGTGCACAAGTGTAGGAGGTGAAAACTAGTATTCCCTTCCCAGGCTCTCCAGTGTCTGTTAGCACAAGGCATGCAGAAACAAATATTTATAGTAGGAGAAAGTTACATCGCACATAAAGATGGGGCAGGGCTGGGTTTAAACTAAGCAGAAAGCCTGTAGAACACTTGCGCTGGCACCTCTAGCGTTGGCTGCATTCTGCATCTGCATCAAGGTGCAGTGAGCTTAGCAAAGGGGTGCAAGTGAGCCCTTTCATTAATGGCTACCATAAGTAGGCTCCAAGCTTGGAAGTGCCCTGCATACGTCCCTTGTCACTCACCAGCATGTGTTATGAATAAGGTTCAAGTTATGAGGCATTGAAGGGGTTACCCATGTGCCGCACATCTCCCAGACCCTCTGGGACCCTCTATTATAAACTACAAGGATATTAGATGTCACCAAGGAGTAACATGTTTATATAAAGGCTGCAGGCTGAGTTATACAGGGAACTCTGAGTATCACTCATGTATTATAAGGGATAATGTACCCCCTACTGTAAATGATAAGGATATTAGAAGTCACCGAGGGGTTATTCTGTGACCATATAAAGACACAAGGCTGCAGGCTGAGTTATACAGGGAACTCTGAGTATCACTCATGTATTATAAGGGATAATGTACCCCCTACTGTAAATGATAAGGATATTAGAAGTCACCGAGGGGTTATTCTGTGACCATATAAAGGCACAAGGCTGCAGGCTGAGTTATACAGGGAACTCTGAGTATCACTCATGTATTATAAGGGATAATGTACCCCCTACTGTAAATGATAAGGATATTAGAAGTCACTGAGGGGTTGTTCTGTGACCATATAAAGGCACAAGGCGGCAGGCTGAGTTATACAGGGAACTCTGAGTATCACTCATGCATTATAAGGGATAATATACCCCCTACTGTAAATGATAAGGATATTAGAAGTCACTGAGGGGTTGTTCTGTGACCATATAAAGGCACAAGGCTGCAGGCTGAGTTATACAGGGAACTCTGAGTATCACTCATGTATTATAAGGGATAATGTACCCCCTACTGTAAATGATAAGGATATTAGAAGTCACCGAGGGGTTGTTCTGTGACTATATAAAGGCACAAGGCGGCAGGCTGAGTTATACAGGGAACTCTGAGTATCACTCATGTATTATAAGGGATAATGTACCCCCTACTGTAAATGATAAGGATATTAGAAGTCACTGAGGGGTTGTTCTGTGACCATATAAAGGCACAAGGCTGCAGGCTGAGTTATACAGGGAACTCTGAGTATCACTCATGTATTATAAGAGATAATGTACCCCCTACTGTAAATGATAAGGATATTAGAAGTCACCGAGGGGTTATTCTGTGACCATATAAAGACACAAGGCTGCAGGCTGAGTTATACAGGGAACTCTGAGTATCACTCATGTATTATAAGGGATAATGTACAAGAATAATTTATCCACTTTGCTGTGAAAAAAATATATTTTTAGGGAAATACTATAGACCCCTGGGTGTTTAAATGAGAAATCTTTCACTTCCCTTAGGTGATAGGTGGTATCAGAAAATATAAATATATAAAATGAATGCTGTGCCCTAAAACAATACCCATATGCACATTGCACATACAGTATGAGAAAACTGACAGAGACATGCTGCTTTGCGCCTCACTAATGAGTCACTGGTATCTGGAACGATCAAAGTTTGACATTTTTAGTGCTAGTGAAGAGATAAAAAAAACATTTAAAGTATTAATAGCTCATGAGTCAGGGAAGCTGAGGATCAACTGCTATAAAAGAATTGTTTCTTTATATTGTAAGTTTGAATGGTGTCACATAAGGTAGGACTGTCCAACATGTAGCGACGTCACAATATATATATTTTTTTTACTATATATATTTTTTTTTAATATGTATGCTTACATAGGATATTCCTGTGCCAGTCAATACCCGATGGCTTCCTAAATTATAAGGACATTTGCAGCTATAGATTGAACAATGGTGTCTTATGCAAATCTGAAACTAAAAGCGTAGTCAGGAACATCTTCAAAGAAACTAGATGAGAAAAAGCCAAGAGGAGGTCATTATACAATCAGTTCATGAAGGCATATTCATTGGGAAAAAGAAGAATGAAAGAGACCCGGAGTTTTATGGAAGTTTCTTATGATAACAAACACAGAAGACTCGCCCAGGGCATCTGCCTGGTGGAACGCCTCTAAACCCATTCCAAGTCCTTCTCTCTTTGTTCTTGTGATTTGAGAGTAAATATTTAGTTTTAATTTAGTTTTGTTGTTGCAGAATTTATGACAATTTGTCTCTCATCTATTGTGTGCAGCATTAGACCTTGCCGTCTGTTCAGTAGTGTGGAATAACCATAGACAGTATCAACACAGGCGTACCAGCTGGTAGTGTTTTTCATTGGTTGCCAGGCCTTTCATTTTGGTGCCTGGTTGTCCTTCATGAATCCATAGACGCATCCCTGTGATGTCAGGGCCTTTCAGCAGTGAGTGTGTTAAAAGAAAAGGAAAGCTACCGAAGCAGATTATTACAAATACATTAGCCAAATTCGTGCAAGCTATAACACTATATTTATTCTGCAGAATGCGTTACCATACCCGAGTAAACAGCTTGGTGTGTATTTTACTTGAGGTTCTATGAGTCTATCAGAAATAATTCACAAACCACACTGAGTACACCGAGCGTGCTTTATTACTAATGAGATTAGTGAAACTATTAGGGCAGAGACACACGTTCAGATTTGGGGAGATTAGTTGCCCAGAGACAAATCTCCTCTTCTTCAGGGTAACTAAAATCCCCAAACTGCCTCCCATTGGTTAGAATTTTAATCGCTGGCGGGATGGCAATCGCTCCGCTTCTTTTTCCGAAGTCGCCCTAAGTTTCCTTGTTAGTCGACTTCGGGCGACTTTGGAAAACGGCTTATAGACCCACGCCCAGGGGCGTAACTATAGAGGAAGCAGACCCTGCGGTTGCAGGGGGGCCCAGGAGTGTAGGGGGCCCAGTGAGACCCTAATTAATTAGCAATTTTAATATATCTTGGTAAAATAGGCCAACTTATAAATATTTTGGGGCCCTAAATTGAATTTGCTATGGGGCCCAGTAACAACTAGTTACGCCACTGCCCACGCCGCCTGCGCCACCGATGATGTCACAAAAGGAGCGGGGCAAGCAGACGCAGCATCTACAAAAGAAGAACCCGGTAATCAGAAGCTGGCATTTGAAGGTGGCCACCCACGAAGAGAACCCGTGGGCCCCACGGGTATCGGGCTGGCCCAGACACATCACTACTATATTGGGTTCAACATACCATATTGGGTCAAACAGTAGACCAGTTCATTGTGTTATATTTCTATAAAAGTATTACTATGAGGCACCATTGATAACAGCACTTTCTGTTATATTTTTTATAAAGTCTTAATTTGTATCAAAGTATTACCATGAGCCATGAATGATAAAACTCCTCTTGTTATAGTGTGACATCACTTCCTGCCTGAGTCTCCTCCTGCTGACTCATAGCTCTGAGCTCAGATTACAGCAGGGAGGAGAGGAGCAAACTGAGCATGCTCAAGCCAAAGCCCTGGAGGTTTAAGCTGAAAACAGGAAGTCTGATACAGAAGCCCATGAGTACACAATAGAAGGAAAGAAATGTGATGTTTCTTTTGACAGAGGACTCAGAGCAGCATTACTTTGAGGGTTTACTGGTGTATTTATATAGACCTTTCTGATAAAGCTTACTTAATGTTAGCATTTTCTTCTCCCTTAAAATGGAAATAAAACATCAAGCTCTGATTTATAGCGGAGCAGATGAAATTTACCTCCCACTCACCTTCTCTTTCTCCCAAATTCTCCTGCTTGTGCAAATGACTCAGCCATTGGCTCAACCCACAGCACTGGGGGAGATCAAAACAGCTCTTGTACAATCCCATAGAGTTCAATGGTTTCCTGTGGCATTACGATACAATGGGCTGCATTGTGTGACCGACAGACTGTCCGAGGTCCAGGAAATGGAAATAGATGCCCTTGGTGAGGAGGTGCCTCTTTTGTTTTGATTTGTGTCCCTAGCATAGAACGGCACCGCTGGGGGGTTAGGAGGGTGGTAGAAATGGTACATTTTGTTTCCAATCAGAAAATGGATTCTAGATAGAATTAGAAGGCTGGGATCTAGGATGGAAGAAATCATCAACTTAGACCAGAAGACAGGGCATTTTCTGAAGACCCCTGTCATATTATAAATATATAGACATCTACATTAAATAACAGACATATTCCCTATTTTAGCTTATTCCTATAGTCATCAGGGGAGTACCAAGTGAGGTAGCATGCCCAGACTCTGCTTAGGGCAACAAAAGTGTAGGATATTTCTTGTTCTCTGGTTTGGGCAATATTGGTCCTCCTCAGGTTGCTTTATGACCAGAAGACTAGAAGTATAAGATGATGTCCATTACCAGAGAAGCCCAGACAGAGTTGTGTATAGAGCTTTAAATTGCAGACCTACTCCATAAGACTATAAATATTCTGGGCATAAGTTGGCATCCCCAAAGCACTGGTCTCAAAGGCTCCCCTGTCGTTTTTATAGGTGAGACGTCTCCAAGATGAACATTGATTTTCTAAAGGGATATAACCACCATTAAAGGGATGAGTGATTTATACACATTGACGTTTGCCCATGCTTTACTGCATAATAACTCGACTAATATATATAAATACAAATAAAAGTAAAATAGACCCAAGCCTCAAAAGCTACTCCCATATGTTCACGGAGTCTTTTATAGCCCCTGCCAATGAGTGCCCTGCGATGAGCATGTGTGTACTAGTTACACCACTGAGCATGTGCAGTGCCACTGACACCAGAGAGAGGGCTGGATATATTCAGAGGGATATATTTGCCCCATAAATTGGCTGCTTGGTGTTTGGACTGTTGTAGTAATAAACATCAGTTATCCCGAAAGCTCCAAATTACAGAAAGCCCATCCCGCATAGACTCCATTTTTTTTAGTAGACAAGGTATGAAGATCAGAAAGGATCCATAATCCAGAAAACCCCAGGTCCTGAGCTTTCTGTATAACAGGTCCCATGCCTGTATAATCCTTTAATAGGTTTAAAGCACCGCATGTTCATAAGATACTTGTTAAATAGCTTAATCTGCTCTGTCATTGACCACCAAGCTATGACCATTTGCCTTCATGGGCAACTTTTCTACCTCTTCTTTGCATGCACTCCTGCACTTGGGCTGTTTGCCCATCGGCATCTATCTGTCCTGAGAATATAATTTTGGTGAAAAGTTGACTTGCACCCTAAAGGTAAATGACTAGGGAGAATGTGGGCTAAATGAATAGCTGTAAAAAGATGTTGTACTAGAGGGTTGCCTTTTAATTTTGTGTCATTGTGAAGTTTCATTGCCGAGCTCTTACTTCATTGAGCTCCCGGTGCAGCATCTATGTTCGTATGCACATAACGAGCAATTCGGGCAGCTTTTCATCATGCGACTGCGAGTGACCAGACATGGTCCCTCCCTGTGTGGGTAGGGTAGCGCTGGCAGGGGGCATTTAAAAAACAAAACAAAAAACTACTGTTATCCCACACAGGGTGCCCTTTAAGCTGTGAGTCACAGCTTTCCCAAGAAACTTGATTATATAAAATAGTTACAATTGTATCTTTGCTTATCTTAAATTGTTACTACGTAAATGTATCTACGGGCAGGTGCTGAGTGTACTGAGCTCTCTGCCAAAAAGCCCCCCAGCCAGAGCTGTATTAGCAGCTGGTGCTTCCGTAGGTTTCTGTAGCCGTTGGTCCCTTCCCGTTTGGCTCATCCCCATAATGACAATTTTGAGTGTCCAGTTAGTAAAAATAAGCAAGAGCATTTGCAGGAATGTTGCTGGAATTGTGTGTGTGGAGGGGGGGGGAATCTGTGCATTGTGGGTAAAAAGTTTTGTCTGAAATTTGCACTTTGCACCCAGCACTGTTTAATAAAGAAACCCTTATACCTGTATTGGCTTTTTTATTTCTTAAAAATGAGAGTCCACTGTATCATATACTGCGCGTACTATATAGTATACTGCACCTACTCTATCGTATACTGTGTCTACTGTATCGTATACTGCACCTACTCTATTGTATACTGTGCTTACTGTATCATATACTCCTCTTACTGTATTGTATACTGCGCCTACTGTATCTTATACTGCGCCTACTGTATCGTATACTGCGCCTACTGTATCGTATTGCATTGGTTGTTAGTAGGGATTGGTGCAGCATTTTATAGCAAGTTCATGTGTAGTGTAGGATTAAAAAAACAACAACAACAACAACAGATTTTGTTCTTTATTTTTGTGAATGAGGTCCCAATGCCTTGAAAGTCTTTTAAAATTCTCTAACCTAATTGATTTTTTCCCCTAACAAAAAAATGTTCTAGACGTGCCCTCTAGTGGTAACAAGTGGATATGGTATGAAATGGTACTTGGAACTAACACGGATCCCAGGCCCTCCAGCTATTGGTAAACTCCCAGCATCCCCACTAGGGATGTAGCGAACTGTTCGCCGGCGAACTAGTTCGCGCGAACTTCGACTGTTCGCGTCCGCCGAATGTTCGCGAACGTCGCGCGACGTTCGCCAATTGGTGTTCGCGTTCGATTCAAAGTAAAATTTCGTTCGACCATTCGACCGTTCGATCGCTAAAATCGAACGATTTCCATTCGTTCGAACGATTATAAGCATTCGATTGAATTAAAATCATTCGATCGAATAGCTTCGATCGTTCGATTCGAACGAAAATCCTTCGATCGTACGAATAAAATCCTTTGATCGAACGATTTTATCGAGCGTTCGAAGTTCGCGAACTGTTCGCGAACTGTTCGCTCTTTTGCCGGTGTTCGCGAACGGCGTTCACGAACACATTAACGGCAGTTCGCTACATCCCTAATCCCCACAGCCTGATTTTATATACCAAAAACATGCCCTAGTCAACCTGTTACTGCTGGACCCCACTATTTACTTTCCTGACCCAGGAGGGGATATTGTGACCAAAGCTATGGAACATAAGGATCTCAGGAAGGGTCAGAACTGCAATTTCCAGGCAGGAGGTATTGCCCCTGGGGTTGGCATCATGTTCTGGTTGGATGCTGAATGGGTCACAGCTTGGGTATCTCTGGTTACAAACAGCGCTGCTTACATACATAAATGTGTAAGTAAATGGAGAATATTTTTCTTGCAAGAAGTTGCAATTTAGTTATGTTGTTCATTTTGGTTTAACACAAGACTCTCTTTTTTAGAGAACTCATTGCTAAAGACTGAATGTCTTCTTACAGGTACAGGAACATCTTGCGCCAAATACGATGGCATGGAGGTGGCAAACTCTGCTGTTGCTATGGATCTTCACTGATGGTAAGAAGGGCCCTTGGACATAATACATCATGTTTTATATGTTATTACAGTTTTGCCAATGAAGGTGAAATTGCCCTTTAAAATAACTGAATGTAAAATGGACGAGGGTGCTACTCTAAGCACTTATGTAATTTACATTCATTATTTATTTTTTATTCCAAGATATTAAGGGATACATGTACTGTTAATATGAATAAATGTTGTTACAACAGCGCCACCTGCTGGTCAGTTTCCCACCAGTCTGACCAGCAAGTAGTCAAGGAAGTTGTCAGGAGAAAGAAAGAGGCTGATGTTCTTCTGCTTAGGAAAAACAAAAACCTTTCTCAAATCTTTCAGGTTAGCAGATGCTGAGTGTTCTGGGCTCTCTGCCTCTTATTTTAATTATGTTTCAGAAACTTTGTATCTTTTTCTGGTGTCTTTTTTTTAATTAAAAGTCCGGGACAGCCAGTCAAAATCAGGACTGTCCAGCAGAAAATGGGACAGTTGGGAGTATGGATCCTATCGTGAGCCCAGAACTGCACAAAACTTCCAGAATCTTCTTCAAGAGTTGCCTAAATGATCTCCAAGTCCATTATTTTTATTGGTCCCCTCTTGGCAATATGTAGCTGCAAATATCTTTATAACTAATGCAGCATGATTTATAGCATGTCCTGTTGTATAGGCTGCTGTGGAAGCCGGTGCCAGGTAGCCTTTGGAAAATATGATCCAATTAATGCAAAGTCCTGGGCTGGACTGGCCTTTCAAAGTTTCACAGGATCTACTGGAAGGCCCAGGTTCTAGTGAACCCCAACTTCCAAGGATTGTTCAGCTGTTTCTTACTTTCCAGCATAGGACTGTGCAAAAGCCACAACATGTAGCACCTTGTACAACTATACAACTATCTGCTGTAAAATTGGTCCCTGGATATAAGGTTCTTTGCTGGGCCTTAGGATTCCCAGTCCCACACTGGCCTATAAATTCATTCGCAGAAAGCCAGAAAACGGGTGGGTAGTGACCAGTAGGTGTCGCTGTTACACAGTCTAAATGACTTCTCAGATCTCACCAGAATGCTACAAATTTATTTTGCATGTTTATAAAAATAACACCAAATCTTGAAAGCGTTTTCAGTGCATTTAAATATAATGAAATGTTAATCTTTCCTGGTAAAGACAGAATCACTGCTGCGTTTACATAAATAAATAAATGTGTTTGAACACGTCTGTGATATTTATGTGTTTTGCTAATGAAGGTGAATTGCCTTTTAAGCTGCAAGTCACAGTTTCCCCAAGAGACCTGCTTATCTTAAATTGTTACAATTACTTATTTGCTTATCTTAAATTGTTACAAAGTGCACCTGGTAGCTGTCCTGGGCTCTCTGCCAAAAGCCAATTAAGTTAGAAACATTGTATCTATTTCTGGCTGTTCAGGGCAGGAGATCAAAGAGAAAGTCGGGTAACAAACCCGGGACTGTGGGTGGAGCTGTCAAAATTGGTACTGTCCGGGTGACAAATTGGCTTATGATAGTGGCACTGAGGCAGGCCTGGACTGGGAATCAATATAGGCCCTGCCATTCCAAGTACACAGAGGCCCAAACAACCCATTTACCAGCCCAAGCAGCCCCCTACAAGCCCACTATATGGTAGCTTTCTATGGAACCATACAGCAGCCCCTCTGGCATTTGCCAGAACCCACAGATTGCCAGTCCGGGCCTGCACTGAGGGATTCAGAGGACAGTTTTCGGGTCCAGTGCCAATGCATGCTCCTTATATCTCCCCAGCCTAATACTACGTAATACATATATATGTTTTTATTCCTCCCAGGTGCCTTGAGTAGACAATGGGCTGCTTGGATGCCACAATCGATCTCAGCCTTCAGGGAAACCTGCGTGTCCATCCCATGCACATTCGACTACCCTAATGACATCCGTCCCTCTATAATTCATGGAATCTGGTACTTTAACAGCCCGTACCCTAAGAACCTCCCTCCAGTGGTCCTGAAAACGAAGACGAACACGGCCCACGACAACTACATGGGCCGCACAAAACTGCTGGGAGATATACAAGAATCCAACTGCACCATACAGATTGATAGACTAAACATGGATCTGCAGGGAAAATACTACTTCCGTGTAGATTTGGGAGGATATAACCAGTACACCTATTCAGAACATGCCAACCTGTATATGTTGGGTATGTAACTTGCAACACCCAGTGTAACTTCAAGTGGATATACAACTTGTGTTTTATTCACAGCACGCTTTTCCCACAAACAAGCACTTAACAAGTCAAACTTCCTACTTTTTCTTCCAGAGCTCATTCATGTGCATTTAACCTAACTGTTGTTAAAGGGAACTATTGCTAAAATGAAAATTTAATATAAGCTTCTTCATACTGAAACAAGGAACTTTCTAAATACAATCAATTACAAATTCTGTTGCTCAAATAATTAAGTTTATCTTCACTATCTCTCTCTTGGCATGTTTCTCTGTTTCTCTTGCAGCAGTTGGGTGTCAGATTGTAGGAGGGGCTTCCAACTTTAAAGGGGAAGTAGCCTGGACCCACAAACTCTTGAATGACTGCCTCAGGGTTACACACCGGTACTCACCACACGGGACACAATGACAAATTTAACAAACAGATTTTTATTCACAGCACACATCGGAGGCTTCCTTTTAGGCACATCATTGTTCTTTTCTTCAAACCACAGCGCACTCACATTTTCCCCAGGGAACCAGTTCTTTTAGTAGGCGCACCGTCTATTACTTTTCCTTACTTTGGATCCCACCTAACCGCCTAGTGGTCCGTTATATGCTACACCCGTATCCCTCCACTCTCCAATAGTGATCCAATACCTTCAGCGTGATGCCCCTCCACAAGGGTCGGAAATAGGGGTAGGCAGAAGAGGCACTTGCCAAGGGAGGAACAGAAGGGGGGTGATGGACAGGTGCCTGTCTTCTGCCTACCCCTAGTCTATGTTCGCGCTCCCTCTCCATTCCCTTCCAGCTCTTCCCCTCCCCTCCTGCTTTTTTCCATCCCTCTCCCCTCCGGCTTTTTCCCCTCCCCTCTGGTGATCTCCTTTGCCCTCCCCTTCCCTTCCGGAGCTCTCCCCTTCGGGTTTTCCCCCTCCCTCCGCACTGGCAATCTCCCCTCCGTGAGCATGCACACGAGCACGGAGGGGCGCGCGGTGGCCGGCTGGGTCGCCTAGGGCGCCCAGTCAGCTTGGCCCTCCACTGCCCTCCACTCTTCCAGGTTAGGCCCCTTTTATCCAAATCCTGGCCTGAAGCCTTGGTGTCCTCCCTACCTAGTCCTAAACTTCCACTGGTTCCCTTACTTATGGACTGCCCACAGGAAACTAACTCCACTTTCTCCTTGATGGGGCCACAACTGCCCTTACTAAATACCTTCACTTTCTCGTGCAAATAGTTAATGCTCACTTTAAATCTTTCCTGTTCTCACTTTTGCTATCTTGCCGTTGGGTCTCACTTACCCTGCCAGGAGATGTTATTCCGGCCACACCCTCCTATAAAGTCACACCTCCTTTCATACCTTTCTATGTCCCACAGTGGCCTCTGGTGGCCGGGGTAAAAACTACACCTAAAATTAAAATTAAGAACTCCCAGAAATGACATCCAACACACTTAAACATATATACATTTTACATACATGCACATTTTGTCACACAAAACAATTACAACATTTCAGCACATAACACTCTTCATCACTTCACACCCCCTTACAAGATGAATGATACAATATATCTTATAGGGGGGGGCTCCTTTTCTAGCAGTTGTATTAGCGTTCACTCAAATAACTGATTCCAGTGCAAACAAAATCTGACAAAATAACTGCCTTTTGCACAAATCCTGCATGTAGAGAGACATGATGTCTGGTGAGTTTAATAGAGTGATCTCTAATACATCTTCTAGGCAAAGGGAGCCTCTGTATTAGATTAGAGAGGGATAGTGAAGATAAACTTGATTATTTCAGAAATGGTACAGAATTTTTGACTGATTGTATTTAGAAAGTTTCTTATTTCAGTATGCTGAAGCTAATATTAAATTATAATTTCTGCGACAGCTTCCCTCTAACTATCCATCTCATTTTCAGATGAGCCATTTGTAAGCCTACCTCCAGAGATCGTGTCTGGTTCTGAAGCAGAGTTAACCTGTCGGGTCCCGGACAATTGTCCTGATATGAAGCCGACTGTCAACTGGATGGAGATTGAGGGACTGGAACACCATTCAGTCTATGCCAGCCTTGAGGAAAGTGGTTCTACCTGGACACAAGTGTCTACCCTTAAATTCATTCCCTCTTACAAAAATAACGGGCAGAGACTGAGCTGCAAAGTCAACTTTCCAGGAATGGACACGGAATATAAAGGATTTGTTACAATGAATGTAAAGTGTAAGTAAAAGTGCAAGCTATTTGCTTTTCTCATCATCTATTTGGAAGCAGCCATAAAACCCCCATGCTGCAGGGCTGCATATAAAGGAAAATGTAGATCACTGCATTCAAATGACATTGAGTCTTGCATTGTATCTCTTTCAGATGCACCACGGATTGTCGATATCAACTCATCCTTTGAAACAACAGAGGGCACCAAGGTGGTGTTTGTGTGTGTGGTCGACAGTAACCCAGTGTCTCAAGTTGGGTGGTACAAAGAAGGAGCACTGATAAAGGAAGAATTCACTGGCAACCTGACACTGGAACTGGATTATGTGACCTTTAATCACGATGGGATTTACATTTGCGCAGCAGAAAATGAGTATGGCAGAACCAACAAAACCATGGGGCTTGCAGTGATGTGTAAGTCATACAAAGCCGGCTGAATATTCTGAGTAGGAGCATTTTCTATGGGTCTGATCACTCATACCCCACCCCTGTGGTATTACCATACCACCCAACTCCCATCCCCTCCTATTACTCCTTTCTATCCATCCTCTCTTTTTAATGGAAGCCCACAACTCCTCCATAGAGATGGCGCGAACTGTTCGCCGGCGAACTTGTTCGCGCGAACATCGGGTGTTCGCGCTCGCCGGAAGTTCGCGAACGTCGCGTGACGTTCGCCATTTTGGGTTCGCCATTGTTGGCGCTTTTTTTTGCCCTCTCACCCCAGACCAGCAGGTACATGGCAGCCAATCAGGAAGCTCTCCCCTGGACCACTCCCCTTCCCTATAAAAACCGAAGCCCTGCAGCGTTTTTTCACTCTGCCTGTGTGTGCTGAAGAGATAGTGTAGGGAGAGAGCTGCTGCCTGTTAGTGATTTCAGGGACAGTTGAAAGTTTGCTGGCTAGTAATCGTTTTGATACTGCTCTGTTATTGGAGGGACAGAAGTCTGCAGGGGTTTGAGGGACATTTAAGCTTAGGTAGCTTTGCTGGCTAGTAATCTACCTTCTACTGCAGTGCTCTGTATGTAGCTGCAGTGGGCAGCTGTCCTGCTTCTGATCTCATCTGCTGACTGCTGCAATAACAGTAGTCCTTGTAAGGACTGCTTTTATTTATTTTTTTGTTGTTTTACTACTACTACTACTACTACTACTACTATAAGAGCCCAGTGCTATTAGTCTAGCAGTGTTGGGGAGTGGGACTGGTGTGCTAATCTGCTGCTCCTAGTAGTTCAGCAGCACCAACTGTAATTTTTTTTTTTTAATATTCATTTTTTTTTTATTTTACTTTTTTTTATTTTACTACCGCTGTAGTAGTGTATAAGTTGACCTTTTAGGCATTATTTGCCCTGTAGGCATTTTTTGCCCAGTGTGTTATTCAACCAACTGCCATCTAGCTGTGTGACCTTGTTCACATTCTGTCTAAATATCCATAATATTACCGTCTCCAGAAAAAACACCGGAGTGACTTTTTTCAAGCAGCCATAATATATTTTACGTAATCCGTATCCACCGCTGTAGTAGTGTATACGTTGATCTTGTGGGCATTATTTGCACAGTGTTTTCTTCAAACCGCCATCTAGCTGTGTGAGCTTGTTCACATTTTGTCTAAATATTGATAATATTATAGTCTCTAGAAAAACCACTTGAGTTACTTTTTTTCAAGCAGCATTCTTATATTTTACGTAATCCGTATTCACCGCTGTGTATACGTTGACCTTGTAGGCATTATTTGCACACTGTTTTCTTCAAACTGCCATCTAGCTGTGTGTATTATCGTTTCCAGAAAAACCAACTGAGTTTTTGTTGTTGTTGTTTTTTTAAAAATAATGCCAGGCAAAGGCAGGCCGCCACGCAGAGGCTGTGCTAGGGGCCGTGCTGCTATGCAATCCTGTGGCCCTAGCAAATTGCCCAGTTTTAAAAAGCCAATGACCCTGAACTCCCAAAATGCTGAAGAGGTAGTTGACTGGCTTACACAGCACACCCCATCCTCTACCGTTTCTAACTTTACCACAACATCCTCCTCATCCTCCACTGCTATGGCCACCCCACGTAACACTTCCTCCACCACCGGTGCCCCTTCTTCACTGGAGTCAGAGGAGTTATTTTCCCATGAGTTTCTTGAACTGAGTAATGCGCAACCATTATTGGCAGAAGAAGATGAAGGAGATGAGGACGTTACACCAGATTTAATTCTGGCAGAGAACACGACAGAGATGGACATAATGATGAGTGATGAGGAGGAGGTCCCCGCTGCTGCTTCCTTCTGTGATGTGTCAGAAGAAATTGATGCATCTGAGGAGAATGATGATGAGGAGATTGATGTTTTGTGGGTGCCTAGTAGAAGAGAGCAAGAGGAGGGTAGTTCAGATGGAGAGACGGAGAGTCAGAGAGGCAGTAGGAGAATAAGACTTAGAAGAAGCAGGGAGGACAGCCCGCAGGGATCAGTAGGGCAACAACATGTATCGGCACCTGTGTTCAGCCGGCCAACGCACCCGCCATTGCCGCCAATGCCGCCAACTTCTACTGTTACCGCCAGATCGCACACTTCCAAAAAGTCAGCAGTGTGGGATTTTTTTAATGTGTGTGCCTCTGACAAAAGCATTGTAATTTGCAATGAGTGCAGTCAGAAACTGAGCCTTGGTAAGCCCAACAGCCACATAGGTACAACTTCTATGCGAAGGCACATGAGCGGCAAGCACAAAGCACTTTGGGAGCAACACCTCAAAGGCAACAGGCAAACTAAAAGCCACACTCCTTCTGGTCCAGCATCTTACTGCTCTACCTCTGCTCTCCTTGACCCATCTGAACCACCCTCCACTCCGCCTTCCACCTTGACCACCTGTTCCCATTCCCAGTCATCTGCCACCAGCCAAGTTTCTGTGAAGGCCATGTTTGAGCGTAAGAAGCCAATGTCTGACTGTCACCCCCTTGCCCGGCGTCTGACAGCTGGCTTGTCTGCACTCTTAGCCCGCCAGCTTTTACCATACCAGCTGGTGGACTCTGAGGCCTTCCGCAAATTTGTAGCAATTGGGACACCGCAGTGGAAGGTACCCAGCCGCAATTTTTTTTCTAAAAAGGGAATACCACACCTGTACCAACATGTGCAGAGCCAAGTTACCGCATCTCTGTCACTTAGTGTTGGGCCAAAGGTCCATATGACTACTGACGCATGGTCCTCCAAGCATGGTCAGGGCAGGTATGTCACCTACACTGCCCACTGGGTGAACTTGGTAATGGCTGGGAATGGGAAGCAGGGAATGGGTAGCTCAACAACAACAACAACAGTGGAGTTGGTGTCACCGCCACGGATTGCACGCGGTTCTGCCACCACCTCTACTCCTCCATCGCTCTCTACCTCGTCTTCTTCCTCTTCTTCTTCTTACTCTGCTGCTGGGTCCTCCTTCTCCTCCTCCACACCTGTGCACCCCCAGCTCCCCCTAGGCTATTCGACGTGCCAGGTACGCCGTTGTCACGCTGTCTTGGGGATGACGTGCCTGGAAAGCAAAAACCATACCGGATCTGTACTCCTGTCATCTCTGCAGTCACAGGCCGATCGGTGGCTGACCCCACACCAACTGCAGATCGGAAAAGTGGTGTGTGACAATGGAAGCAATCTGTTGGCAGCGTTGAGACTGGGAAATTTAACACATGTGCCCTGCATGGCACATGTGTTAAATTTAATAGTCCAACGTTTTGTCTCCAAGTACCCAGGATTCCAGGACGTTCTCACCCAGTCCAGAAAGGTGTCGGCCCATTTCAGACGTTCCTACACAGCCATGGCACGCCTTGCTGACATTCAGCAGCGCTACAACATGCCAGTCAGGCGTTTGATTTCTGACAGCCAGACTCGCTGGAATTCAACGCTCCTTATGTTGGAACGTCTGCTGCAACAACAAAGGGCCGTCAACGAGTACCTTTTTGAACTGGGTGGTAGGACTGGATCTGCAGAGCTGGGGATTTTTTTCCCCCGTTACTGGGTGCTTATGCGCGATGCCTGCAGGCTCATGCGACCTTTTGAAGAGGTGACAAATATGGTCAGTCGCACCGAAGGCACCATCAGCGACCTAATACCCTTCGCTTTCTTCCTGGAGCGTGCCGTGCGACGAGTGACAGATGAGGCTGTAGACCAGCGTGACGAGGAGCTGGAAGCGCACGATTTATGGTCGGAATCACCAGAACGAACCCAGGCACCTGCTGCAACGCAGGGAGAGGTGCCAGAAGTGGAGTCAGAGGAGGAAGGTGGCTTTGTGGAGGAGGAGGAGGAGGACCAACAGGAGCAGGCTTCCCAGGGGGCTAGTGGTGACCTTTTGGGGACCCCTGGTCTTGTACGTGGCTGGGGGGAGGAGACCGTGGATGATGCAGTCCTTGATAATGAGGAAGCGGAGATGGATAGCTCTGCATCCAACCTTGTGAGAATGGGGTCTTTCATGCTGTCATGCCTGTTGAAGGACCCCCGTATCAAGAGGCTTAAGGAGAAGGACCTGTACTGGGTCGCAACGCTACTAGACCCTCGGTACAAGCATAAAGTGTCAGAAATGTTACCAACATACCACAAGTCCGAAAAGATGCGGCATTTACAAACCAGCCTGCAAAACATGTTGTACAATGCTTTTAAGGGTGATGTCACTTCAGGAACTCATCAACATTCCAGGGGCAGAGGTGCCAGTAATCCTGCCACGAGCACACCTGCAAGGACAAAGCCCTTTGGCCGGTCTGTAACGTCAGACATGCAAATGTTTTTCTGTCCAAGGCAGCGCCACAACCCTTCTGGATCCACCCTCAAAGAACGCCTCGACCGGCAGGTAGCGGACTACCTGGCATTAACTGCAGATATCGACACTCTGAGGAGCGATGAACCCCTGGACTACTGGGTGCGCAGGCTTGATCTGTGGCCAGAGCTGTCACAATTTGCCATGAACCTCTTGTCTTGCCCAGCCTCAAGTGTGCTCTCAGAAAGGACCTTCAGTGCAGCAGGAGGGATTGTAACTGAGAAGAGAACTCGCCTAGGTCACAAAAGTGTCGATTACCTGACCTTTATTAAAATGAATGAGGGGTGGATCTCGGAGGGTTACTGCACGCCGGAAGACTTGTTCTGACTTCTATGCAGCTGTCCTTCTCTTCAAGCCTCATGACTCCACACACAGCTGTCCTTTAGCGTCCTCCTCCCTCCGCCACCGTTACAAACTAGGGTGCAAACCCTACTGGTTTAATTTTTTCTGGCCTCTGTGCTTCAGTGGCTGCAACCAAAAAAACTGGGCAAACAATGTCTACAAGGTCAACGTATGGCGAAAAATGACTATTTTCAGCATTTATATGGCATATTTTTTCTGGCAACTGTGCTTCAGTGGCTGCGTCCAAAAAAATGCATATTTTCTGCATTTATATGGCATAATTTTTCTGGCCTCTGTGCTTCAGTGGCTGCAACCAAAAAAATTTATATTTTCAGCATTTATATGGCATAATTTTTCTGTCAACTGTGCTTCAGTGGCTGCGACCAAAAAAATGCATATTTTCTGCATTTATATGGCATAATTTTTCTGGCCTCTGTGCTTCAGTGGCTGCAACCAAAAAAATTTATATTTTCAGCATTTATATGGCATAATTTTTCTGGCAACTGTGCTTCAGTGGCTGCGACCAAAAAAATGACTATTTTCAGCATTTATATGGCATATTTTTTCTGGCCTCTGTGCTTCAGTGGCTGCGGCCAAAAAAACTGGGCAAACAATGCCTACAAGGTCAACGTCGTTGACCTTGTAGGCATTGTTTGCCCAGTTTTTTTGGCCGCAGCCACTGAAGCACAGAGGCCAGAAAAAATATGCCATATAAATGCTGAAAATAGTCATTTTTTGCCATACGTTGACTCAACGTATATGGCAAAAAATGACTATTTTCAGCATTTATATGGCATATTTTTTCTGGCAACTGTGCTTCAGTGGCTGCGACCAAAAAAACTGGGCAAACAATGCCTACAAGGTCAACGTATGGCAAAAAATGACTATTTTCAGCATTTATATGGCATATTTTTTCTGGCAACTGTGCTTCAGTGGCTGCGTCCAAAAAAACTGGGCAAACAATGTCTACAAGGTCAACGTATGGCGAAAAATTACTATTTTCAGCATTTATATGGCATATTTTTTCTGGCAACTGTGCTTCAGTGGCTGCGTCCAAAAAAAACTGGGCAAACAATGTCTACAAGGTCAACGTATGGCGAAAAATGACTATTTTCAGCATTTATATGGCATATTTTTTCTGGCAACTGTGCTTCAGTGGCTGCGTCCAAAAAAACTGGGCAAACAATGCCTACAAGGTCAACGTATGGCAGTTGTTTAAAGAGAACAGTAGATTACTAGCCAGCAAAGCTACCTAAGCTAAAATGTCCCTCAAATCCCTGCAGACTTCTGTCCCTCCAATACAGAGCAGTATCAAGCAGATTACTAGCCAGCAAACTTACTATCATCTGTCCCTGAAATCATTAACAGCTCTCCCCCTACACTATCTCTTCCAAGCACACACAGGCAGATTTTTCAGATACATTTTTGCCCTTGATCCCCCTCTGGCATGCCACTGTCCAGGTCGTTGCACCCTTTAAACAACTTTAAAATCATTTTTCTGGCCAGAAATGTCTTTTTTAGATGTTAAAGTTCGCCTTCCCATTGAAGTCTATGGGGTTCGCGAACCGTTCGCGAACCGCTCGCATTTTTGCGCAAGTTCGCGAATATGTTCGCGAACTTTTTTTCCGACGTTCGCTACATCCCTACTCCTCCAATCTGCTCCCCAAAAATGAACAATTGCAGCCATTTAACAGCCTGTATCTGATCCAACCCTGCCTCTTCCCAAGCCAGGCCAATGTTCTTTCTAATCTGCATCCAAACCAACCCCCCCCTCCACACTGATGCCGTATATATTGATGCAGATACTAAAATACACCACCAGTTTACTTTAAGGTACACCAATACCTATAACCAACATTTGTCTTGTAGATGCCCCGTGGAAACCATCGGTGAACTCATCGGTTGTTGCAATGGAAGGGGAAACGGTCACAATTCTGTGCAACACGCAAGGAAATCCAGACCCTATTATCTCCATTGTGAAGGACAAACAAGTGCTCACCTCTGTGATCTTTGAGAATGAGTTGGTGCTGGAGATCCCGGCCATCACCCATGAGCATGACGGGGAGTACTGGTGCACGGCCGAGAACCAATATGGGCAAAGCAACAGTTCGTTTAACCTCACCGTTGTGTGTAAGTGCCTCTTTATTGCTATAACATAGTAACGTAGTAAGCAAGGTTGAAAAAAGGCACACGTCCATCAAGTTCAACCTTTTGACTCTATTTTAACCTGCCTAACTGCTAGTTGATCCAGAGGAAGGCAAAAAACCCATCTGAAGCCTCTCCAATTTGCCTCAGAGGGGGAAAAATTCCTTCCTGACTCCAAGATGCAATGGGACCAGTCCCTGGATCAACTTGTACTATGAGCTATCTCCCATATCCCTGTATTCCCTCACTTGCTAAACACCATCCAGCCCCTTCTTATACCTATCTAATGTATCAGCCTGTACCCCTGATTCACTTCCCAGCTCTCCCTGTAACACCCCTTTCCCTCCTCTAATCTCATTGGCTCCCTCCTGTCTGCTGGGAGGAGCTACTGGTGAATAAAGCATCCGACCCTTCCTTATACCTATCTAATGTATCAGCCTGTACCCCTGATTCACTTCCCAGCTCTCCCTGTAACACCCCTTTCCCTCCTCTAATCTCATTGGCTCCCTCCTGTCTGCTGGGAGGAGCTACTGGTGAATAAAGCATCCGACCCTTCCTTGTACCTATCTAATGTATCAGCCTGTACCACTGATTCAGGGAGACAATTCCACATCTTCACAGCTCTCACTGTAACAAACCCCTTCCCAATATTTAGGCGGAACCTCTTTTCTTCTAATCGAAATGGGTGACCTTGTGTCAGCTGGAAAGACCTACTGGGAAATAAAACATTAGAGAGATTATTATATGATCCCCTTATATATTTATACATAATTATCATATCACCCCTTAAGTGCCTCTCCTCCAGTGTGAACATCCCCGATTTGGCCAGTCTTTCCTCATAGCTAAGATTTTCCCTTTACCAGCTTAGTTGCCCTTCTCTGTACCCTCTCTAATACAATAATGTCCTGTTTGAGTGATGGAGACAAAACTGTGCGGCATATTCTAGATGGGGCCTCCCCCTCCCTCCTCCCTTGACTCTCTGCCCCATTTAATACAACTCAAGCCCTTATTTGCCCTTGATGCTGCTGACTGGCATTACTTGCTACAGACAAGTTTATTATCTACAAGGACTCCAAGCTCCGTCTCCATTATGGATTTGCCTAGTGCAGTCCCATTAAAGGTATAAGTGGATATTTTTACATCCCAGGTGCAGGACTTTACATTTATCAACATTGACTTTAATTTGCCACTTAGCTGCTTAGTTTAGAAAGCAGTTGTGTGAGCAGCACGGTATCAAACGCTTTGGCAAAATCCAAATAGATCACATCTACTGCTCCCGTAGTGTCCAGCATAAAAGTATTACGGTGGGACTGTACAAATCTACGACCTTGAGTCTGCTTTGGCCTCTGTATGGGAGGGTGCTAACTTGCTTTGCTCCCAATTATCCTATTACTAAATGTTCTGCATATAGATGAGATTTGCAAGGTACAATGCTAGAAAGGTTGGCCGTGGTTATGAGATTCCTGTAGAAACCTCCTATATTTCTGTTCTTCCAGTCTCACCGTTGGTACTGCCTGAATCCCAGTGCACCATAAGCAAGGACGCGGTTCAGTGCATGTGCTCAGTCAAAGCCAATCCTGACCCTTTCATTCTGTTTGAGCTTCCTGAAATGAACCTGACTGTCAGCGAGGGGGATCCAGACTTTAGGTACTCCCAGAGGAATGGGTATATAGTGAGCAGCATTCTGACTCTACAGAAGGACAAAGATCTACAAAAACCAATACTATGCACAGCAGTCAATTTATATGGAAAGAAAGTCCAAGAGCTCCTATTTCAGGATTCTGGTAAGAACTACCTTCCTCTATGCTTTACAATTGGTTAGGTTAAAGCCATAAAGTGAGCCTTTCTATCTGTGCTCCAGGAAGAAGGAAGCTACATGAGTAAATATAAGAGCAATGCTCATATGGCTGGGCCAGGTGTGGGGTTCATTATAAGGGGAGCCCTAGTTATACCCATTCTCTTGCCAGCAGTACTGGGTTATATTTCACTTTATTTGCTCTGTGCCTGCAATACATCCTTCATGACTATGTGTTTTGCCAACAGATACCCTAGTATGGGCGAAGGTTGGACCAGTTGGAGCTGTCGTCGTGTTTGTGATTTTAGTGGCAGTCGGAGGCTACTTCATAAAAACGAGAGAGAAGTAAGTTGCTTTTCAACAAAGCACTGAACAAATTCTGTTATTTCCTGCCAATTTAATGCCAGGCTTAATATGATACAGCTGCAATTGTACTGGAGCCTCCAGAGAAACCCTTTGGGATGCTGAAGTGAAAAGAAATGGAAATAGGAATTGAAAAACATGTTTAAAAAGGCGCACATGATACTTGGCTCACATGATACTTTTTGAAATATAAACACACTGTACAGAAATGGAACATTTACCATAAAGGAGAAGAATCTCTTATCTGCTGCAGATAGAATTTTGGAACAAAAGTTATTCTTAATTTGGGTGTATTTTCTAGGGATGCACCGAATCCAGCATTCGGTTCGGGATTCGGCCAGGATTCGGCCTTTTTCAGCAGGATTCGGATTCGGCCGAATCCTTCTGCCTGGCCGAACTGAATCCGAATCCTAATTTGCATATGCAAATTAGGGGCAGGGAGGGAAATTGTGTGACTTTTTGTCAGAAAACAAGGAAGTAAAAAATGTTTTCCCCTTCCCACCCCTAATTTGCATATGCAAATTAGGGTTCGGATTTGGTTCGGTATTCGGCCGAATCCAAAAAAGTGGATTCGGTGCATCCCTAGTATTTTCATTTTGTCTACTTTTTAACAGAAAGACTGTATACATATTGTCAAGCTTACCAGTATGATCCAGACGTAGAAGGAGTAGGAACAGAAGATAATGAACCACAAGCGCCTCACACACCCGCTAACTCACCCGAGGTTGGAAACAGGAAGCAGGGGTGTGGAGAGTAGCCAGTGAGACTAAACGAGGTACAGAAGGATCAGGCAAAGGCGTAGTCAGGATATCCGGGTCAAGGCAGGCAGCGAGAATCGTCAACGGTAAACAGGCAGAAGGTCTAGGCAACAAGCAAGAATCAGAGTCCAGGTACAGGCAGGGGTCAATCACAATATCGGCAGGAAGGTATCAACGCTAGGGTTTCAGTTATAAACCTAATAACCAGGCACAGAGCAGAGACTGGAGCAGGTTTAAATAGCGCTAGTTTGGCGCCAACTGACGTCATCAGACCGCGTCCGTTACGTGCGTCCGTCACGCGCGTCCGTTATGTCGCGCGCGTCCGTCACGTCGCGCGCGTCCGTTGCGTCGCGCACGCCCCGGCGCCAGCGACCGTCGCCCGCGCCTCCGCGCCGGCGTCCGTCGCCCGCATTCGATGCGGCGCGCAGGCGCACATCAGTTGCCTGATTACTGCGCCTGCGACCACACCGACCAGGGCGCAACGCTGACACAGCAGGGACCTTACATTGCCCCCCATCAAGGAGTGGCCTCAGGACACGACAACCAGCGGTCTTGTTGGGATGCTCTTCGTGAAATTTTTTCAACAGATCTGGAGCGTGAATGTTCTTGACTGGCTCCCAGGAATTCTCTTCAGGGCCATAGCCCTTCCATCCCACCAAGTATTGTACTTGCCTGCCTCTAATACGAGAGTCCAGAATTTTTTCGACCTCGAATTCCTCTTGATTATCCACTAGAACTGGGAGAGGAGGAGGAGTCGTACGACCTGGAAACTGGAAGGTGGAAGCAGATTTCAGGAGAGCCGAATGGAACACCGGATGAATACGCCAAGAAGCAGGAAGCTTTAACTGAAAGGCCACAGGATTAATTTGACGAACAATAGAAAAAGGACCCAGGAAACGTTGGCCGAGCTTCCTGCTGGGAGAAGATAACTTAAGATTAATAGTAGACAACCAGACTCGATCACCCACCTTGAACTCTGGGTCTTTATTCCGTCTCCGATCAGCGTATATCTTGAAATTCTTCTGGGCCTTGGACATGTTCTCTTGCAGTTTCCGAAAATTGTCTGTTAGGAAGTTGAGGCGGTCTTGAACTGCGGGAACCAGAATATCAGCCACTATAGAAGAAGGAAAGGTTAAAGGGTGGAGACCATAATTAGCAAAGAAAGGAGACTGGTTAATGGATGAATGGTGAGCATTATTGTAAGCGAATTCAGCAAGAGGTAGAAGGTTTGCCCAGTTGTCTTGAAGATGAGAAGAGTAGCACCTCAGATATTGTTCTAAAGTCTGGTTGGTTCGTTCCGTCTGGCCGTTGGATTGAGGATGAAAGGCTGAAGAAAGGGAAACAGAAATTTGAAGGGCGCCACACAAGGTTTTCCAGAACTGAGATGTGAATTGTGGGCCTCGATCCGATACCACCTCCTGCGGAAGACCATGGAGCCTAACAACTTCCTTGATGAAAACGTCTGCAGTTTCGGAAGCGGAAGGGAGCTTGGGCAAGGACTTGAAATGAGCCATCTTGGTCAAACGGTCAATAAATACCACTATGGTAGAACATCCATCAGACTGTGGTAATTCCGAGATAAAGTCCAACGAAACAGAGCTCCAGGGACGGGAAGGGACAGGAAGGGGTTGAAGAAGGCCAAAGGGTTTAGAATGAGAGTCTTTAGATCTGGCACAAATTTCACATGAAGAAACGAATTGGAAGCAATCTTTGGCTAATCCTGGCCAAGAGAACGATCTTTTAGCTGCGATAATAGTCTTCTTGACTCCTGGATGTCCGGCCAATTTGGAGTCATGTATACTTTTAAGAACCTCCAACCGCATCTCCTCAGGAACAAAAATCTTGTCTTTTAGAAGAAGAAATCCTCCCTTAGGAACGAGGGCTGGTTCCATGATGGACTTGGAAGCGTTCTGGATCTGTTTAAGAAGGGTCGGCTGTAGTAAAAGGAAATTGTTGGATTTTAGGATGGTTTCAGGAGAAGAAGGTATTTCGTCATCGAGGGTAAACATACGGGATAAGGCGTCGGCTTTAGTATTCTTAGATCCAGGCCGATAGGTAAGGTGGAAATTAAACCTCATGAAGAAAAGAGCCCACCTCGCTTGTCTTGGTCTCAGTCTCTTGGCGGAACGAAGGTACTCCAAGTTTCTGTGGTCGGTGAAGATAAGAATAGGGTGCTTGGAACCTTCCAGAAGATAACGCCACTCCTCCAGTGCCAGTTTAATAGCGAGTAGTTCCCGATCGGCCACATCGTAATTGCATTCACATTTTGCCATTTTACGGGAAAAAAAAGCTACTGGATGGAGCTCCTCTTGGATCCCAGATCTTTGGGACAAAACAGCGCCCACCGCAACTTCAGAGGCATCGACTTCTAGAACAAATGGTAAGGATAAATCAGGATGACAAAGGATAGGAGCTGATGTGAAAAGTTTCTTTAAGTTTTCGAAAGATACTTGGGCTTGAGAGGACCAAAAAAAATTTTTATTCATGCGAGTCAGCTCTGTTATTGGTAGAATAGTCTGAGAGAAACCTCTAATAAACTTCCTGTAGAAGTTTGCGAAACCAATAAAGCGTTGAACTGCCTTCCTGGATGTGGGAGCTGGCCAGTCGAGGATTGCCGAGATCTTCTTTGAATCCATCTGGATGCCTAGAGGAGAAATAAAGAATCCTAGAAATTCAACAGAGGACTGCTCAAAAATGCACTTTTCAATTTTGGCATAGAGTTGGTGAGTGCGAAGGCGAGCAAGAACCCTCCTCATATGGATCCTGTGTTCATCTAAGGAACTAGAAAAAATTAAAATGTCATCCAGATAAATTATAACAAAAATGTCAAGAAAGTCCCGAAAAATGTCATTGACAAAATGCTGGAATGTTGCGGGAGCGTTGCAAAGGCCGAACGGCATCACCAGATATTCGAAGTGGCCGTAGCGAGTACGAAACGCCGTCTTCCACTCGTCTCCCTCACGTATCCTGACCAGGTTATATGCTCCCCTCAGATCCAACTTAGAAAAAATCTTGGCCTCCGTTAAGCGTTGGAATAACTCTGGAATTAAAGGAAGAGGATATCGGTTTTTGATCGTTATTTTGTTCAAGTCTCTATAATCAATACAGGGTCTTAATGAGTGATCTTTCTTTTCGACAAAGAATATCCCTGCCCCGGCTGGAGAAGAAGATTGACGAATAAAACCTTTGGCCAAATTTTCATCAAGATATGAGCGAAGTTCAGCTAGTTCTGGTTCGGACAACGGGTAAATACGACCAAAGGGTACTTGGGAACCGGGCAAAAGATTAATTGGGCAATCATAGATGCGATGAGGGGGTAGAGAATCGGCACCTTTCTTGTTGAACACATCTGCGAACTCCCGATAGCTTTGAGGAAGAATTTGAAGAACTTCGGATGAGGAGGATAACGAACAAACTTGACTAGAAGAAGGATAACTTTCGAATCTGCATTTAGATTGACAAAATTGCGAAAGAAAGGTTATTTCCCCTGTGGCCCAATTGATGGATGGATTATGTTTTTGTAACCATGGCAACCCCAAAATGACAGGAAAAAGAGGAGACGTGACCACATCTAAATTCATCATTTCCGAATGCTTTTTATTGAGGGAAACAAAAAGAGGAATGGTTTCTTGCACCACTGGGCCCGAAGTAATTAAGGAACCATCAGCCACCCGAAGGGAAATGGGATTTTTCTTAGGTTGGAGAGGAATCTGGAGTTGGGAAACAATCGTACTGTCCATGAAACAGCCACTTGCTCCGGAATCAAGGATGGCTTGGAGTTTTGCTGTTTGACTTCCCCACTGCAGAAAGAGAGAGACTGTCAGTAAAGGTACTGGTTTGTTACAACATTTTAAGTCTTTACTAAAAAAGTCTTTACCCGTAGGACGGGTTGGGCAGCTCCTTAGTAAGTGACCGGCCTGGCCACAGTAGAGGCAAAGGTTTAATCTGCGGCGACGAAGGCGTTCTTCCGCAGTGAGGGCAGACCTGATGGCTCCAATTTGCATCGGTTCCGAGGACGAATCTGAAGAAGAAGAAGGCAAGGGAAAAGGTACTTGGACTGGAGGAGGGGCGGTAGGTACAACCCAGGTATGAGGTATCAGGCCAGCCTTTTCGGCTTTCTCCTCTTCTCTGCGCTCTCTGAGTCTCTGGTCGAGCTGGATGGCAAGAGTGATGAGACCCTCCAGCGTGTCTGGAATTCCTGTACGAGCGAGCTCGTTTTTCAGTTCAGGGGAAAGACCCAAACGATATTGGTGCTTAAGGGCCGCAGGATTCCAATCCGTATCTTCGGACCATTGCCGGAACTCAAGCGTATAGTCCTCCGCAGGACGAGTTCCCTGTTTGAGAGCATGAAGGGCGGCTTCAGCGGTGGAGACTCTATGAGGGTCGTCATAGAGAATCGCCATGGCATCAAAAAAAGTGTCCACAGAGGCTAATACAGGGCTCCGTCGATCCATTAAACGAAAGGCCCAGGTCTGGGGTTCTCCGGACAGAAAGGTAATAATAACCCCTACTCGTGTGTTCTCATCGGGGTATGTGTGAGGTTTCAGAGAAAAAAGGAGTTTGCAGCTGCTCCTGAAATTACGGAAGGCTTTCCGATCCCCAGAGAACTTTTCGGGAAAAGCAACTTTAGGTTCCGAGATTTCGGAGGTGAGGACTTGTACCTCAGTGGGACCAACAGAAGCGGTAGCAGCTACAGTGGATTGGCTTGCGGTGGATGGTTGGGCCCTCAGCTGGGATTGCATCTGGGTATATCCGCTCTGAAGCTCCCTCACTGCTTGTGTCAATTCCGACATCTGTTGGATGAGTACGGTAAGCGGTGAAGCCCCTTCAGCTGGATCCATGGCCTGGTTATACTGTCAAGCTTACCAGTATGATCCAGACGTAGAAGGAGTAGGAACAGAAGATAATGAACCACAAGCGCCTCACACACCCGCTAACTCACCCGAGGTTGGAAACAGGAAGCAGGGGTGTGGAGAGTAGCCAGTGAGACTAAACGAGGTACAGAAGGATCAGGCAAAGGCGTAGTCAGGATATCCGGGTCAAGGCAGGCAGCGAGAATCGTCAACGGTAAACAGGCAGAAGGTCTAGGCAACAAGCAAGAATCAGAGTCCAGGTACAGGCAGGGGTCAATCACAATATCGGCAGGAAGGTATCAACGCTAGGGTTTCAGTTATAAACCTAATAACCAGGCACAGAGCAGAGACTGGAGCAGGTTTAAATAGCGCTAGTTTGGCGCCAACTGACGTCATCAGACCGCGTCCGTTACGTGCGTCCGTCACGCGCGTCCGTTACGTCGCGCGCGTCCGTCACGTCGCGCGCGTCCGTTGCGTCGCGCACGCCCCGGCGCCAGCGACCGTCGCCCGCGCCTCCGCGCCGGCGTCCGTCGCCCGCATTCGATGCGGCGCGCAGGCGCACATCAGTTGCCTGATTACTGCGCCTGCGACCACACCGACCAGGGCGCAACGCTGACACAGCAGGGACCTTACACATATGTCTAGCCATAGCCAGTAAATTCTGCACAGGCAAAATTATCTAAGAGTAAAGATTTATACTTGCACTGGAATGTGTGGTCAAATAGTGTCTCCTTCCTTTCACTCAATTGCTTTATGACCAAGGTTCTAATTATCAGGCTGACTAAAGGTGGCCATAGACAGACCAATAATATTGTACATAAAATGAAGTTCCTGGACAAGATGACCAATATCAGCAGAAGATATTGGTCGGCTTGTTGATCGCACTGGTCACAAAATTTTGAGTGTGCACCTTTAAAGAGTTTTGAAAATATCCAATGGTCGCAGGAAAGATCATAATTTTTACATCTATGGCCACTGTTACAGACTATGCAGACCAGAGTGATCCAAGATCCTTGCTGATACTTACTGAAGGTCTTTGGCAATGTCCTACATGGTAGTATTAGCAGTACAGTGCAGGATGCATTATTGTTTACAGGAGAATCAACAAAATATTTTTTTTAAATATGTTAATAGTAAAAAAATGAAGCATAAAGGGGTGGGACCCTTAATATCAGAGGGGGCAGCTGCTTGATGAGAACAAAAAAAAGCTGAGATTCTGAACTCATATTTTTCACAAATAAGGAAAAAGTTAATGAAGGTTTCCTTCTTAATAGTCCCAATACTAGTAATACAACTAATGATGTATGGTTCACACGTGAGGAAATTCAAAAGAAACTAGAACATGTTAAGATAAACAAAGGTCCGGGGCCAGATGGTATTCATCCCAGGGTACTTAGTGAGCTTAGCTCTGTTATTTGCCAAACCTCTTTACTTAACTTTTCAGGATTCCATGAGGTCTGGCATAGTGCAGAGAGACTGGCGAATTGCTAATGTGGTGCCTCTATTAAAAAAGGGATCCCATTCTCAGCCTCAAAACTATAGGCCAGTTAGTCTGATGTCCATGGTAGGAAAGCTTTTCAAGGGTTAATAAATGATAAGATACTAGACTTCATAGCAAATCATAATACTATGCGTTTGTACCAGCATGGTTTTATGTGTAATAGATCTTGCCAGACTAACTTAATTTCTTTTTATGTGAAGGTGAGCAGGGACCTCAATTCTAGGGTGGCAGTGGATGTGATTTACTTAGACTTTGCTAAAGCATTTGATACAGTGCCACACAAAAGGTTATTGGTTAAATTAAGGAATGTTGGCCTGGAACATAGTATTTGTACCTGGATAGAGAACTGGCTAAAAGATAGACTACAAAGAGTGGTGGTAAATGGAACATTTTCTAATTGGACCAGTGTTGTTAGTGGAGTACCGCAGGGCTCTGTACTAGGTCCCTTGCTTTTCAACTTGTTTATTAATGACCTGGAGGTGGCCATTGAAAGTACTGTTTCTATTTGTGCAGATGAGACTAAATTGTGCAGAACTATAGGTTCCATGCAGGATGCTGCCACTTTGCAGAGTGATTTGTCTAAGTTGGGAAACTGGGCAGCAAACTGGAAAATGAGGTTCAATGTTGATAAATGCAGGCTATGCACTTTGGCAAAAATAATATCAATGCAAGTTATACACTAAATGGCAGTGTGTTGGGAGTTTCCTTAAATGAGAAGGATCTTGGGGTCTTTGTAGATAACACGTTGTCTAATTCTGGGCAGTCTGATTCTGTGGCCACTAAAGCAAATAAAGTTCTGTCTTGTATAAAAAGGCATTAACTGAAGGGATGAAAACATAAGTATGCCTCTTTTAACCCATAAAGAGAATCACCGTACCAGACTAGAAGAAAAGAAGTTTCATTTAAAGGAACAGAGTAGGGGGTTCATCACAGTCAGGACAGTGAGGTTGGGGAATGCACTGCCGGGTGATGATTCAGTTAATGACTATAAGAGGGACTTGGATGATTTCTTGGACAGACATAATACAAAGGCTATTCTGATACTAAACTCTATAGTTAGTATAGATATGGGTATATAGAATTTATGTGACAGTAGGGAGGGTGTGTGTAGGGGGCTGGGTTTTCATTTGGAGGGGTTGAACTTGATGGACTTTGTCTTTTTTAAACCCAATTTAACTATGTAACTATCAAGCAATGACAAGCAATGTGGAGTATCTGTCACTGTCTGGCCATTACTGGAACATTTGATGAGGTTTAACTCTATCCCTAATACTGCCTGACCGTGCTCTGGCTGTAACTGTTTCTTGCTCCTATACTTTTATATACATTCTATAGGCGTCTGCATTCACCAACCTGGCATTGAATTTCCTTCCCCAGCTCCGAAACGCACACCCAGCCTCAAGCCTTAGGGGGATCCTTATATGTACTAGGTCCTGTGTGTCACTTTTATCAAGCGTCGAATTTATCAAGGGTCGAATTTCGAATGAATGTTTTTTAAAAACTACCATAAACTCCAACGAATAAAATCAAATTTTTAAAAACTCGGATGAATAGAATTGACCTGAAAACTCGAATCGAATTTGATTCGGATCTAAAAAACTCTATTTGAGTTTTTTTTCTCTCCGAAAAAAAAATGAATGTCAGGAAGGCTGCAAATAACAACAAAAAATTGATCCCTGGACCTCTCCCAATGACTTAAACAGCAAATCGGCAGGTTTTAGGTGACGAGTAGTCAAATTCGAGTTCTTAAAGGGCCATAGTATGATAAATCTTGAAAATCTAATTCAAATTTTTATAGAAACTAGTACCGAATTGAACTCCCTAGTTGAATTTGACAGTTTTGTCCATACAAAAACTTGAAAATTTGAATTTTGATAAATCTGCCCCTTAGTCTGCCCTAAGCTCTCACATGACTTATGCTTGGAAAAACAGTCATCTACTCCACACCATTTATTCAAGGAGCATGTATCAATATGCTCCTTGCACTTCTTTGTAACTATACCCAGTGCTGCTGCCTTCCACCTGCCTCCTTTTCCAAATTTAGCACAGTTGCCCCTATTGGAGCAGGTGTACCCTGGAGCCACCATTTCCAAACCAGCCCATAAGTCCAGGATTCCCATGGTCAACTATCAGTGTTCCCCAATATCTGTTATGTTTCATACTTTTTCTTTGGTTTTGTAGAAAGAAAATCACTGAAAGCTCGAGTTTTATACAAACAGAAGCATTGCCAACATCCAGTAGTGGCAACGGCAAGAAGAATCTGGGAAAAAAAGAGGTAAGACCCAAAGAAGGGAGACAAGCTGTGCCAGTTGCAGAGATTAACACCAGCAGAGAGTATTTACGGGACTGTGGTTTGAACAAAAATGTCTGACGCAATGACTGAGGAATCCTAAACCTTGATCTTTTACTGACCTTTAATGATCTCTGCAGTTGAGAACATGACCCTAAAACGTCTGGATTGGCCTTTCTGGCTCCAGAGGTTCCTCTGATGCATTTAGAAGAAAATATTTATCCTATGGCACCCAGATTCTCCAAGACTTATAATCGGGAAAGGGAGAATATCAACATTGGGTGTTGCAGAGAGTTATGCTTCGCGGGGGTTTATCTTATTACAGTTAAATCCACGTGGAAAGAGATGCGCCATGGAACACTGCCCTGCCATATAATATTACTAGTTTAGAGGTATGTGAGAGTGATACCAGCTCTCTGTACTACATACAACTCTGCGTCATCCAAGCTGAGAAGTTGAATGGTATGTGAAACAAGTCTTTGCTTGACAAGTAATTCAATGGGACATTCCACAACTTTAGATGTATAAATAAAATGTGCCTGATATACAGTATAGACATGAGGACAGTTAACATGTCTCCAACTATTTGAAGTTTTATAAATTTGTATATTCTTCACTCAGCATGCAACTTCTAAGTATTATTATAAAATAAACTATTCTGCCACTAGGTGGTGCATGCAATAAAAAGCCAGAGGAGAGAAAACTATCTCCTAAAATCCTTGGAAAATGTTATTCTTCCATAGGCTTTGTCACACCCAATGGGTGTCAGGAGAATTCTGTGTTTATATACAGACCAGGCAAGCCCACTACAAGAAATGCAATCTGGTAAACAGACAACCCAGCTATGTCTATTTATTAGGGAGAAACTCAAACATGTCCAGCAAATGACTGAAAAAATCTGCTGGGGCTGCTTAGGGTCTTATTTCAACAACTACTGCTGGACTTCTTTGTAGTAGATGGCACATTACACATATTAAGTGATATAAGGAGCGGAATTGGAAAGGCACTGCTATCTTAGTGACTGATCTCCCTTCTTTAATAGTCAGGAGAAATCAGCTCACTGGAAGGCAAATGACCGACAAGGTACGTACTGTCCTGCTTGTGTGGCACTCTGTCTCCTAAATGTAAATGTTCTGCATCTGGTGAAATAATTTTGTTATTCAAATCTGGAAAAAGAGACTGATCAGAGCTGACTTTAGATTGGGCCCTGGTATGACCAACTTCCCTTGATCAACAGAGTTACATTTATTGGGAAGAGGGTGGCAGGGCACAATGTAACAAATGACTGTGAGATAGCAGGTATAGTAGGGATGCCTATAGTAACAGTGGATAATAGTCTCTGGGAAGGGAGTGTGACTGTGGGATAACAGGTATAGTAGGGAGAGATGGTGCCTATAGTAACAGTGGATAATAGTCTCTGGGAAGGGAGTGTGCCTGTGGGATAGCAGGTATAGTAGGGATGCCTATAGTAACAGTGGATAATAGTCTCTGGAAAGGGAGTGTGACTGTGAGATAGCAGGTATAGTAGGGAGAGATGGTGTCTATAGTAACAGTGGATAATAGTCTCTGGGAAGGGAGTGTGACTGTGGGATAGCAGGTATAGTAGGGAGAGATGGTGTCTATAGTAACAGTGGATAATAGTCTCTGGGAAGGGAGTGTGACTGTGAGATAGCAGGTATAGTAGGGAGAGATGGTGCCTATAGTAACAGTGGATAATAGTCTCTGGGAAGGGAGTGTGACTGTGGGATAACAGGTATAGTAGGGAGAGATGATGTCTATAGTAACAGTGGATAATAGTCTCTGGGAAGGGAGTGTAACTGTGGGATAGCAGGTATAGTAGGGAGAGATGGTGCTTATAGTAACAGTGGATAATAGTCTCTGGGAAGGGAGTGTGACTGTGGGATAGCAGGTATAGTAGGGAGAGACGGTGTCTAAAGTAACAGTGGATAATAGTCTCTGGGAAGGGAGTGTGACTGTGGGATAGCAGGTATAGTAGTGAGAGATGGTGCCTATAGTAACAGTGGATAATAGTCTCTGGGAAGGGAGTGTGACTGTGGGATAACAGGTATACTAGAAAGGCTTGTTTACAAATGCCTGATCCAGCATCTCACTCACAACTCCCTCCTCGACCCCTTGCAATCTGGCTTCCGCCCATCACACTCGACTGAAACTGCACTCACCAAAGTAACCAATGATCTTCTATTGGCAAAGTCTAAAGGTCATTATTCCATTCTAATCCTTCTTGATCTCTCTGCAGCCTTTGATACAGTTGACCACACACTCCTCCTTGACATTCTACACTCATCTGGCATTCGGGACACTGCTCTTTCATGGTTTACATCTTATCTGTCTGACCGTTCCTTTAAAGTTTCCTTCTCTAACTCTACTTCTACTACTTTCCCACTCTCTGTTGGGGTTCCTCAAGGCTCTGTTCTTGGCCCCCTGCTGTTCTCGCTCTATACAACTTCACTAGGAAAACTCATTCAGTCATTTGGACTTCAGTATCACCTTTATGCTGATGACACCCAACTCTACTTGTCTACTCCTGATCTTTCTAACTCTGTCCTTTCCCAAGTCACAGACTGTCTCTCTGCTGTCTCCTCCTGGATGTCACAGCGCCACCTGAAACTGAACCTTTCTAAAACAGAACTCATTATATTTCCTCCAAGATCTTCCCCTGTCCCTCAGATATCACTCACCGTAAACAACACCACCTTTCATTCCACCACACAGGCACGCTGCCTAGGAGTCATCTTAGACTCTCATCTATCTTTTTCACCACACATTCGAACTCTTGCAAAATCTTGCCGTATTCAACTGCGCAACATTGCTCGAATACGACCCTATCTCAGTTCAGAATCAACTAAAACACTGATTCAGTCTCTCATCATCTCCCGCCTTGATTACTGCAACTTACTCCTCACAGGTATTCCAACAAGTCACCTTTCACAACTCCAATCTATTCTAAACGCGGCCGCTAGACTCATTCATCTAGCTCGCCGCTCAACATCAGCTGCTCCCATATGTATGTCCCTTCACTGGCTCCCAATCTCATCTAGAATCAAATTCAAATTACTTACACTCACATTCAAGGCCCTTAATAAAGAAACCCCTCCCTATATTTCATCTCTAATCTCCAAATACACTCCTTCACGAAACCTACGCTCTGCTTCTGATCTTCGCCTCACTTCTCCTCTGGTGACTTCTGCCCATTCTCGTCTACAAGATTTCTCTCGGGCTTCTGCTTTTCTCTGGAACTCTCTGCCACAAGCTGTCAGACTTTCCCCTTCCTTCCAAACTTTCAAGCGCTCCTTAAAGACCCATCTGTTTAAAGAGGCCTATTCGATGTACCTTAATTAATCATTGCTGTATCAAAAATAACAAATTGTTTATACAATCCTAATGTCTCAATTGTACCCTAACCTTTTAGTTTGTAAACCCTATTGTACTCTGTAATCCCTGTCTGCTATCCACCATTTATTCCCTGTTTGCTATAACTGCAGTAAAGCACTGCGTATCTTGACAGCGCTATATAAATAAATGATGATGATGATGATGATGAGGTATAGTAGGGAGAGATGGTGCCTATAGTAACAGTGGGATAATAGTCTCTGGGAAGGGAGTGTGACTGTGGGATAGCAGGTATAGTAGGGAGAGATGGTGCCTATAGTAACAGTAGATAATAGTCTCTGGGAAGGGAGTGTAACGGTGGGATAGCAGGTATAGTAGGGAGATATGGTGCCTATAGTAACAGTGGATAATAGTCTCTGGGAAGGGAGTGTGACTGTGGGATAGCAGGTATAGTAGTGAGAGATGGTGCCTATAGTAACAGTGGATAATAGTCTCTGGGAAGGGAGTGTGACTGTGGGATAACAGGTATAGTAGGGAGAGATGGTGCCTATAGTAACAGTGGGATAATAGTCTCTGGGAAGGGAGTGTGACTGTGGGATAGCAGGTATAGTAGGGAGAGATGGTGCCTATAGTAACAGTAGATAATAGTCTCTGGGAAGGGAGTGTAACGGTGGGATAGCAGGTATAGTAGGGAGATATGGTGCCTATAGTAACAGTGGATAATAGTCTCTGGGAAGGGAGTATGACTGTGGGATAGCAGGTATAGTAGGGAGAGACGGTGTCTAAAGTAACAGTGGATAATAGTCTCTGGGAAGGGAGTGTGACTGTGGGATAGCAGGTATAGTAGTGAGAGATGGTGCCTATAGTAACAGTGGATAATAGTCTCTGGGAAGGGAGTGTGACTGTGGGATAACAGGTATAGTAGGGAGAGATGGTGCCTATAGTAACAGTGGGATAATAGTCTCTGGGAAGGGAGTGTGACTGTGGGATAGCAGGTATAGTAGGGAGAGATGGTGCCTATAGTAACAGTAGATAATAGTCTCTGGGAAGGGAGTGTAACGGTGGGATAGCAGGTATAGTAGGGAGATATGGTGCCTATAGTAACAGTGGATAATAGTCTCTGGGAAGGGAGTGTGACTGTGGGATAGCAGGTATAGTAGGGAGAGATGGTGCCTAAAGTAACAGTAGATAATAGTCTCTGGGAAGGGAGTGTAACTGTGGGATAGCAGGTATAGTAGGGAGAGATGGTGCCTATAGTAACAGTGGGATAATAGTCTCTGGGAAGGGAGTGTGACTGTGGGATAACAGGTATAGTAGGGAGAGATGGTGCCTATAGTAACAGTGGGATAATAGTCTCTGGGAAGGGAGTGTGACTGTGGGATAGCAGGTATAGTAGGGAGAGATGGTGCCTATAGTAACAGTGGATAATAGTCTCTGGGAAGGGAGTGTGACTGTGGGATAGCAGGTATAGTAGGGAGAGATGGTGCCTATAGTAACAGTGGATAATAGTCTCTGGGAAGGGAGTGTAACTGTGGGATAGCAGGTATAGTAGGGAGAGATGGTGCCTATAGTAACAGTGGATAATAGTCTCTGGGAAGGGAGTGTAACGGTGGGATAGCAGGTATAGTAGGGAGATATGGTGCCTATAGTAACAGTGGATAATAGTCTCTGGGAAGGGAGTGTGACTGTGGGATAGCAGGTATAGTAGTGAGAGATAGTGCCTATAGTAACAGTGGGATAATAGTCTCTGGGAAGGGAGTGTGACTGTGGGATAACAGGTATAGTAGGGAGAGATGGTGCCTATAGTAACAGTGGATAATAGTCTCTGGGAAGGGAGTGTAACTGTGGGATAGCAGGTATAGTAGGGAGAGATGGTGCCTATAGTAACAGTGGATAATAGTCTCTGGGAAGGGAGTGTAACGGTGGGATAGCAGGTATAGTAGGGAGATATGGTGCCTATAGTAACAGCGGATAATAGTCTCTGGGAAGGGAGTGTGACTGTGGGATAGCAGGTATAGTAGGGAGAGATGGTGCCTATAGTAACAGTGGAAAATAGTCTCTGGGAAGGGAGTGTAACGGTGGGATAGCAGGTATAGTAGGGAGATATGGTGCCTATAGTAACAGTGGATAATAGTCTCTGGGAAGGGAGTGTGACTGTGGGATAGCAGGTATAGTAGTGAGAGATAGTGCCTATAGTAACAGTGGGATAATAGTCTCTGGGAAGGGAGTGTGACTGTGGGATAGCAGGTATAGTAGGGAGAGATGGTGCCTATAGTAACAGTAGATAATAGTCTCTGGGAAGGGAGTGTAACGGTGGGATAGCAGGTATAGTAGGGAGATATGGTGCCTATAGTAACAGTGGATAATAGTCTCTGGGAAGGGAGTGTGACTGTGGGATAGCAGGTATAGTAGGGAGAGATGGTGCCTAAAGTAACAGTAGATAATAGTCTCTGGGAAGGGAGTGTAACTGTGGGATAGCAGGTATAGTAGGGAGAGATGGTGCCTATAGTAACAGTGGGATAATAGTCTCTGGGAAGGGAGTGTGACTGTGGGATAACAGGTATAATGGGGGGGGGATGGTGCCTATAGTAACAGTGGGATAATAGTCTCTGGGAAGGGAGTGTGACTGTGGGATAGCAGGTATAGTAGGGAGAGATGGTGCCTATAGTAACAGTGGATAATAGTCTCTGGGAAGGGAGTGTGACTGTGGGATAGCAGGTATAGTAGGGAGAGATGGTGCCTATAGTAACAGTGGATAATAGTCTCTGGGAAGGGAGTGTAACTGTGGGATAGCAGGTATAGTAGGGAGAGATGGTGCCTATAGTAACAGTGGATAATAGTCTCTGGGAAGGGAGTGTAACGGTGGGATAGCAGGTATAGTAGGGAGATATGGTGCCTATAGTAACAGTGGATAATAGTCTCTGGGAAGGGAGTGTGACTGTGGGATAGCAGGTATAGTAGTGAGAGATAGTGCCTATAGTAACAGTGGGATAATAGTCTCTGGGAAGGGAGTGTGACTGTGGGATAACAGGTATAGTAGGGAGAGATGGTGCCTATAGTAACAGTTGATAATAGTCTCTGGGAAGGGAGTGTAACTGTGGGATAGCAGGTATAGTAGGGAGAGATGGTGCCTATAGTAACAGTGGATAATAGTCTCTGGGAAGGGAGTGTAACGGTGGGATAGCAGGTATAGTAGGGAGATATGGTGCCTATAGTAACAGTGGATAATAGTCTCTGGGAAGGGAGTGTGACTGTAGGATAGCAGGTATAGTAGGGAGAGATGGTGCCTATAGTAACAGTGGAAAATAGTCTCTGGGAAGGGAGTGTAACGGTGGGATAGCAGGTATAGTAGGGAGATATGGTGCCTATAGTAACAGTGGATAATAGTCTCTGGGAAGGGAGTGTGACTGTGGGATAGCAGGTATAGTAGTGAGAGATAGTGCCTATAGTAACAGTGGGATAATAGTCTCTGGGAAGGGAGTGTGACTGTGGGATAGCAGGTATAGTAGGGAGAGATGGTGCCTATAGTAACAGTGGGATAATAGTCTCTGGGAAGGGAGTGTGAATGTGGGATAGCAGGTATAGTAGGGAGAGATGGTGCCTATAGTAACAGTAGATAATAGTCTCTGGGAAGGGAGTGTAACTGTGGGATAGCAGGTATAGTAGGGAGAGATGGTGCCTATAGTAACAGTGGGATAATAGTCTCTGGGAAGGGAGTGTGACTGTGGGATAGCAGGTATAGTAGGGAGAGACGGTGTCTAAAGTAACAGTAGATAATAGTCTCTGGGAAGGGAGTGTGACTGTGGGATAGCAGGTATAGTAGGGAGAGATGGTGCCTATAGTAACAGTGGGATAATAGTCTCTGGGAAGGGAGTGTGACTGTGGGATAACAGGTATAGTAGGGAGAGATGGTGCCTATAGTAACAGTGGATAATAGTCTCTGGGAAGGGAGTGTGACTGTGGGATAGCAGGTATAGTAGGGAGATATGGTGCCTATAGTAACAGTGGATAATAGTCTCTGGGAAGGGAGTGTGACTGTGGGATAGCAGGTATAGTAGTGAGAGATAGTGCCTATAGTAACAGTGGGATAATAGTCTCTGGGAAGGGAGTGTGACTGTGGGATAGCAGGTATAGTAGGGAGAGATGGTGCCTATAGTAACAGTAGATAACAGTCTCTGGGAAGGGAGTGTAACGGTGGGATAGCAGGTATAGTAGGGAGATATGGTGCCTATAGTAACAGTGGATAATAGTCTCTGGGAAGGGAGTGTGACTGTGGGATAGCAGGTATAGTAGGGAGAGATGGTGCCTAAAGTAACAGTAGATAATAGTCTCTGGGAAGGGAGTGTAACTGTGGGATAGCAGGTATAGTAGGGAGAGATGGTGCCTATAGTAACAGTGGGATAATAGTCTCTGGGAAGGGAGTGTGACTGTGGGATAACAGGTATAATGGGGGGGGGATGGTGCCTATAGTAACAGTGGGATAATAGTCTCTGGGAAGGGAGTGTGACTGTGGGATAGCAGGTATAGTAGGGAGAGATGGTGTCTATAGTAACAGTGGATAATAGTCTCTGGGAAGGGAGTGTGACTGTGGGATAGCAGGTATAGTAGGGAGAGATGGTGCCTATAGTAACAGTGGATAATAGTCTCTGGGAAGGGAGTGTAACTGTGGGATAGCAGGTATAGTAGGGAGAGATGGTGCCTATAGTAACAGTGGATAATAGTCTCTGGGAAGGGAGTGTAACGGTGGGATAGCAGGTATAGTAGGGAGATATGGTGCCTATAGTAACAGTGGATAATAGTCTCTGGGAAGGGAGTGTGACTGTGGGATAGCAGGTATAGTAGTGAGAGATAGTGCCTATAGTAACAGTGGGATAATAGTCTCTGGGAAGGGAGTGTGACTGTGGGATAACAGGTATAGTAGGGAGAGATGGTGCCTATAGTAACAGTGGATAATAGTCTCTGGGAAGGGAGTGTAACTGTGGGATAGCAGGTATAGTAGGGAGAGATGGTGCCTATAGTAACAGTGGATAATAGTCTCTGGGAAGGGAGTGTAACGGTGGGATAGCAGGTATAGTAGGGAGATATGGTGCCTATAGTAACAGTGGATAATAGTCTCTGGGAAGGGAGTGTGACTGTGGGATAGCAGGTATAGTAGGGAGAGATGGTGCCTATAGTAACAGTGGAAAATAGTCTCTGGGAAGGGAGTGTAACGGTGGGATAGCAGGTATAGTAGGGAGATATGGTGCCTATAGTAACAGTGGATAATAGACTCTGGGAAGGGAGTGTGACTGTGGGATAGCAGGTATAGTAGTGAGAGATGGTGCCTATAGTAACAGTGGGATAATAGTCTCTGGGAAGGGAGTGTGACTGTGGGATAGCAGGTATAGTAGGGAGAGATGGTGCCTATAGTAACAGTGGGATAATAGTCTCTGGGAAGGGAGTGTGAATGTGGGATAGCAGGTATAGTAGGGAGAGATGGTGCCTATAGTAACAGTAGATAATAGTCTCTGGGAAGGGAGTGTAACTGTGGGATAGCAGGTATAGTAGGGAGAGATGGTGCCTATAGTAACAGTGGGATAATAGTCTCTGGGAAGGGAGTGTGACTGTGGGATAGCAGGTATAGTAGGGAGAGATGGTGCCTATAGTAACAGTGGGATAATAGTCTCTGGGAAGGGAGTGTGACTGTGGGATAACAGGTATAGTAGGGAGAGATGGTGCCTATAGTAACAGTGGATAATAGTCTCTGGGAAGGGAGTGTGACTGTGGGATAGCAGGTATAGTAGGGAGATATGGTGCCTATAGTAACAGTGGATAATAGTCTCTGGGAAGGGAGTGTGACTGTGGCATAGCAGGTATAGTAGGGAGAGATGGTGCCTATAGTAACAGTAGGGATAATTGCTTCTGCTCCAGGTATAATATGGTGCCAGTGAAAATTAAGATCAGTGCTTCCCAACCTAAAACCCCTTAGTTGATTGTTACAGTACAACTGATGGCAACAATCTCAGGACACATAAGACGTTCCTCAGATGAATGAATGGAGGATGATTTTTCAAATTCTGTCCTCTGTGAAACTGATATTAATAACATTCCAACAAACCTCGCCCAGAGCACAAGGTTAAGAATCCCTTCTTGAGAAATAGAATCGGTTAATGGAAAAAAATGAGTCATAAACAAAAGAACAAAAGACTTAGAGAGTTGTTTCTAAATCATTGTGGCTCAGAAGTGTTGCCCATGAGCTCCATGACTACAGATATTAAACTTTCTTTACTGTCCATCGATTTTGCAGTCATGAAATTTTCAATCTTCCACAAAGATTTCAATAAAATACAGAGACAGTTTGGTTTGCTGTGGGTTTTATGTCCTACTAGTGGCACTCACTCCTGGGGATGCACCGAATTCAGGATTCAGTTCGGGATTCGTCCTTTTTCAGCAGGATTCGGATTCGGCCGAATCCTTCTGTCCGGCTGAACCGAATCCGAATTTGTATCCTAAATTAGGGATAAGGAGGGAAATCGCGTGACTTTTTGTCACAAAACAAAGAAGTAAAAAATGGTTTCCCCTTCCCCTCTCTAATTTGCATATGCAAATTAGGATTTGGATTTGGTTCGGTATTCAGCCCAATCTTTCGTGAAGGATTTGGGGTTCGGCCCAATCGAAAATAGTGGATTCAGTGCATCCCTACTCACATTAAAGAAGGGGGCTGATTTATAAACAGCGGGTGAATTTGCACCGGGGCAGTAACCCATGGCAACCAATCAGATGATTGCTTTCACTGCTCAACCTGCAGCTGGCTGAAAAATAGCTACTCACTGATTGGATGCTATGGGTTACTGCCCAGGTGCAAATTTGCCCAGTGTTTATAAATGAGCCCCAGTGTTTGCTGTGGGTATTTCACTAGTGAGACATGACATCATAGGCCTCTCACTACAGATTCTTCTCCTGTTCCGTTAATATAATTAAAGTGAATTTATTTGTACCTCACTTCCCAAATAGGGGTAATAGCCCCATGCCCAGCAGACCAGGCTCTTATTTCTGGATAGCGGATTATTTCACCACTTGCAGCCCCCGAGGTGCCATTACATCTGTCCTGAGCAGTCTGTCACTATTGGGCTAAATGGATTTAACTAAAAGTGTCACCTGTTGCTCGTGCTGATCTGTGGAACCCTCCATTAATACACACAGGCACAGCTGAGTGCTTGACGCAGGACACTATGGGGCAGATTTATCAAGGGTCCAATTTCAAAGTAAAAAATACTTCGAAATTCGACCATTGAATTAAAATACTTCGACTTCGAATATCAAATTCGAACGATTTTTCACCGAATTTGGCCATCGAACGATCGAAGTTCGAATCGAACGATTTTAGCATACAATCGAACGATTTTACTTCGATGTATAAAGACTTAGAAAAATGGTCTAGAAGGTCCCCATAGGCTAACATAGCACTCCAGCAGGTTTAATTTGGCGAACTATTGAAGTCGAAGTTTTTTTAAAGAGACAGTACTTCGATTATCGAATATTCAAATATTCTAACTATTTTATATATATAATATAATGTAAATTCGCAGTTGTAGTATCCTATTTGATGGTCGAAGTATCCAAAAAATTACTTCGGATTTCGAATTTTTTTACTTCGAAAATCAACTCGAATCCACTTCGACCCTTGATAAATCTGCCCCTAGGTGTGTGGATTTGTTGCATGTTTAATGTGAAATTGTCATTCTATCTTGATTAATCACAGTCTGTTTCAGTTCGTCTTGTCCAAAACTGTATTTACATGTTCCTCGTTAGTCCATGTAAATATAGATACTGTAAGAAGAACATCAGTACATGCAATACATATATATAATTCTATAGTAGAAAGCCGTGTGCTGTGAGTGCTTTCTACTATGGAATTATATTAATAATGGTGAGCACCCGGCCAGTGACTTGTAGAATGGTAGTGCCAATGAAATTATGCTTATATATATATTAGGGATGCACTGAATCCAGGATTCTGTTCGGGATTCGGCCAGGATTCGGCCTTTTTCAGCAGGATTCGGATTCGGCTGAATCCTTGTGTCAGGCCGAACCGAATCCTAATTTGCATATGTAAATTAGGGGCGGGTAAGAAAATCACGTGACTTTTCGTCACAAAAGAAGTATTTTTTTCCACTGCTTCCTTGCATATGCAAATTAGGGTTCGGATTCGGTTCGGTATTCGGCCAAATCTTTCACGAATGATTCGGGGATTCGGCCGGATCCCAAATAGTGGATTCGGTGCATCCCTAATATATATATATATACATGCAAAAAACGATCAGCACTTCTCAGGTCTTAAAAATAAACAAAGATTTATTTACTAAAATAGCAGCAGACTGACGCTTCGGCTGACCCCTCAGCCTTTCTCAAAGTGCCAAAATCAACTCAGGACACGTCTTTTAACCACGCACTGGCGGAAAAACCGCAGCGTTGTCACATGATCAAAGTAGTCAATAAACACCAATTAAATGTTCAACTAAATATACTTCAAGTCTGTATGTATAAAATGTACCCGTTCTTATTCATCTTTCATAGTACAAAGACTAAATTAAAAACAACAACAAAGTAGCAATAATATAACTATAATACACAAAAGCCATGAATATCCTGTAAATGATATCCTTATAAACGGTGAGTTCTGATATCATCAGTTATAAACGGTGAGTTCTGATGTCATTTCTGTCACATGACTCATTGAAATTTGTGTATTATAATAAATAAAGTACCCCCAGCTGTAAAATATGAGGATATTAGAAGTTACCTCGGAGTTCCATGACCTGTATAAAAACACTCGGCCGATGAAACTCCTCGGTAACTTATAATATCCCTATATTTTACAAGAGGGGGTATTTTATTTGTTATATATCTGTCCTGGTGCTTCACAGAAACAGGAAATGTTCCGAAATGTTGCTAGTTCTACCTATATCATTCATGTATCATTTCTTTACTAAATTGCCATTCATTTATTGCTTATGTATAAATCATTGAGTCTAACACACCGCTCTCACCTCCTTCTATTGGACTGTTAGAATTTTTATTTTTTAATTTTATTTCTATCTTTACTCTCTCTTATGTTCTATTATTTATATTTCACAAACTGGACTCAGCACATTAGTATATGGGGCATGACTATATAAGTGGGGAAAACACTGATAATGATTTTTACAATATGGGTTCCTCACACAAGATAGTGTTTGCAGTAAGTGTGGTTTTGATGGGGATACATATACTAGGATTCAAGGGGTTTCGTTTTGTTTCTAAATCTTTCTGGGATACACGATTAAGGGTATTTGGGGGTATGAGTTAGTGGTGGTAATGATAATACACACTGTGGGGCGTGATCATCCATAGTAATAGTGGTCTCTTGTTACCTCCAAGATCAGGGAGAATGAAACATAATACAAGAAATAACTAAGGTGTTTGGGCCGGTCCTTTTATAGCTATTCATATTGAGGACAACAATAAAGGGGAATCAGTATTTGTAGATACCCGTAGAGGCATTATATCTGATCACTCCAGAGGCAGGTGACTTCCAGCTAGAGTCCAGCAGCGGGTCAGGTACCCATGGGTTACCCGCAAAAACCTGCAGTACCCTGAAGTTCCGGGTGCAGGTATAGACGCGGGTTGGCGGTTCTGCGGGTTTGCGGGTCGCGGGTCTTCTCAACATCAATTTTTACTCCTTTTTTCTGATCACGCCTACTTCTGATGATGTCACTTCCGGTTTACAATGACAGAACTTCCTGTTTTACTCCTTTTTTTCTGATCATACACCTTCCGATGATGTCACTTCCAGTTTACAATGACAGCACTTCCTGATTCTTGATGGTCAGCGGGTCCGGGTTGCGGATAAGGTACTTGCTGGTCGGGTTGGGTAGCGGGTCCAAGCGGGTAAAAATGTGGGTTGCGGGTCCGGGTTGCGGATTGCAGGTTATGGGTACAGGTTCCAAAAAATGGACCCGCGCAGGACTCTACTTCAAGCTGAGCTATAGATTAATAGGGTTAACAATAGAGGGCCAATGTGCTAGTGCGCTAATTTAAGTGAAGGCTATGCCTTATAATATACATTCTAACAGTCCAATAGAAGGAGGTGAGAGCGGTGTGTTAGACTCAATGATTTATACATAAGCAACAAAATTAACGGCAATTGTTCCCTTGAGTGCAATTTAGTTTCGGCCCCACACAGGAATCTTTTTCCTTGTGGGACCGAAACATTGAATTAATAAACCTTTTTTTGCTTTTTATCCATATTTACTTTTGTATCACTATGGACTGCCTATATATATATCCTCAAAAGAAGACCACATTTTAATATGCTCATTTTTTCACAAGAAATCCCAGTGTTACTGGTCTTCTTTTGAGTATATATTTGAACCCTTTACCATGCACCTGGGGCTGAAATGGAAGTGGCGTGCTGCCCAGAATAACAATATATATATATATATGCCCAGATTTCAGGCTTGGCCGCACCTAGGCCCGTTGGTGCCCTTGCAAGCACACACTCCTCCTGCATGTGCGAGCTGGAGCATTGGGGATTACAGGAGTACACGTCCCCGGTAGTGATTCAAATTCACGAAACTCAGAGCAAATTTTTCACTGCGGAACTTTGGCTGGAGTTTCGCGAAGTAGAAAAAACGATGCTTGACGAAAAAGCTAGTCCCTGGTACTCCTTATGTTGCAGCATGCGCCCCCTAAAACTTGCTGTCCTAGGCCTGGGTCTTTTGTGGCCTCAACACCAATCCGGGTCTGTGAGTGACCATAAGTGGGGCAGGGGCAACATGAGGAAAACAGGCACCAACAACCATGGTTTAAGTACTTTGTACCCCGTCTTGCCAATGGCACCCATAGATGAAGGTTCTTGCAATCCAGAATGTAAAGCAAGGCTTTCCCCCATGAATACAGTGTCGTCTGAGTTCGGCAGCACTGCATTCAGGAGAGGTAGGAAGGTGAAAACACATCCAGCATCAGGCATCGGACTGCGGCAGTCACAGGGGCTGCAACTTGAAGGGCTACTCACTCAATGTATGAACCCTGTGCCCTCCCTGCAAGAGTGTGCATGTGTGCTTGGCATAACTTCTGGCTCCTGATGAGGTGGTTCAGGCAGTGGAGTGGGCCTGGTTGGCGGGGTCCATGAACCTGTCCAACCCCTACCTGTCCCTTAACTTTCTTGCCCTTGAAACATGAACGTCAGGGTCACTGACCCGACTCAATAAAGACATGGGAATTTCAGTTGGTTTACAAACACTGGATAATTCTTTGTGTTGTCATGACAATTTGTGCTTTGTGTTAAACCCTTTCTTTTTGCTTTTATTGCACTAGGTGTCTTTCCTATAACTTGCATGCTATATATATATATATATATATATATATATATATATATATATATATATATATATATATATATATATATATATATATATATATATATATATATATATATATGTATTAAAAGGAAATCTTATTTCCAGGACACTGTTCCAGATCCCCATGGAACTGACCCTCGCACTAATGCCGAACTTCGTTCTCCCATTCTCTTTTCTAGAGCCAGTTTCTCAACATTTCGGGAAAATTCCTACTGAGCAAGAGGCAGAAACCTTCACACGTAGATACGGACTATGCAAACATTGACTTTACAAAGAGGAATGTAAAAGACAGCTTCACTTCGCCCGAGGAGCTTACCGAATATGCCGAAATTCGGGTCAAATGACGGGCACTCATCTAACAGCACAAGCACAACTGCTACTCGCGACCTGCCACCCCCAAACAGACTACCGAGACACCATTTTTATTTATTTATTATTAGGATAGGTACATCCTACACCATTCTGTATTAAAGACTCACAATAGAACCATTTGTTTTTAAGGTCCTCCTTGAAGCTTCTCAAACTAAAAAAATTATCCATTGTCATCATCCCCAGTACATTTTGGATTTTGAATATTCTTTCTATAGAATGAAACCAGTGGTAGTACCAATATTGTATTGACACTGAGCCTAGATATCCCTGCTGCAGTCATTTATTTCGATGTACAAGACAGTATTAATTTTGTGCAGCTCTGAACAGAGAATTTTCCAGATGTTATGAGATCCTGGCCAACAAACATTGTCCAGTTATAGAGATGGGGGCACAGTGAGGCCGAAAAGCTTGTCTGAAGTCAGGATGCCTTAAGCATGGGATTTGAAACCATAGCAGTGAGGGTCCCAGCCTTAAGGCCAGTAAGGGTAAGATTTGGGGGGATGCACATTGGCTGCCATGGGAACCCCTGGAACTATAGCAGGGAGACTGTTACCCCAGTGTTTCTATATATCTGTAACCTTGTTATGAGCTAAGGGGGCCCAGTCTGAAGGTCAGTTAGAGGGAGATTTGGGGTGAGTGCTTATTTGTGCCCTGGGTACCCCTGGAACTATAGCAGGGTGACTGTTACCCCAATGTTTCTATATATCGGTATCATTGAGCTAAGGGGGCCCAGCCTGAAGACCGGTTGAGTGCTTATTATTATTATTATGCTGCCTTAGGAGCTATTGGAATAATAGCAGGTTGACTCTTTCCATTTTTCTGTAGCCTTGCTATTAGGTTATAGTGGCTCTGACCAAATATTGGAACCAAAAGAAGGACTTTAAGGTCTAGAGTTGCACCCATCAAAACCCTTTTTCCTCAACCATGGAAAAATATCGTAGTCTTTCACAACAGTCAATACTGTAAATATTCATTCCTGTGGCAGTGGGTGAGTACATGCTGTGTTTTGTATTATGGATTTATTTATGCCCTGTATCTATAATACTCTGTGCTGTTAGCCACTGAGACCCAAACCTTATATTTATCCCCCCCCCGATAATATTCGCTTACATTTTTCACTTGCTGGAACAGATAGTGAAAAGGGATATTTTTAGTTCAACATGCTGGGAATTATTTGTGGCTCCTTTCCATCAAATAGTTATATGGAATTTACACAATTACTAAGCCTCCGAAAATGCAGGTCGGTATGCTTGGCATGAGCAGAAAGGATTAGAATTGAGAGTGCCAGTACCTGGTGTAAAAAGTACTTGCTTGGCATCATGGCAAAATATTCCTGACCTTTGGGAAATTCAAGGAAACCCCACATCAGTAAGGACCCAGTGACCCCACTATGCTCCTGAGGCCCTCAGCATCTGCTCCACCTATTGATCTGCTCTGGTGGAAACATAATTCAGTTTGTGCCTTCCTCCTGCTGTTGGTGTTGTGGGTGCATTTCATTCCAGCAGAGACATTAACCAGCACATTCCTATTAGATGGCTTAGCAGATAAAGTCTTGGAACGTTAGGCAAAGACTTCTAATCTCCTTTCCCAGTACAATTTTTAATCCCTACCACAGGCAACCAAGCACACTTTGGTCAGTCCCATCAGGAGCCAATGGACCTATTAGTATGCTTTTGAACTGTGGTAGTACTTACACAGCAAAATACAAAAAGCATCATTGTGCTAACTAATGGTAGGAGTTAGACCCAAAAACTTGACCATGAACTCTCATCGGAGTTTGACCCACTAACTCTGGAATTAGACCCAAGACCCCCTCTACTAACTATGGCTGGAGTTAGAACCAAGACCCTGATCACTAACTGATAACACAAATGAGCAGATCTTTCCCCGATATGCCCACCAACGGCAGGGCGATATTGGGTTAATCCAAAAGTTCAGGCTTACAAAGGCTTGTAGGACTGCATCAACTAGCCAATATGGTCCTCAATCACCAGAAAAATCAAACCTCCCTGATCGATATGTTGGCCAGATATCGATCTGGTAGACCTGTCGGAAGGCCACATATACTGGCAGATAAACTGCTGAACCTGTCTAAAGGACTGATATTGGCAGCTTTAATCTGCTTGTGTATGGCCACCTTTAGACTCAAAACACCACCTTGAGTCTAACTCTGCTGGCAGTTAGAATCAAGACCTTAATAACTCTGGTTGGAGTTAGACCCAAGACCACGACCACTTACTCTGTTTTGAGTTAGACCGAAGACCCTGATCACTAACTCTGGTTGGAGTTAGACCCAAGACCCCCTCTACTAACTGTGGCTGGAGTTAGACCCAAGACCCTGATCACAAACTCTGGTTGGAGTTTAGGTGACCATACGCAATAAGATCCCCTCATTCGACGAGTTGATGAAATGAGCAGTTCTTTCCCCGATATGCCCACCAAAGAAAGGGCAATATCAGGTTAATCCAAGCGATTGGATTACAATCAAGAGAATTGGTGGAGACGGGTTGTAGGACCGCATCAACTAAACAATGCGGTCATCAATCAACAGAGAAATCAAACCTCCCCGATCGATATCTTGCCCAGAAATCGATAAGGCAGACACCCCTATACACTGGCAGATAAGCTGCTGAATCAGTCTAAAGGACTGTGTATGGCCACCTTTCGACTCAAAACACCAACTTGAGTCTAAATCTGCTGGCAGTTAGAATCAAGATGTTAATAACTTACTCCGGTTGGAGTTGAACCCAAGACCACAACCACTAACTCTGTTTTGAGTTAGACCAAAGACCCTGATCACTAACTCTGGTTGGGGTTAGACCCAAGACCACAGCCACTAACTCTAGTTGGAGTTAGACTGAAGACCCCAACAACTAACTCTGCTGGGAGCTAGACTCAAGAACACAACCACTAACTCTGTTTAGAGTTAGACCCAAGACTCTGACCACTAACTCTGGTTGGAGTTAGACCCAAGTCCCTGGCCTTTAACTCTGGTTCGAGTTAGACCCAAGACCGCAACCAGTAACTATCGTTAGAATTATACACAACCCTAGCACCATAGCTCTATACTAAACACTGAAATGCTAATTATTGTTATTCTGTAGGGGTCTAAATGATGTGCAAGTTAGGGGACAGGAAAGGGGTTGGAGGGGGGTCCTCCTATGAGCCACTTCCACCTCTCATGCATACAGTATTCATAGTGGAGGTGGCAGGTCTCTATTCTCCAAAACAGAGAACCTGCAGCTATTCATATACCATAGAAGGTTTTTTGCTCTTTCTACCTTTTTTTTATGTCATTATTGACACTTTAAGTCCTTTCTGATGTGGCAGATATCCTCTGTAGCTGATCTCTTTTTGAGGAGGTTAAGCCTAAATCTAAATCTTCATTAATTTCCACCCACGCTTGGAGATCCCCTGTATGGGAAGAAAGCTTAAGATGGTCAAAGCAAATGCTGTAGGTTTATATTTCAGGATACTGAAACCCATCATGGAGGAAAAGAGTAAAACACAGACCTATTTCCTAATATTAAACTTAAACTAAGTTCCTCTGTTGTTTAGTAAATTTAGTTGAAAATCTATAAACTCCTTTGCAGCAACCTGAGAAGCCACCACAAGCTGTGTGGCACTGGCCAATCTGGTGGCTGCTGGCTTATCTAACCTTAACTATGTGCTAGACTTTCCCATTAGGTTTAGAGAAATAATGCTGGACAAAAAAATGCAGCCAATAAGTAAGCTTCAATCACACGATAACTATTTTTTTTACTGAAACCCCATAAAACGACCCATTGCAGATTCTCACAGATAGACTTGGAATCAGATTTCCCTTATTTTTGACCTGTTTAATCTGTTCCTTGATGTATGTACTTTGCTACCAGCTAACATCACTCTTGGTATATAGGATGGTTTTTGGTATTATAATAAAATGTACATAATATGAAAGTGCCAGTTCATGCTCAGTGTCAGTATTGATCAGATAGTAACAGAAATGGCTGTGAAGGTGGTTGAATGACTGATGATTTTATTCAAGTCAGTTGATATAAAAAAGACAACTATACATTGAATTATCTAATGGAAATATTAAGAACTGCAGTTTTTTTTTCCTGTTGCCTTATCCTCAGATGCTTCTTTGAAGTTTCCATTGTCTCTCTGGCTGGCTGGTGGCAGGATTTCTGGTCACCTCGCAAGGCATGAAATTGTGTTCTCATGACCCTATAAGAAGCTAAGAGGGGTTCTAGAATTCCAAGGGCGTGGCTTGACATTATAGGATCTTGCCAGCTTTCCTCTGCACAGAGTACTCTGTTAACTAATATTATATATTCATGTAGTCCTCAAGGAATCATCTGCTCATGGCCAACAAACCTTGACTGTTGCAAGCCACAGCTTAACTAGTAAGGACTGCCTCAATAGTCCTCTTGTTTGTTCTGATTATTGTGCTCAGGACAGTGTACTGATGGTATTAGCCTTTGGATTGGAATCTGTTACCCTGCCCATGGCTTGTTCTGATCCTTGGCATGTCTTCCATTCTACTTCCAGTATGTCTGTTTCTCCTAGTGTCACTCAACTGCATCTTAAGACAGAGTTCTGAAGGAACCTACCTAACTGCCAGTTGATCCAGAGGAAGCCAAAAAACAAACATTTGAAGTCTCTCCAATTTGCCTCAGAAAAATTGGCGGAAAATTTCCTTCCTGACTCGAAAATGCAATGGGACCAGTCCCTGGATCAACTTGTTCTATGAGCTATCTCCCATATCCCTGTATTCCCTCACTTGCTAAACACCATCCAGCCCCTTCTTATACCTATCTAATGTATCAGCCTGTACCCCTGATTCACTTCCCAGCTCTCCCTGTAACACCCCTTTCCCTCCTCTAATCTCATTGGCTCCCTCCTGTCTGCTGGGAGGAACTACTGGTGAATAAAGCATCCGACCCTTCCTTGTACCTATCTAATGTATCAGCCTGTACCCCTGATTCACTTCCCAGCTCTCCCTGTAACACCCCTTTCCCTCCTCTAATCTCATTGGCTCCCTCCTGTCTGCTGGGAGGAGCTACTGGTGAATAAAGCATCCGACCCTTCCTTATACCTATCTAATGTATCAGCCTGTACCACTGATTCAGGGAGACAATTCCACTTCTTCACAGCTCTCACTGTAACAAACCCCTTCCCAATATTTAGCTGGAACCTCTTTTCTTCTAATCGGAATGGGTGACCTTGTGTCAGCTGGAAAGACCTACTGGTAAATAAATCATTAGAGAGATTATTATATGATCCCCTTATATATTTATACATAGTTATCATATCTCCCCTTAAGCGCCTCTTCTCCAGAGTGAACATCCCCAATTTGGCCAGTCTTTCCTCATAGCTAAGATTTTCCCTTTACCAGCTTAGTTGCCCTTCTCTGTACCCTCTCTAATATAATAATGTCCTGTTTGAGTGATGGAGACCAAAACTGTACAGCATATTCTATATGCCCCCCCCTCCCTTGAATCTCTGCCCCTTTCAATACAACTCAAGACCTTATTTGCCCTTGATGCTGCTGACTGGCATTGCTTGCTACAGACAAGTTTATCATCTACAAGGACTCCAAGCTCCGTCTCCATTATGGATTTGCCTAGTGCAGTCCCATTAAGGGTATAAGTGGATATTGTTACATCCCAGGTGCAGGACTTTACATTTATCAACATTGAATCTCATTTGCCACTTAGCTGCCCAGATTGCCAGTTTGTCAAGATCATGTTGCAAGTGCCACATCCTGGATGGAATTAATTGGGCTGATAGTTTTGTGACATCTGCAAACACTGATACATTACTTACAATACCCTTTAATAGGCTCAGCATTCTGCTGTCATCCATAGGCTTGACCGGAAAATCATGTAGGATGAGTATCACATTGGTCCATGAATACTGTCCTCTCATGATGGGCCTTATGGGAAACTATTATTGGCATTGGGGTCTAACGCTTCATGCACAGTAGATAAGCGCCTATTCCTGTTGGTGCATTGTCTACTTCAGGGTTGTTGCAGTGTTTTCTAAACATCCATCAAGGATTTCTTGGTTGATTGAGAGATGTCTAACCTTTACAAAACTGCAAATTAATCCTTTTTGCCAAATAATGGTTGGGCTGACTGGGGATTTTATGGGCCTGCATGGGGACCCTGTGTGATCATTGGCCTGGAGTCCAGATGATTTGATTCTAGAAAGACTTCCAGCCAACTATTCAACTCATGAACCAATGAATCAATCAACGCAACCTCCATTGTTTTGAAGTCCTAAGACCAAATAAACCATTCCTGTGGTGATAATGAAACCTGCTTTTGCCCCAGACTCCATAAAAGTCCTCTTTGGACATATCAATATGATATTTATCCTCACTTTCTAAGATTAACCACATGAATTTGCAAATTTGCTTGTGCCCATAACCATAAATGAATGGCTTGTGCCCATACGTCTATTACTGGGACTATTTTGCATTGATCAAGCGGTAAGTATACGGCTCACGTTACACACTGCCATCCTGGACTACTTAGGACCCACCGAAAAAATAATCCAGAAACTACTCTTACAGAACTTAGATGCAGAGAGTGTTGTCCTTATTATATAGTTGGCTTGTGTCCTTCCATATAACAGCTCACATTATATAGGTCCCTTTCAACAAGCAAAGCTTTATCTGCTGGGACTCAACTGTTCTCTACTGCCATATTGTCTATGGGAAAAGGACACCATACTGATTGGGTTGAGATTAAGGCATCACACACATGTTTACTAGGAATCACTAGAACTTGTACACTGGTGAGCTTAGTATAACTGCAGAATCCATTACTGTTGAGTTAAGAAAAGGCTTGACTTGGCTAGTGGCCTGGCAAAGTGATTTCCATCCCCAAAAATATCAGTCAAGAAAAAACACTGCAGTCACTTTACTGGCAGTGCTGGACAAATATAATTGTCTCTTTACTGTAGCCACTGAAAAGGAATGCAGTCCCTTCACTGTCAGCCTAGAAAAAGGAATGCAGTCTCCTCATTGCCTGCCTAGGAAAATGAGGGTAATCCACTCACTGTCAGTTTTGGAAAAGGAGTGCAGTCTCTCACTGACAGCCTAGAAAAAGGAATGCAGTCCCTTCACTGTCAGCCTAGAAAAAGGAGTGCAGTCCCCTCACTGACAGTCTAGAAAAAGGAATGCAGCCCCCTCACTGTCAGCCTAGAAAAAGGAGTGCAGTCCCCTCACTGCCAGCCTAGAAAAAGGAATGCAGTCCCCTTACTGCCAGCCTAGAAAAAGGAATGCAGTCCCTTCACTGTCAGCCTAGAAATAGGAGTGCAGTCTCCTCATTGCCTGCCTAGGAAAATGAGGGTAATCCACTCACTGTCAGTTTTGGAAAAGGAGTGCAGTCTCTCACTGACAGCCTAGAAAAAGGAATGCAGTCCCTTCACTGTCAGCCTAGAAAAAGGAGTGCAGTCCCCTCACTGACAGTCTAGAAAAAGGAATGCAGCCCCCTCACTGTCAGCCTAGAAAAAGGAGTGCAGTCCCCTCACTGCCAGCCTAGAAAAAGGAATGCAGTCCCCTTACTGCCAGCCTAGAAAAAGGAATGCAGTCCCTTCACTGTCAGCCTAGAAATAGGAGTGCAGTCTCCTCATTGCCTGCCTAGGAAAATGAGGGTAATCCACTCACTGTCAGTTTTGGAAAAGGAGTGCAGTCTCTCACTGACAGCCTAGAAAAAGGAAAGCAGTCCCTTCACTGTCAGCCTAGAAAAAGGAGTGCAGTCCCCTCACTGACAGCCTAGAAAAAGGAATGCAGCCCCCTCACTGTCAGCCTAGAAAAAGGAGTGCAGTCCCCTCACTGCCAGCCTAGAAAAAGGAGTGCAGCCCCCTCACTGACAGCCTAGAAAAAGGAATGCAGCCCCCTCACTGTCAGCCTAGAAAAAGGAGTGCAGTCCCCTCACTGACAGCCTAGAAAAAGGAATGCAGCCCCCTCACTGTCAGCCTAGAAAAAGGAGTGCAGTCCCCTCACTGCCAGCCTAGAAAAAGGAATGCAGTCCCCTTACTGCCAGCCTAGAAAAAGGAATGCAGTCCCTTCACTGTCAGCCTAGAAAAAGGAGTGCAGTCTCCTCATTGCCTGCCTAGGAAAATGAGGGTAATCCACTCACTGTCAGTTTTGGAAAAGGAGTGCAGTCTCTCACTGACAGCCTAGAAAAAGGAATGCAGTCCCTTCACTGTCAGCCTAGAAAAAGGAGTGCAGTCCCCTCACTGCCAGCCTAGAAAAAGGTGTGCAGTCTCCTCATTGCCTGCCTAGGAAAATAAGGGTAAGCCACTCACTGTCAGTTTTGGAAAAGGAGTGCAGTCTCTCACTGTCAGCCTAGGGAAAAAAGAATGCAGTCTCCTCACTACCAGCCTGTGAAAAGGAATGCAGTCACCACACTCCAGACTAGGAAAATGAGTACAGTCCCCTGACTGCCAGACTAGGAAAAGTATATTTGTCCCATCATTAGAAATTCAGGGACAGGACTACATTTTCCTCACTGTCAGAAACAAAGGCCCCTCTCCGAACCTCTGAAATCTCCAGAGACACCAAGTGTTTGTTAATAAAAACATGTCCTTCAGACTCATATATTATACCCGGTGCTTGTAGGCAGGTTGTATAAGGACATAAAACAGGGCTAAACCAAACGGCGTCAATTGAAGGGGATGTTAAAAGTCTCACTGTATTAATTCCTTTGTCAAACGTTTCATTACAGCACAATGGAGCTTTGTCTCACACACACTGGCTCTGTTTGTTAATCTGCCCTTTAACTGAATCAATGGACTGGGGATCAGACAGCTCTCTAGTCTATGTGTGAGCAGAAGTGGAAAACTGAGATATTATATAGTATGCATGCACATATATTCCCTTGTACCAAAATGTTTCAGCAGGAACAGCCCCTAAATTTGCTCATAGTCTGTACAGAGAGATCCCATAGAACTATGGCAGCATAGGTATTCCCTGTACTAAGCACAATTCAGCAGGAACAGCCCCTAAGTTTGCTCATAGTCTGTACAGAGAGATCCCATAAAACTATGGTACATAGGTATTCCCTGTACTAAGCACAATTCAGCAGGAACAGTCCCCTAAGTTTGCTCATAGTCTGTACAGAGAGATCCCATAAAACTATGGTACATAGGTATTCCCTGTACTAAGCACAATTCAGCAGGAACAGTCCCTAAGTTTGCTCATAGTCTGTACAGAGAGATCCCATAGAACTATGGCAGCATAGGTATTCCCTGTACTAAACACAATTCAGCAGGAACAGTCCCTAAGTTTGCTCATAGTCTGTACAGAGAGATCCCATAAACTATGGCAGCATAGGTATTCCCCTGTACTAAGCACAATTCAGCAGGAACATCCTCTAAGTTTGCTCATAGTCTGTACAGAGATATCCCATAAAACTATGGCAGCATAGGTATTCCCTGTACTAAGCACAATTCAGCAGGAACAGTCCCTAAGTTTGTTCATAGTCTGTACAGAGAGATCCCATAAAACTATGGCAGCATAGGTATTCCTCTGTACTAAGCACAATTCAGCAGGAACAGTCCCTAAGTTTGCTCATAGTCTGTACAGAGAGATCCCATAAAACTATGGCAGCATAGGTATTCCCTGTACTAAGCACAATTCAGCAGGAACAGCCCCTAAGTTTGCTCATAGTCTGTACAGAGAGATCCCATAAAACTATGGCAGCATAGGTATTCCCCTGTACTAAGCACAATTCAGCAGGAACAGTCCCTAAGTTTGCTCATAGTCTGTACAGAGAGATCCCATAAAACTATGGCAGCTTAGGTATTCCCTGTACTAAGCACAATTCAGCAGGAACAGCCCTCTAAACTTGTGTGGGAATGTCATATTGTTTATTGCTGGACTGATTTATGTAAAAACATCTCTAGATGACAAAATAATAAATGTAATAAAATATATGTAGGAGAGATACAATCAAATGGGAACTCAATGGAATTCTAGGTTCAGCCAAGGTTAAGGCTGGGAGTGCTGCTAGTAAATAGTGTTGGGATCATCCCTATTGCTACTAGGACACACACACAATGTTCTGGTCTGTATTTCGTGAGTCTAAATAAAGCCGCTGGATTGACTTGCCTGGCGTAGCCTTTACATAGCACTGGGTGCTGGCAGCCTGCACTGTCTCATACCTTCATAGTGAGGATTCCTGGGCTGTATAAAGGGAGACCTTTGCTGTTTTGCTCCATGCACCCCTCTATTTATTCTTCTCTTTCTGTATCATCACATCTCTAAAATTGTCCTATATTGAATTGTGGAACGCAGAGAAAACCCAAGGGGAGGCTTACAGACTTCTTGCAGAGAGAAAACCATTACTGGGTGGAGGTGCCATAACTTTGCCTTTAAAAGTGAGGGGTCCTAATCATAATGTGGTTAAAGGAAAGCAGTTTATTGCCAATAGATTAGCCACAATAGTGCAAACTATAACACCATTTTTATTATTTAGAATGCTTTACCATACCTGAATAAACAGCTCTAGACACTGTGTATGTTTCTTTAGGATAGCAGCTGCCATATTAGCTTGGTGTGACATCACTTCCTGCCTGAGTCTCTCCCTACTCACTCATAGCTCTGGGCTCAGATTATAGCAGGGAGGGGGGAGGGAGGAGGGAGGGGAAAAAGGGAGAGAGAGGGAGAAAGGAGCAAACTGAGCATGCTCAAGCCCTAGCCCTGGAGGTTTAAGCTGAAAACAGGAAGTCTGATACAGAAGCCCATGAGTACACAATAGAAGGAAAGAAATGTGCTGTTTCTTTTGACAGAGGACTCAGAGCAGCATTACTTTTAGGGATTACTAATGTATTTATAGACCTTTCTGATAAAGCTTACTTAGTTTTAGCCTTTCCTTCTCCTTTAATGCAAATCCCTTGCGGTTGCTCTATCATGTGGGATATGAGTTAGTGTGAATTCTTTCCTCCTCTTCAGTTCATCACATTCCATCTCTATTGTTCGGCCCCCTCCCTTAGTATTTCTGTTTTCGATTCCAGAGATCAGCTGTACCCCCCCCCCACGAGATGCATCACACCTGCCAAATACATTCGACTGATACAAAAATAAAAAAAACATCATCAGAGAATCATTAAATAATCCAAATGAAGTGCAGGAGCCAATCAGAGAGCAATAAAAGGAGGCGTGGAGGCTTGGGCAGGGTGAGTGAGTGCAACCTCTTCAGCCAATGCCAGGGCCTGTACTTGTTATGGGAAATACAGGGTTATTGAAGGCCAATTCACAACACAGAGGAACCTAACTGTCCCATTAGAGCTTACAATCTAAAAGCCTCACGCTATACAATGACAAGTGCCCGCTGGGTATCACCCATTTATTTCTCTTTATTTCCTTGTTTTTCAACATTCCTATCCCCCCCCACACTTTTCCACCAGCGCTGAATTTCCACTTCTTGTTCCTTCGTGTCTGTTTTAGATGAACAGAGAGAAATGGAACAAGTTTTCCCTTTAATAAAACAAAACAACAGAGAACTCGCTAATTGGCTCCTCACGCTCATAAAAAGCAACGCCAACCCTCGTTTCCCCCAAATCTTTCGTTTTGTTCCATAAACTGTGCGGATGGACCATATCGGAGGAATTGCGTTTAAAGCCTTCTTGCTTTCTTAGATACTCCCGAAACCTCAGCTTGCTGGACAAGTAGGGACAGATTTGGGGTGAACACTTGCTCCCCTAGATGTTGCTGATATACAGCAGTATATCCAAAAATCGTATAAATAGATCAGCGCCTAAGGCAACAGAAAAAGGAGAAGGAGGGAGATCTGCTATATACTACGAGACCTACAGTTTGTTGGCATTTCAGATAAACGCTGGTGGAAAGCTACTGGAGAAATGTTGCATGTCACTATTTGCAGTGGAAGTTTAAAGGGGAAATACACCTCAAAAAAAACTTTGACACTAGGGGGCCCATTTACTTTGCTCCAGTGAAGGAATAGAATAAAAAAAAACTTTGAATGATTTTTTTGGCTACTTCGACCATCGAATCGGCTACTTTGACCTTCGACTACTCGATAGTCTAAGTACTGTCTCTTTAAAAAAACCCTACTTCGCCACCTAAAACCTACCGAGGTGCCATGTTAGCCTATGGGGAAGGTCGCCATAGGCTTTCTATCAATTTTTAGGTCGAAGAACAATCATTCGATCGATGGATTAAAATCCTTCGAATCGAACGAACTATTCGCGATAAATCCTTCGAGTTCGTTATTCGAAGTGGAAGGATTTACATTCGGTAGTCGAATATCGAGGGTAAATATCGACCCTATGTAAATCTGCCCCTAGGTGGCGGTGTGATATTAAAGGGCACCAATCATGACCAAAATCATTTCCTAAGTAAATACACTATGTGAAAGTTCAAGAAATCAGATTTTTAAAACAGTTAGAATTGTTTGTATAATGTAAATGATCAGCTCACTATTCCTTCTGCAAGATCTCCCCTATCTCCCCTGCAGTTCTAGCTGAGGCAGCCATCTTGGATTTCACTGGCTCCTCCTACCTATATCTTCCCAGCCAACTGTAGCTCTGAAATCTCGCACATGCTCAGTTCAAATTCCTTCTTTGCTTATCAACCCTTCTAAGCTATTTTCAGATCAGCCAAACCTGTGTGTTAGCTGCTGTACAGTAGTGCTGCCCCCTGCTGGAAGTTAGCAGGTAGCAGCACTTCTAGTGGATACTTCTAGTGGAGGAGTTTACTAAAACAAGGCATTCTGGGTAGAATACTCAAAGCAGTGTTACAATCTGAGCATGCTCCTGAAATTTGCACATTAGAGTCTCTGTTAGAGTCTCAATATGGCCTCCCTCAGTGAAAGAACCCATTTGACAAAGTAAGGGATTTTTTTAAAACCTGCAGTTTTTTCGAAAAACTATATATGTAGTTTGATTAAACGTGTTTAGCTTGTACTGGTCAGATTGTTAATATGTGTTTGATTTTGGCTGTGATAGGTGCCCTTTAAGACATATTGCACTATTTTTTGTTTCTGTTTCTGTTACCTTAGGCGCTGATCTATTGATACGATTTTTGGATATATTTTTGTGCAGCGAGGAGACTGTGGAAGGATCGGCAAGAAAACGTTTTTTAAAGGACTTTGTTCGTTTTTCCTATTCGTATTTTTTTGCTATTTGTTTGATACACATCAGTGTATTATTGTATCTGCACTACCAAAATGCAAAAAGTGGTTCTGCCCCAAATGGAGATGGATGAAAAACTGACTGTGTAAAAATACTGGTCCGGGTATGTGAAACCCCAAACTCTACTCGCTAGGCATCGATTTCAATTAAACTGTGGCTCACCCGATAACGGAATTGAGCCCATGTCCGTCACTTTCAGGGCCAATCCACTCTGTTGGGTTGGGGATACAATGTAGGAATAAACAGAATGACCACCCACTCCTGAACCAGCTGATGAAGATAAAACTTGACTTTATTCCATGTTATTAAAACCACATGTCCTGACGCGTTTCGCATCGACTGATGTGTTATCATGGGCACATTTACAAGCAGAACGTTACAAGAATTTAAATATCTTAAAAAGGATATGACGCAGCCCTTAAACTACAAAGGGTTTAACCCTAAGGATTCCTGTTCAATTAATCATAGATATTTAAAAATGAATAACTCAAATAAATCAAATAAGGTGAGGATACATTCATATGCAAGTATAAATATACAAGTATGAATACAAAAATATATAAAGTATCCCGTTGCTCCGTGATTTAAATGTAACAAATAAGAATGAAATTCACACACTCAATTTGTACATATGTTGAAATAATATCATAAATACTAATATAACAATTAATGAATTAGTTAAACAAATAATGAATGAAATGAACTTGATAAATCAGAAATACAGCACCCTTCGCTTAAAGGAATACTGTCATGGGAAAAATAATTTTTTTCAAAATGAATCAGTTAATAGTGCTGATCCAGCAGAATTCTGCACTGAAATCCATTTCTCAAAAGAGCAAACAGATTTTTTTATATTTAATTTTGAAATCTGACATGGGGCTAGACATTTTGTCAATTTCCCAGCTGCCCCAGGTCATGTGACTTGTGCTCTGATAAACTTCAGTCACTCTTTACTGCTGTACTGCAAGTTGGAGTGATATCACCCCTCCCTTTTCCCCCCCAGCAGCCAAACAAAAGAACAATGGGAAGGTAACCAGATAGCAGCTCCCTAACACAAGATAACAGCTGCCTGGTAGATCTAAGAACAGCACTCAATAGTAAAAACCCATGTCCCACTGAGACACATTCAGTTACATTGAGAAGGAAAAACAGCAGCCTGCCCGAAAGCATTTCTCTCCTTAAGTGCAGGCACAAGTCATATGACTGGGGCACCTGAGAAATTGACAATATGTCTAGCCCCATGTCAGATTTCAAAATTGAATATAAAAAAATCTGTTTGCTCTTTTGAGAAATGTATTTCAGTGCAGAATTCTGCTGGAGTAGCACTATTAACTGATGTGTTTTGAAAAAAAAACATGTTTTCCGATGACAGGATCCCTTTAATGAATTTTCGGGTGTGATCTTCTTTGAGGCAATCACCTTATATAAATACACAAAATGTCATATTACTCCGTGGCCATAATTTAAATGTACAATGATTTATTTGAGTTATTCGCTTACCATTTTTAAACATCTATGATTGAAGACAATTGTTCCATGTTAATTAAACAAATGTAAAAAAATCCTTAGGGTTAAACGCTTTGTCGTTTAATCGATATTTCGTAGCCTTTTTAAAATATTTAAATTCTTGTAACGTTCTGCTTGTAAATGTGCCTATGATAACACATCAGTAGATACGAAACGCGTCAGGACATGTGGTTTTAATAACATGGAGTAAAGTCAAGTTTTCTCTTCATCGGCTGGTTCAGGAGTGGGAGCTCATTCTGTTTATTCCTTTATTGTATCTGTAACTTTATTATGAGCTAAAGGGGCACCAGATAAAAAAAATGATTCCTCTAATGTGGAACTTGAACCAAAATAGTCCGACAACAATTGGCTGATAGCGAGGTTATGGGTAGGAAACCTGGTTGCCATTGGCCCAAAGGGCATTCTGCTACTCCTTGTTCTGAGACTTGGAAAACCTCAGGGATAACTTTAATGGGAGGAGCACAGGGAGGAGTTTATTTTACTTCTAATGCACCAAGTTATAAATGGGATGAGGACGATGCAAGAGTTTTAAGTGTGGTCTAATTTTGACCACAGGATGGTGCCGTAGAATTAAAGTCAGTGCCAAAATCAGTGGTTATGGACAATGGTTATATTATTCCGTTTATTAGAGTTCAGCAATGTGACGAGTTCAGCAGCCTGATAATTACCATTTGCTTTTCACTTTATTTGCCAAAATAAACATTCCCAACTGCCAGATGTCTCATTAACTGGCGTGTGACTATAATGTGCTCCTTTTCTCTCTCACACAGCAATGCTCTATGCTCACATGCATAAATAAAGGCACATGCACACTCACACCCATGTACACACACACTCTCATGCAAACCTATACTCACATGCACACCCATGCACACACATGCACACACACACTTACATGCACACCCATGCATACTCATACTCACATGCACACCCATGCACTCACATGCGCACCCATGCACACCCATACTTACATGTGCACCCATGCACACCCATGCTTATATGCACACCCATACTTACATGCACACCCATACTCACATGTGCACCCATGCACACCCATACTTACATGCACACCCATACTCACATGTGCACCCATGCACACCCATGCTTATATGCACACCTATACTTACACGCACTTACATGCACTCACATGCACACCCATGCACACCCATACTTTCATGCACACCCATACTCACATGTGCACCCATGCACACCCATGCACTCACATGCGCACCCATGCACACCCATACTCACATGCGCACCCATGCACTCACATGCGCACCCATACTCACATGCGCACCCATGCACACCCATGCACTCACATGTGCACCCATGCACACCCATATTCACATGTGCACCCATGCACACCCATACTTACATGCACACCCATACTCACATGTGCACCCATGCACACCCATGCTTATATGCACACCTATACTTACACGCACTTACATGCACTCACATGCACACCCATGCACACCCATACTTTCATGCACACCCATACTCACATGTGCACCCATGCACACCCATGCACTCACATGTGCACCCATGCACACCCATACTCACATGCGCACCCATGCACTCACATGCGCACCCATACTCACATGCGCACCCATGCACACCCATGCACTCACATGCGCACCCATGCACACCCATATTCACATGTGCAACCATGCACACCCATGCTTATATGCACTCCCATACTTAGATGCACACTCATGCACACCCATGCACACCCATACTCTCATGCACACCCATACTCTCATGCACACCCATGCACACACACACATGCTGGTTGCAGGTTCCTCTAGTCCCTAGGATCATTACTATGGGATTTCTGCTCTCCTCAGAAAACAATGCTCTCCCTGGCCTCTGGTCCCCTGCAACATAAATCACTGGGACTAAAACAACGCACAGGGCCCCTTCCTTAACATAATAAGTGGGAGTTAAACTGTGGGGACCCATGGTAGGAGTAGGGGGGTCCTGCATTGTTAAAGGGTCTTAGACAAGCAGAGGTGTCAGTTACGAAGCTGATGCCTGAGGCTCTCGCAACCTCCAGCTGGACTCCATCTCCCAAATCCCCCTCCACCTGTTGTCATTCTATCCATTGGGATATTTGGCCAGTGGACTGGGGGGAGTGGGGATTTTGGTTCTGTATGAGTGTAATGTTATTGTAATGTTAGTCTAATATTCTGTTGTAATGTTTTCAATAAAAAACATAAAAACCCAAAACCCCCTCCGACAGTCTTTATATGAAGCAGCACTGACTCCATGTTGCCTTACTATGTGCCTTACTACAGGGCTCATTTATCTACAACATACAATGCAGCATTTCTTCTCCACCATGTAATTCCAGGCACATTGTAATTTGTGACCCTTTTGTAAATTGTGTACAAGTTGCATTCAGGGTTTGCTGGAATCAGTGGGAGTGCGAACAGTATTATTTCAAGCAAGCCGACAACTACAGGGCCTAAAAGGATGTTGACGCTCAGTTCATTAAGTGCAGGTCAGTAGGTGCAGGTCAGTAGGTGCAGTTCATTAAGTGCAGGTCAGTAAGTGCAGGTCAGTAAGTGCAGGTCACTAAGTACAGGTCAGTAGGTGCAGGTCAGTAAGTGCAGGTCAGTAAGTACAGGTCAGTAGGTGCAACAGGTCCCTGTATTTTTCACCATAATCAGCAAAGAGGTGGGGGAGTTTGCTGTAGTGGGGGAGTCACAACTGGGGTGGTGTTGGTGGGCCCTTGAGATGGAGACCCTAGTGGGCCCAATATCCCCATCTCTGACATTGATTTATAGACGACAAACCTTTATTTCCTTGGAACAATGTGAACTTCGAAGCAAACAAAGGCGCTAAGGGGAGCAAATCTTCTTTTGCTCTTGTTTTTTTGTAAGACATGATTACTAGAATGCAGTGTTGGACTGTGTCGGTGGGACAACGGGTAAAAACCCAGAGGGCCCTGCCGACATGCTGCCCACTAATCTCTCTCTCGAGACCCAATCGCAGCGACGACTAGAGAACAGAAGCCTTGTTGGGCCTCGGACCAGTCCTCTGCTGCTAGTACAGTAGATTTGGGGGTTAACACTGCAGCGTAGGTTCGATTCCCGTATAGTCTTGATAATGTGCTGCTGAACCATAGAGTGGATCTTGCAGGAAAGAAAGTACAGCTATGGATTAAAGGTGGCCATAGATGTTAAGGTCTTTAAAAGATTTTTTGGTTATCGTAAAAACGAGCTTATCTTGAAACAGTGTTTGAATGTTTGGTGGATACATTTCACGGTGACCAATGAAAATTTTCTAAATGTTCCCAGTGCTATGTTAGCCATATTGCTGTTATCTTACACACACAGATTATTGTGTAAATATTAGCTTCATTATGGGATTGCATCTGTTTTCCAGGAACCCATTATCCAGAAAGGCCATCTCTCATAGAATTTGTTTTATTCAAATAATTCAAATGTTCAAAAAAATATTTCTCCTTTTTCTGTGTAATAATAAAACAGTCGCTTGTACTTGATCCCAATTAAGATATAATTAATCCTTATTGGAAGCAAAACCAGCCTATTGGCTTTATTTATTGTTTTCATGATTTTTTGTGGATTTAAGGGATGGAGATCCAAATTACAAAAAGACCCCTTATCCCAAAACCCCTAGGTCCTGAGCATTTTTGATAACAGGTCCCTGATACCAAGTCTGATACCTGTATCATATTTGACTTGATCAATGCTGGTAAGAAATGTGTTTGTTGTCAGTGGAAGCCTGTCCCATTCCTTCTATTTCATTACCCTGAACAACTATCATATTTTGATATATTATCCTTTATTCATATAACGCCAATATATTCTCAGAGCTTTGTACAGACATTATTCTATAAAGTCTTATGTATTAAATACAATCAAGTATATTTATAGTATTTGAAGAAGAGGACGAAAGTTATTTCTGTAGTAATAACATCCGACCCTCGTTGAAGTGATTTATGGGGTTGGTTGAGTCCATTTAATCATCTTCTTGAGCTCCCTCCTGACTTCCTATCCACTGCCATGAGTTAAAGGAACAGTGACACCAAAAAATGTAAGTGTTTTAAAGTAATGAAAATATCATGTACTGTTGCCCTGCATTGGTAAGACTGGTCTGTTTGCTTCAGAAACACTAATATAGTTCATATAAACAAGCTGCTGTGGAGAAATGGTGGAAATCGGAAAACTGCTATATGGCACAGGTTAACTAATGGATAAAAGATAACACCATTAGTCAGACAGAGCTTATTTGCTATCTACTGTGTAACCTGAGCCTTTTCTCATTTGAATGGCTGCTCCCATGGCTACACAGCAGCTTGTTCATATAAACTATAGTAGTACTTATCTGTTATCTACTGTGTATCCTGTGCTTGAATGGCTGCCCCCATGGCTACACAGCAGCTTGTTTATATAAACTATAGTAGTACTTATCTGTTATCTACTGTGTATCCTGTGCTTGAATGGCTGCCCCCATGGCTACACAGCAGCTTGTTTATATAAACTATAGTAGTACTTATCTGTTCTCTACTGTGTATCCTGTGCTTGAATGGCTGCCCCCATGGCTACACAGCAGCTTGTTTATATAAACTATAGTAGTACTTATCTGTTCTCTACTGTGTATCCTGTGCTTGAATGGCTGCCCCCATGGCTACACAGCAGCTTGTTTATATAAACTATAGTAGTACTTATCTGTTCTCTACTGTGTATCCTGTGCTTGAATGGCTGCCCCCATGGCTACACAGCAGCTTGTTTATATGAACTATAGTAGTACTTATCTGTTATCTACTGTGTATCCTGTGCTTGAATGGCTGACCCCATGGCTACACAGCAGCTTGTTTATATAAACTATAGTAGTACTTATCTGTTATCTACTGTGTATCCTGTGCTTGAATGGCTGCCCCCATGGCTACACAGCAGCTTGTTTATATAAACTATAGTAGTACTTATCTGTTATCTACTGTGTATCCTGTGCTTGAATGGCTGCCCCCATGGCTACACAGCAGCTTGTTTATATAAACTATAGTAGTACTTATCTGTTCTCTACTGTGTATCCTGTGCTTGAATGGCTGCCCCCATGGCTACACAGCAGCTTGTTTATATAAACTATAGTAGTACTTATCTGTTCTCTACTGTGTATCCTGTGCTTGAATGGCTGCCCCCATGGCTACACAGCAGCTTGTTTATATAAACTATAGTAGTACTTATCTGTTCTCTACTGTGTATCCTGTGCTTGAATGGCTGCCCCCATGGCTACACAGCAGCTTGTTTATATAAACTATAGTAGTACTTATCTGTTATCTACTGTGTATCCTGTGCTTGAATGGCTGCCCCCATGGCTACACAGCAGCTTGTTTATATGAACTATAGTAGTACTTATCTGTTCTCTACTGTGTATCCTGTGCTTGAATGGCTGCCCCCATGGCTACACAGCAGCTTGTTTATATAAACTATAGTAGTACTTATCTGTTCTCTACTGTGTATCCTGTGCTTGAATGGCTGCCCCCATGGCTACACAGCAGCTTGTTTATATAAACTATAGTAGTACTTATCTGTTATCTACTGTGTATCCTGTGCTTGAATGGCTGCCCCCATGGCTACACAGCAGCTTGTTTATATGAACTATAGTAGTACTTATCTGTTATCTACTGTGTATTCTGTGCTTGAATGGCTGACCCCATGGCTACACAGCAGTTTATTTATATAAACAAGTGAAGTGTTTCTGAAGCAAACACAGCAGTTTTAACAGTGCAGGGCAACAGTACATTATATTTTCATTACTTTAAAGCCCTTTTATTTTTTGACGTCACTGTTCCTTTAAAGGCTTTTAGTTGTTCCCACAAGTCTGTTCCGAGGGGATAGTGATCAAGATTGAATGTAATGAATGGGAGGACTTGACATATTTTATTCTTTATTCAGTATGTTTCCCATGAATATAATCCAACTGAAATCCCTCTAATTAAATGAAATACATTTGAGTACTGGTTGGGATGAGGGATTTGTTACTGGAAAACAAACCTCCTGCCATAGACATAAAATCTAGAGCAAAGGCCGACTTACATTTAGTTTGCTCTTTGCTGCTCATTGCCTGCCAACTGATTTGCTGGGCCCCTTCACCTAAAGGCCTTCCTTTGGTGTCAACGGGTATTCCTATTGGCTGCGTCCCGTGTGTACACATGACGTCAGTATGCACGGGCGCAACTCTATTGAAACCACCGGCACCCTGCCGCCGGCAGACAGAAGATTGAAGACTTGTTTGGAGAAGGACCTTTTTCTTGGCACAAGACCTGCTTCCTGGTAAAGGCGAAAACGCGGAAGACCCCGCTGTAGGAAGGAGGAGACAGCGCAGAAGAAGATGACATCGCAGATGAAGAAGACTGCACAGGAGAAGAAGTCGCCATGTGAGGCTGTGTAAGAGAGACCTACCCAGTTGCACGTAAGTGCCACTGACCACCAATGGCTGCCCCTGACCACCAATGTGACCCCCTGAACCCCCACGCAGGCCTCTGAACCCCATGCAGGGCTGCAGGCCCCTGAGCCAACAATGCAGGGCCCCTGAGCCACCAGTGCAGGGCCCTTGAACCGAGGGCGAGGGGGGCCCAGAAAATTTTGTTGCGTGGGGCCCCGTGATTTGTGATGGTGGCCCTGGTAACAAAGTAACATAGTAAGTTAGGTTGAAAAAAGATACACGTCCATCAAGTTTGACCTTTTAAGGCTGTATATAACTTGCCTAACTGCAAGTTGATCCAGAGGAAGGCAAAAAACCCATTTGAACCCTGTCCAGTTCCTTCCTGACTCCAAGATACAATGGGCCCAGTCCCTGGATCAACTTGTACTATGAGCTATCTCCCATATCCCTGTATTCCCTCACTTGCTAAACACCATCCAACCCCTTCTTATACCTATCTAATGTATCAGCCAGTACCACTGATTCACTTCCCAGCTCTCCCTGTGACACCCCTTTCCCTCCTCTAATCTCATTGGCTCCATCCTGTCTGCTGGGAGGAGCTACTGGTGAATAAAGCATCCGACCCTTCCTTATACCTATCTAATGTATCAGCCTGTACCCCTGATTCACTTCCCAGCTCTCCCTGTAACACCCCTTTTCCTCCTCTAATCTCATTGGCTCCCTCCTGTCTGCTGGGAGGAGCTACTGGTGAATAAAGCATCCGACCCTTCCTTATACCTATCTAATGTATCAGCCAGTACCACTGATTCACTTCCCAGCTCTCCCTGTGACACCCCTTTCCCTCCTCTAATCTCATTGGCTCCCTCCTGTCTGCTGGGAGGAGCTACTGGTGAATAAAACATCCAACCCTTCCTTGTACCTATCTAATGTATCAGCCTGTACCACTGATTCAGGGAGACAATTCCACATCTTCGCAGCTCTCACTGGAAAAATTCTGCACAATTTAGTATCATCAGCAAAAATAGAAACAGTACTTTCAATGCCCTCCTCCAGGTCATTAAGGCACTCTGTATAATTTTGGCGCTATATAAATAAATGACGATGATGATTAATAAATAAGTTGAAAAGCAAAGGAGCAAGTACAGAGCCCTGTGGTACTCCACTAACAACACTGGTCCCACTCTGTATAATCTACCTTTTAGCCAGTTCTCTATCCAGGTAAAAATACTATGTTCCTGGCCAACATTCCTTAACCAGTTGAACCAGTAATCTGTATGGCACTGTATCAAATGCTTTAGCAAAGTAAATCACATCCACTGCCATCCCAGAATCGAGGTCCCTGCTCACCTTCTCATAAAAGGAAATTAAATGAGTCTGGCAAGATCTATTACACATAAAACCATGCTGGCAGAAACTCATTGTATTATTATTTGCAATGAAGTCCAGTATCTTATCCCTTAATACCCCTTCAAAAAAGCTTTCCTAACACTGATAGTTTTGAAGCTGAGAACGGGATCCCTTTTTGAATAGCGGCGCCACATTAGCAACACTCCAGTCTCTCGGCACTGTGCCAGACCTCAATGAGTCCTTAATAAACCAAGTAAAGCGTTTTGGCAATCACAGAGCTAAGCTCGCTAAGTACCCTGGGATGAATACCATCTGGCCCCGGACCTTTGTTAATCTTAACATGTTCAAGTCTCTTTTAAATTTCCTCATGTGTGAACCATGCATCATTAGTTGTATTACTAATATTGGAACTATTAAGAACAACTGTCTAACAGCACATATTATAAAAGGCTGGAAGAGAACCCAATTCATAAATATACAAGGGACCTAAAACGAGTTATCAGTGGCCTCTCCCCCCCTGCAGACACACTTAATGAAATTGATACTAGTGAACCCTTAAATTGGTACTTTTACATACTTTTACCATAATATATAAGAAAGGAAACCAAGGGTGACCCATCATCTCTGGTATTGGAACATTAACTGAGGGCATATCTGGCTGATTAGAAAACATCCTAAAGCCAACTGTCGGGAAAAACCAGACCAAGATTGCAGTTACATGCAGCACCAAGTATAAAAAGACGCGCACAACGGCACACTTCAAACAGAAAGCTTTGTGTGCATCAAGGGGAAAGAAAAAATATCTATTCCCCGTTCTTACCTTAACTGGTCTTCAGCCAACCCATCCTCAAGACAGTTTTCAGAAACCCCTTGATGGGTCAGTCCTACAATTTCAGTCCCACTGCCACCAGACTGATATCAAGCCCAGGAGTGGAAACAGTGGCAAGATCATTAGAGAGGTGGGGGAACTTAGTGAGAAGAATGTGACGTATCAAGGTTAAAGGAAGGGAAACATATGAGAGACAGGGACATAACTAGATGTTACTGGGCCCCACAGCATATTAATTTTAGGGCACCAAAATGTCACAATATAAGGCTGATTAGTAATTAATACAGATAATTACTACATGGCAGCACAGAAACCAGTGCAATTAGCATCAGCATTTAATAATCAGCAAACCTGTAGCATCAGCTTATATTACAGCCAGGGAAGCTCATTTTCTGCTGGATAATTAGTGACGAGCCCTAAGCTTAGCTTCTCAACAGCCAATCAGAGCCCACTGAGCATGTGAGTGTCACAGACACTTTCCAAGATGGTGACCCCCTGTGACAAGTTTGAAGTCCTGGATCATTGCTGCTATTGACAAGCTCAAACATTAGCCTCGTGCAATAAGTTCACTATATAAAATATGGCATTTTTGGCCACATTCATTTTTAGGGTTTTGTTCTCCTTTACGGTATGGAGTTCCAAGTTGCAGAAAGATCCCCTATCTGGAAACCCCCAGACCCCAAGCATTCTGGATAAGAGATCGTATACTGGGCTGCCAACTTGTGATACTGGGGGCTGGATTTGAAGGGGACAAGCTTGATCATCTGTCCATCGCACCCCTGAAATGTACAGCCCCAATAAACACTAAGGGGGCCACACAGACACTAGAGATCTACCCTGGCACAAACATTCCAAAGGGTTGTCACCTCTGTATTGGGGCAAAAAATTTATGAGATTCTTTTGGGCCCCAAGCTTTTTGATTCAGGTGCAGTATGTGAGCCTGGAGAAGACTCTTTTCAACTTAAAAATATTTCAGAGAATAGAGAGAACTAGAGAGAAGTAGTGAATAAATTCACCAGGCGCAAATTTGTGGCAAATATCTGCATTTCGCAGCCGGCGAATAAATTTGCGAAACTGCTGCAAAAATTCGCCAGCATCAAAAAAATGTATCCCACACGTCCGAAAAGTCGCCCATTGGAACAACCATTGACTTTAACGCCGGAATCAAAATTGACGCGAGCATCAGAATTGATGCGGGTGGCAAAATTTGCGTTTTGCGATTTATTCACCATTTCGTGAATTTCGCAGGAAATTCGCACATTTTTCGTCGTAACGGGACAAATTTGGCCATCACTAGAGAGAAGTAGGGATGCACCCAATCCAGGATTTGGTTCGGGATTCGCCAAGATTCGACCTTTATTAGCAGGATTCACAGTCGGCCGAATCCTAATCCTAATTTGCATGTGCAAATTAGGTTCGGAGAGGGAAATCGTGTGACTTTTTGTCACAAGAAATGTTTTTTCCTTCCCACCCCTAATTTGCATATGGATTTGGATTCGGTTCGTTATTCAGCTGAATCTTTTGCAAAGGAATCGGAGGTTCGGTCAAATTCGAAATAGGGGATTTGGTGCATCACAAAAGAGAAGTCAATCGGTGTCCTTGCATCAAATGTGAACGAGCCCTTTACATGCTATTTCTAGGAGTACTTAGGAGCATTTATACAGACTTTTATCATTCTTTTTGCACATAAGATGGAACCCTGGAAGGAACTCTTGCCTTGTGGAGATGTGTCTTTCAGCGCTTTCTTGATGTGTCACACCCATGCACACAACTGACCTGCACCTTGAATTTTAAACTTGTTTAGTGCATTGAACCCCAACCAGTGGCTCTTGAGCAACATGTTGTTCACCGAGCTCTTTGATATTGATTCCAGTGGCCTCGAAGTAGGTGCTTGATTTAGAATTTTTGACTTGGAACAAAGTTTTAGAGACATAAAGTTGATGTTTACCATAAATAGAACGTCTTCATAACCAATCACAGCCCTTATTTGGCACCAGTGATCAAATACAGGCTGATACCAGGGACTTTTTTCATTGTTGTGTTACTCCCCAACTCTTTTTACATTTGAATGTGGTTCATAGATAAAAAATGTTAGGACCCCTGCTTTAGTGATAACCCTTTGCAAATCCCCCAGTATTCCGCAGGCAACGCTGGCCTTAGAATAGGATCGACAACTGGAAAGGGTCATGGAGGAAAGTCATGTCACTATGGATTCCATTCTCTTGGTGAGACTACACTCCTGCCCTACCCATGCCCAATTCTATTGCTAGTAAATAATACAAGGGAGTGGCTGCTCATTTTTTGAGCTTCACCCCTTCCTAAACTCACCTGTGTGGTGTCTAATAGTATTTCTATGTGCATTCAACAGCCTGGGCATGGCCAGATCAGGGACTCAAATATGAGATGACACTTTTAGCTTTTGTAACGAACCATCATACAGATAGTGGACAAGATAACTGAAACACACACAGTGTTTATTAGCATGGTGATGGGTCACTCAGGACCCCAAGTGATTTATTGAGTGCAGACTAAAAATAAATGCTGACTTTTCATAAAAGATACAATACTCCATTGTTCAAACAGGTTCCTGTTCTGAAAGGAGTAAGGTGGTGGGGGGTGGGGAGAGTTTTATTGCTTGTCTTCAAAACTGACAGGTCAGGTATATTCAAACATGCCCATCAACTTGCCCTTTCTAACCTTCATCTTTATGCTTCATGGGCCAAGTCTAATTATATTTAAATTCCACATTGCTCTCAGCCTCATGCCCCTGGATTCACCCATATTCACAAATTGGTGGCAGCTTCTTCCAGACCCACTATCCCCAAACTTGGTGCATGTGAGAAGGCATTGGGTCATGGCACCCATAATTCCATATAGGGCTCCTAAAAAAGTTGAGCTGAATAAGTTATAGTTCAGCCTGATATTGGAATAGTTCAATACAAAAAAATGTTTTTCTGGACTAGTTTTGCCTTTTGGGAAAGAGGCCTTCTGGTAAAATGTAGCTTTTCAATTAGTATGTTCCAAGTAGACTTAGCAGAAGAAGACCTAGAAGACCACTTTCTGACACATGCTTTGCTCTTCAGCTGATGTCTTCATACTGTATGTCCAGCTGACGTTGACTTTTCTTTGAGTCTCTAGGAATCTCTACTTTTTCTACGTTTTCTACAGTCCTGGTTGTAGTCCCCTGGCTTTTAAAACCGACCAACTGCACATAAGCATTTGAACATTCTCTCAGTTCTCTCTATTAGCAAGACATACAGTATAAAGTAGGCCTGACCCATTTCTACTCTTTTAATGCAATTGTCGTGGTGCTCAAAGATACAGTAGCAACATGGAAACTTATTTCCAGAGCAATGAAAATCCAGCACTGTGTGCAATCCATGGTTGTGGCACAGCTGATTATAATAGAAGGATATTGTGAAGTATATTATTTCATAGTGATTCCCTGGTATAATGTGATCATCAATATTAGTTGAAAATCATCTGTTTTATTTGTTACCACAGATGTACTACATGAAACAAGGATAGCTTACTAAATTAGTTCTATGTTTTCAGCTCAACATTTCAATTTTAAGCATTGCATCTTCTCCCTTGTCCCATGTGTAATTAAATGAAATTCCTAATGTCCACCATCTAAGCGAAGCAGATTTCCATCCTTGTCCAACCAAAGGAGCAACACCTCCTTAGTAGAATGTTGTATGATGTGACTAGACACACAACTGAATGTGCCTAATAAACTGCACACTAATCCTAGTGCTACAAGCATCAGTATGGTTGAAATGCTTTGCCATTGAAGTTGTGCCATATGCTTTTGTGATGGAGGCCACAATATGTTGTATTTATGAGATACAATGCTTTATTATAGGTTAAAAATAGTAAAATGTGTGCAAATTTAGCAATTGACTTTACACCGGTAGATTTTGGGCAGGGAAACACTAGGAACAAAGGGGATCCAGAAACACCTAAGAAAAGCTCATAGGTTGGGCGAGTCAGCTTTCCTAAATACTGTGTTCTGCTAGGTGGGTCCCTCCACAATAAAAGCATCCTCATCTGGAGCCATATGATGCCTGAAGCCCGAGGTGTGGTGTCAACAGCAAAGGATGGAAAGTTATTGGGAAAATATTGTATTGGGTGCCATAATAAGCAAGCATAAATTTATATCTTCACAATCTGGTCTCATGTCTAGCTGTCATCTATCTCAAGATCTAGCTACAATCTCAAGATCAGCCATCTGTCACAGAAAATGTTCATGACAGTTGCCCTGGTATATTTATGCAATCTCAGTATCAGATCTAGATGACAGAACTGAAAACAGAATGTACTAGGATATACTAGAATAAACCAATTCTCTATTGTCTCTGCAGCCCGAGAATGATGCGATTACAACACTAGAAACCCAACATGGTATAGGTGAGGGTGTTTCTTGAGAATATTCCTGTGCATTGTTCTTCCCTAGCATCTAGTTACTTTGACTATGTGTAAGTCTATTGTTGGAATTTCCTCCCCTCCATCATCTATAACACGTCTGCTCCATGAAGATGTGGTGGGCGAGATGGGTCAAAGCTTCCGTAATTCAGAGGTTCCTCCAGAAATGCATTAGTCTCACGTAGGTAATGTGATGAGTGATGCAACATGTTATGCACTTCTGTATTAACCAATGAGTGGGTAGCAGTAATTGCTGTTCAACAGAAAATACCTATTTTTGGGTAATAGACCTAGTGATAAAGTTGAGGCTTTTATTGGTACAGACTCTCTACTGAAAGTTATCCTTGTCATTTTAATTTGGACTGTCTAAACAGTGTTTATACAAAAACCACAAAAAATTGCATTATGATAAACTTGGGGTTAGGAGCTTCATTAATTCTGATGAAAAAATTGTAGCTCATTTGGTTGCATTTGAAGCAAAATACATTTTCTGCTGCAGGAGCAACTTTAGGGCAATTTTAAGTCCAAACCTGGATATCAGAAAAAAATTGGCTGGACTTCCACGGTAAGCGACTTGCTCAATGTTGTGTGAGCCCTGCAGTATGGGACCCAAGCCACATGAAGAAAAGTAATGTCGGGATCGGAGAACCTGGCTACAGGTGAAGAGCGATCTCATTGGTTAGGATGTTGGAGAAAATCCTGAGGCCCCTTGGAGAACCCAAGGAGAGCCTGGGGTTTGGAGCCAAATCTACTGGTTGGGCCAGAGGCTGTAAAAGAACCCCTACTACAGCATTCAGAGTGTGTTATCTGTGAGTCAGATAGACCCTTCAATGCCATTGTACTATTTCTATAAAGTTTGTTTGCCACAAAGCTCTGTGTATTTTATTTTACCAGAGACCTCAGAGACCTCTAGGTGGAAGCACAGCATTGTAAATCCCAGTTTCCCAGTATCTTCCACGTGCAAAGAGGCCAAGACTGCTGGGTTGGCCCAGGTAATGCGCCAGGTGCAACTGAGTGTGATCCTTTTCTACAGGAGTGTGTCAAGAAAGGATAGTAGAGTAGGGTAGTAGTCTTAGATGCACTACAAAAAGGTCTCCATCAGTGCTGGGTGACTTTTAGGCTTCGCTCATTAGACAGGTTCTTGGGTTGGACCTGTTATAGAAAGACTTCTGTGGACCTTGTGAGTTGAGCAGAAATTTAATAACTACTTCCAGTCTGTGGGTTCCAGTGGGATAACCCCCAGCTAGAAATAAAGTTTTTGTGGAACCTTATGCCTTCCAGATTGAACTCCCAAGATCCAAACAAGAGTGGGAAACCCAAATACATTGTGAGTACGCAATATTTTATTCTTATGCAGCACATATACATTTGCATATACAATTCATGTAGGGAGTCTCTTTGCCCTAATGAGATTAAAGGATTATATGTGGTACCTGAGGCTTGGAAAGATGAATGGTTTACTAAACATCATAAGGAGAAAAATCACTTCCAGACATGCCCAGATCAGATACCATGTCATGCACCAGTGAAGATCCTTGACCCTGTCCTTTTCTCTAAAGAACACTTAGGGGGTTATTTATCAAATTCCAAAAATATCTAAGTATTTTCTGAAAACTACTCTGACCAAATTTGCATGGGTTTTTTCCCCTTGTTTATTAAGACATTTTTTCTGAAATTTCCTGTACGGAAAAATAAATCGCGAAAAAATAGAATTGTATGAATTTTTCTGATTTTCCGGCTGAAAACTTCGGATTTTTACATGAATCCTTGGATTACTGCACAAAACCCAGCGCAGATCAGGAACCCTTCGGGACTTCTCCCATTAACTTATATACAACCTCTGCAGGTCTGAGATGCCAGATTTTCAGTTTCTGACTTTCTCCATCCTCTAATGGAAATTTGAGGGGGGTTTTTTTTCCACTAAACATTCGGATTTTATAGAAAAAAACTAGAATTTTTCAAGTATGTACGTGGAAAGCCCTTAACAGACATTCAGAACCTACAAAACCAAAGCTAATGTCTGTTTCATGTACCAGTATGGGATCTGTTATTTGGAAACCTGTTATCAAAAAAGTCAGAATTAAGGAAAAGCCGTCTCCCATAGACTCCATTCTATCCAAATAATCCAAATTTTTACAAAACTTTTATAATAATAAAACAGTAACTTGTACTTGATCCCAACTAAGATACAATTAATCCTTATTGGAAGCAAAACTAGTCTATTGTGTTTATTTAATGTCTGCATGGTTTTCTAGCAGACTTAAGGTATCAAGATCCAAATCACAGAAAGATCCATTATCCCCAAAAAAAACCCTGGTCCTGAGCTTTCTGGATAACAGGTTCCATACAGGTATGGGACCTGTATGAAATGTGGGGGTGGAGGGCTGGTGGCTGGGTGGTGGGACCTTAGATGCTGGTACAATTGAGCCTATTTACTTTCCTTCAGACTGAATAAAAAATGAACATTGATACGTAACCATTTGCCTTTTCCTATATGCTCAGTAATAGCAGGATTTACAAATATAACTCATTTTTTACTAGACAAGGAAGCAGGTAGGCTCACAAGTCAAACCAAATATGATGATAGTAAAAAGCTTTGAAAAAAATATATATTCTTTTTATAACAATGATTGTGCTCTAGGTGCTAATGGTACTTTAAAATAATCTTAATGTATTTGCATGTTTGGATACATATAAGGAACAAAGCCCTTAGTTCTGCAGGAGTGAGCACTTCATGCGCTTATGAGATATATTTCAGAAGGAGCAGAGTAGGAAGGGCCAACAGGAACTGGTTTAGCTGGAGACTGATGGCTCCATCTACACCGCATGAAATGTCCACCTCCAGTTTCATGTGCTCGTTTTCTATCTCCTGTTCCCCAATCACACAAAAATTTTCCGTTGCGCAGCCTCGTAGTGCCATAGATGTGGATATGACGCCTGTAGTCGAAAAAGACAAATATTTTTTAATAATTACTTAATGACTTTTTCCCCAATTGTCAGCTCTTTTCAGACAACTGAGCCTACTGAGCCTTGGCATTCCAAGTACAAACAGCCAAAAAAACCTATTGGAGTGCCACAACTTACTTGTGTGCTTCCAGCACCTGGTTGATAGATAATCAATACTAGATTTACACTATGAATCCCGTATTCAATACAGCTGGGCAGGTCAACTATTTCTATGTACTATAGTAGGCCAACTTTATCTCCACAACATGTTTAGGGGACAATTGTTCAATGGTAAATTGCAATTTTGTAGGACAGGCCTGGACTGGTGGAATTCCAGGGTTCAATAGTTGGCATGTTCATTATTGGACTCAAGCAGCTCAATGAATGGTGTCAATGCACGCTTAATATTGCATTTAGACTGTACCTGACATGGTCATAAGGTATGAAATGCACATCTTCTCATCTCCAACACATTCCAGGGGTTCATTGGAGTGGCATGACTTTGTATTTATACCAATGCAGCCATCACACATGATGCCGTTTTTCAATGTTTTCTCTAGAGGCACTGAAAGAGAAAGAAACAAAGACAAAGGAGGCAGAAGGAAGAAAGAATGAGAAAGAAATACTATTCACATCCTTCCCATTTGCCCATCCCCCGTTGGGGGGCAATAGTTCTAGCAGAGCAGATACTTACACTTGGGTAATCCAGGATCACAGTTGTCAGACCTACAACAAACATTGCTCATTTTGACTCTGCCGTTAGGGATGCTGATACTCCCGGCTTTGTCACACATCTTTTTTGATTCGCAATGTCTGACAAACTGTTTAGAGACCTCCATCCCACCTACCGACACAAAGATGAACATTACTAACAGGTAATCAAGGAAACAAACTATTTTCATTAATAATTTAATGTTATTGTCTAAACTATTGAACAACACCTGCAAGACTTCATCATTTAGTCTATAAAGGTCACCCAAAGCCAAAGCTTATTGACCATGATACTACTGAATGCTCCATGACTGTATGTCTTTGCTTGAAAATTAAATAAAAGAGAAAAAAGCCACACAAAGTCAACAACAATGTCCTTAATTCTGTATATAGCGTCCAGGGGTGGATTAATGGTGGTCTTGGCCCTGGGTTGGTGCCCTGCTCCCTCCCAGTCCTGCCCATGCTCACCCTCCATTCCAGCTCCATATCTGTACTTTACCCTTCTCCATTCCATGGTCCCTGGGTTACCACTCAGCTTGCCTTGATATACTGGATCAGCAGATGAGGAAGAAGAGCCTATTATTCCATCTTTCAGTTCTATTAATCTATTGTTTGTCCCTGAAAAGCTCAGCTTTCGGAACAGTTGTCCAGGTTAAAACTGCTTGCCTGGTTTTCCAAACAAGGAAATCTGCACAGGACTCTCCATGATGGACACAACGATCAGCCAATCAGCAATAGCTGCATCATGACCCCACCTCCCAATGTCATGCGCCTACCCCTGACCTCACCCATCTGCCCTATGATGTCACCACACGCCCCTTTCCTGGAGTTCCACAAACTGAAAGGTGGCAACCCTAGCTACAGTATACTCTGTAAAGCCCTTAGTATGAGGTGCAGTCATATGAAAAAGTTTGGGAACCCATCTCAGCCTGCATAATAATTTACACCACTTTCAACAAAAAAGAGAACAGTGGTATGTCTTTCATTTCCCATAAACCGAACTGGGGTGTTTTCTGAACAAAGATTTTTAGTAAAGCAGTATTCAGTTGTATGGATTTGAATGCATGTTACTGCTCAATACTCATTACTGGCAACAATAAATTGGTTGGATTAGCTTGTTAAGCCTTGGACTTCATATGAAGGTGTGTCCAATCATGAGAAAAGGTATTTAAGTTGACCAATTGCAAGTTGTGCTTCTGTCTGACTCTTCTCTGAAGAGTGACAGCATGGGACCCTCAAAGCAACTCTCTAAAGATCTGAAAACAAAGATTATTCAGTATTATGGTTTAGGGGAAGGCTACAGAGGTTTAAACTGACAGTTTCAACTGTAAGGCCACAGGCACAGTTGCTGTAAAACCCATGTCTGGCAAGGCAAGAAAAATACAGGAGCGGCATAGGCTGAGGAGTGTGAGAATGGTTACAGACAACCCAAAGATCATCTCCAAAGACCTGCAAGAACATCTTGCTGCAGATGGTGTATCTGTACATCGTTCTACAATTCAGCGCAATTTGCACAAAGAACATTTGTATGGTAGCATGTTGAGAAAGAAGCCCAAGAAAAATATAAAGTCCCAGGTTCAATTGTATTCACGTTCCTTAGCCAGCTTTTACTTGTATCCCCTCAAGTCCAAAACACAGTACCTATAACAGAAGCCAGCGCCAAAGGCACAGGACAAGACAAACAAAAATAAAGGGTAATATTGTTTGGTATATAACACCTCTTTTTTGTGCTCAAAGGATGCTATTTTATTAATTAGGGCCACATTCCATTTTCACATCTGCTGAACACCCCAGCTCGCATTGGGAGGCGTACTATGATACCGAGTCAATTTCTTACATGTATTTGAACATACTCTGTTTGTGAGTACCCAAGTTTATTTTAAGGAGAGTGTAGACATAATAATTGTCTCTCTCTTTTATATCGCCTATGGTGGTGGTGAGGAAGAGTCTACACATAGTGTGGTTAATTAAGTAACATCCTTTGAGCACAAAAAGGGGTTTTATATACCAAACAATATTACCCTTTATTTTTGTTTGTCTTGTCCTGTGCTTTTGGTGATGAGAAAGAAGCCCTTTCTGCATTCACACCACAAACAGAGTAGCTTGTTGTATGCAAAAGCTCATTTAAACAAGTGCTTGGGACTGATGAGACAAAAATGTAGTTACTTGGTCATAACAAAAAGCACTTTGCATGGCGGAAGAAGAACACCGCATTCCAAGAAAAACACCTGCTACCGACTGTCACATTTGGTGGAGGTTCCATCATGCTGTGGGGCTGTGTGGCTAGTTCAGGGGCTGTGTGGCTAGTTCAGGGACTACTGGGGCTCTTGTTAAAGTTGAGGGTCGGATGAATTCAACCATATATGAACAAATTCTTCAGGATAATGTTCAAGCATCAGTCACAAAGTTGAAGTTACGCTGCAGGGGTTGGATATTCCAACAAGACAATGACCCTAAACACACTTGGAAATCTACAAAGACATTTATGCAGAAGGACAAGTACAATATTCTGGAGTCCCCCGACTTGAATATCATGGAAAATCTATGGGATGATTTGAAGCAGACTGTCCATGCTCGGCAGCCATCAAATTTAACTGAACTGGAGAGATTTTGTATGGACCAATGGTCTAAAATAGCCACATCCAGAATCCAGACACTCATCAAAGGCTATAGGAGGCGACTAGAGGCTGTTACATTTGCAAAAGGAGCTCAGCTAATTATTAATGTAATATCTCTGTTGGGTGCCAAAATATATGCATCTGTCTTATTTCGTTATGATGCATATTTTCTGTTAATCCAATAAACTTTATGTCACTACTGAAATACTACTGTTTCCATAAGGCATGTTATATATTAAAAGGAAGTTGCTAATTTGAAAGATCAGCCAATGATAAACAAAACTCCAAAGGATTAAGAGGGGTTCCCAAACTTTTTTATATGACTGTATATCCATTTGTATGGTGTATATCCATAGGACACCATTGGGGTTGAAAATTAAATAGCTCTTTCAGTCTTGCTTGACTTTAGTTAAATGGCTTTTTAAGTCTTACTGTGTGAAATTACCATATTAATGACCATTACTCCCTCTGCACAAGTGACTGAATGGCATATTCCCACCTCAAATTTCACCTCTTCATAGAGGTTAAATGGCAGGTGCTCTGACTCTGAAACAGTTACTGAAGAATTTCTGAGCAATAAATGCCTACGAGAGCATGCTTATCCAGACCGCCCAGTATTAAATGAAACATAGATACACAGATGAACCTCAAGAAATTCCCTCTGGACCAGCCATTTACAAATTGAGGAATTGTACACCAAAAGAGGGCCCAGAACAGTGAGAGAGTAGCCCATACTCAAAGGCAAATAGGGTAACATTATAGGGTGTGTGCTTAATGAATTTGTTGGATATCCCTTCAACTATAAGAGAGTGACAGTTATAACCATGGTTTCATGTATTTATAAGCTTGAAATGAGCCCAAACAAATGTATGGCCAAAAATGGGACCTTCATACAAAAAAAGTCAGAAGACCTAAGCTATAGACCTGGGATCCCAAACCTTTTTTACCCATGAGCCACATTCAACTATAAAAAGAGTTGGGGAGCAACACACGCATGAAAAAAGCTCATAGAAAGTGCCAAATAAGGATACTGATAAGCTAATTGGTAGCTCCATGTGGACTGGCAACCTGCAGAAGGCTCTGTTTGGTAGCTCACATGGTATTTGTTCTTTAAAAACTAGCCTACAAGCCAGGAATTCAAAAACGAACACCTGATTTGAGGCCACTGGTAACAACATCAAATAGGTCTGTGAGCAACATGTTGGCAAAAATTTGCAGCAGAAATTTTTTGACACCCATTGGCTTTAATTTGTGCAAAAAAAGTTGCCAAGAGAAAATTGTCACAGAGAAATTTTTTTCGACATCCATTGACTTCAATGTGTTTGGCAAATTTTTCGCTTTCACAATTGGGACATCAAAATGGGACAGATTTGCTCATCAATAATAATAGGACTATATTGTAGCAAAGTCAATAGGCACTGGCCTATACCCTTGATTTCAAACCTGTTCAATTGGGAGCCACTGGCCCACCTTAAAGTGGCCCATAGACATATGTATGAAGTTCGGTGCTTCTATAGTGGGAGCCGAGCAGACCGATATCGGCAGAACACTTGGATATGGGACGGCACATTGGTTGGGCTGGCCAGAAGATTTTGATTGTGCACCTTTGAAGGCACCCGAACATTGTATTGTTTTTCCCTGTATATCTGACAAAACAGCTCTAACAGTTAGTATTGCAAACAAACAATCTGATTGTAACGTCTATTGCCACCTTTACTTGGGGCTCTAGATATTTAGGGCAATGGCATATGGGGCATTTTTTTGCCTGTGGGAAAATTGTGCTCCCCAAACGTCATTATAAAATGTAAAAGTATTTTTGGTCGCTTATTGCCATTTCCCCATGCTCAACAAAGCATCCATGTAGTACTACCCATAACCTTTTGGAAACAAAAGAACACCAATGACTACCAAGAACGTTGACTATAATTTAACAGGGTATATGATGGATTGTTCTGGATTAAACCTAAAATCACAGCCAGTTTTAAAGCTAAACTACGGGTTGACCATGCCAGTTGTGGCACCTTATATCCAAGGTCTGTTATGTTCTTCAAAAACAAGGAATTAGCCTATATTACACTATAGTAATTATTTGTTTATTATAAACCCTCCAGTACAGTTGGCTTCCTGTAACCACGTCTATTTCAGGCCCAGAATGACCAAGGAATGTCCTGTTATCTAAAGCAGCTGAGAGAGGGACAGTCAGAATGCTAATAGATATGTCTGCCAGGAATAGATATCTGGATATAAATAGAATATCTGGTTCTGTTCCACCACTAAAAACAGACTTTACTGCTAATACCCCCCTACATGTCTGTTTGGCACAAACAACCATTGGTTTGTATTAGAACTCAATGTACAGGGACACTTGATGGGCCATTTACGTCCACAAGTGCAGTTGCGCTTGTATAAATTTCACTGCAGTCAGGTGCACATAAAACCTTGTCATTAAAGGTACTTGAATTAAAATGCACTCTTTGTACTTCCATATAGTTGTACTTGGTAGGGGCTAGGAAAGCACTGTGATAACAGGTATAGTAGGGAGAGATGGTGCCTATAGTAACAGTGGGATAATAGTCTCTGGGAAGGGAGTGTGACTGTGGGATAGCAGGTATAGTAGGGAGAGATGGTGTCTATAGTAACAGTGGATAATAGTCTCTGGGAAGGGAATGTGACTGTGGGATAGCAGGTATAGTAGGGAGAGATGGTGTCTATAGTAACAGTGGATAATAGTCTCTGGGAAGGGAGTGTGACTGTGGGATAGCAGGTATAGTAGGGAGAGATGGTGCCTATAGTAACAGTGGATAATAGTCTCTGGGAAGGGAGTGTGACTGTGGGATAGCAGGTATAGTAGGGAGAGATGGTGCCTATAGTAACAGTGGTATAATAGTCTCTGGGAAGGGAGTGTGACTGTGGGATAGCAGGTATAGTAGGGAGAGATGGTGTCTATAGTAACAGTGGATAATAGTCTCTGGGAAGGGAATGTGACTGTGGGATAGCAGGTATAGTAGGGAGAGATGGTGTCTATAGTAACAGTGGATAATAGTCTCTGGGAAGGGAGTGTGACTGTGGGATAGCAGGTATAGTAGGGAGAGATGGTGCCTATAGTAACAGTGGATAATAGTCTCTGGGAAGGGAGTGTGACTGTGGGATAGCAGGTATAGTAGGGAGAGATGGTGCCTATAGTAACAGTGGTATAATAGTCTCTGGGAAGGGAGTGTGACTGTGGGATAGCAGGTATAGTAGGGAGAGATGGTGCCTATAGTAACAGTGGGATAATAGTCTCTGGGAAGGGAGTGTGACTGTGGGATAGCAGGTATAGTAGGGAGAGATGGTGTCTATAGTAACAGAGGATAATAGTCTCTGGGAAGGGAGTGTGACTGTGGGATAGCAGGTATAGTAGGGAGAGATGGTGTCTATAGTAACAGTGGATAATAGTCTCTGGGAAGGGAGTGTGACTGTGGGATAGCAGGTATAGTAGGGAGAGATGGTGTCTATAGTAGCAGTGGATAATAGTCTCTGGGAAGGGAGTGTGACTGTGGGATAGCAGGTATAGTAGGGAGAGATGGTGTCTATAGTAACAGTGGATAATAGTCTCTGGGAAGGGAGTGTGACTGTGGGATAGCAGGTATAGTAGGGAGAGATGGTGTCTATAGTAACAGTGGATAATAGTCTCTGGGAAGGGAGTGTGACTGTGGGATAGCAGGTATAGTAGGGAGAGATGGTGTCTATAGTAACAGTGGATAATAGTCTCTGGGAAGGGAGTGTGACTGTGGGATAGCAGGTATAGTAGGGAGAGATGGTGTCTATAGTAGCAGTGGATAATAGTCTCTGGGAAGGGAGTGTGACTGTGGGATAGCAGGTATAGTAGGGAGAGATGGTGTCTATAGTAGCAGTGGATAATAGTCTCTGGGAAGGGAGTGTGACTGTGGGATAGCAGGTATAGTAGGGAGAGATGGTGTCTATAGTAGCAGTGGATAATAGTCTCTGGGAAGGGAGTGTGACTGTGGGATAGCAGGTATAGTAGGGAGAGATGGTGTCTATAGTAACAGTGGATAATAGTCTCTGGGAAGGGAGTGTGACTGTGGGATAGCAGGTATAGTAGGGAGAGATGGTGTCTATAGTAACAGTGGATAATAGTCTCTGGGAAGGGAGTGTGACTGTGGGATAGCAGGTATAGTAGGGAGAGATGGTGTCTATAGTAGCAGTGGATAATAGTCTCTGGGAAGGGAGTGTGACTGTGGGATAGCAGGTATAGTAGGGAGAGATGGTGTCTATAGTAACAGTGGATAATAGTCTCTGGGAAGGGAGTGTGACTGTGGGATAGCAGGTATATTAGGGAGAGATGGTGCCTATAGTAACAGTGTGTTGCTGCTTCCAGTGCCCTTTTCACAATATCATTCTGTTTTCTCAAACACAGTAAGTCAAGGTCAGGTCCCAGACATGAATGTCTACAGTTGTGATAACAGAAACTTGCAACATCCAGTTCTGTCTAAGGGAAATCAAGAGCATCCCATGCACTGAATTACCCATAGCATATCATGAATTTTCTGCAACCACTTGAGCCTTGAGTGAAGATGAGGTTTTGATACATATCACCAGCTTGTTTTGGTTCTGGTGTTTTGGTTTTGGTTCTGATATACCTACATACATGGCTTGTAAGTCTGCACATACCCATCTCAGTGACTGTGTAGGATGAAACACAAACATCATCGCTAGATGAACATCTCTTTGAAGTTGAAATTCCAGAACAGGAAGGTCCTTCAACCCCAACACATTGGATACAGGAAAGGGAGTAACCTGCGAGGAAAAGAACAATTTTGAAATGACAAAGAAGAAATGATAAAAATGAAATAGTCACTTGTAAAAGTGTCTTTACTGTAATGTGGCCTAGTTCAGTTCAGTAGCACTGAGGTACAACCTCCAAAGGAACCAAAACAAAGATGTTTGGGTGGATCCATATGACGTCACAAAAGGGGTGGGGTGAGCAGGCGCAGCATCTATAAAAGACGGTTTGACAGTGTGACAGGCCGACCCGATACCTGCGGGAACCGCGGGTCAGGCGGGTTCGGGCCGACCTCACACACTTCTTCGCGGGTGGCAGATGGGAGAGGGTTGAGCTCTTCTCTTGCGGTAAACCCAATGGTCTCGCTGGTATCGGGTCAGCCCGCACATCACGAGTACCTTCCCGTGCCTTTCTTGTCAGCACTACAATGCTATAATAAAGGGAGCTGTAGTTCTGTACCCAACACAGGGGACCAAAATAAAACTCAAAGGTAGGGATGCCCCTTTTCTGTGGCCTGCGATCCGGACAGGGGGCGGAGCCATGACATCAGAGGGGTGGACCAGTCATGTTGCTAGAGGTGCAAGAGATGTCATAGAGGTGGGGCTATAAATCGATGATGGCCACGTCAATCAAGGGAGGTCCTGCCCGGTTTTCCTCATTGGGAAGACTGTCTTGACCTGGGCAGCCCTTCTGAAAACCGGGCTGTCCGGGTCAAATCCAGACAGGTGGCAACTCTACTCAGAGTCTACCATATGTGTATGCCCAAGAATGTGATCTATTATCTAAAATGTCCCTGTGGGAAAGGATATGTAGGCAAACCAATGGGATGGTAGCAGGTCCGGACTGAGAATTAAAATAGGCCCTGGCATTTCAGGTACACAGAGGCCCAATCAGCCCACATAGAGGCCCAAACAGCCCCCACCACCCTACTAAATACTGACTTTCTATGGGACCTTATAGCAGCCCCTCTGGCATTTGCCAGAACTCACAGATTGCCAGTCCGGGCCTGGATGGTAGGGGAAGACTTTCTGTACACCGTAGCTCTATATGTAACGTCCAATCTAACGTTACCTCCATAAATCAACACTGGGCAGAGTTTAAACACAATGTATCCCAATTACTGTGGCAGGTGCTGGAGGAGGTAAAAGTAAATCAAACAAATTTGGATAAGACACTCCTGCAGAGGGAGTTATATTGGATGTAGAGGCTGGATACAATGTCCCCTATGGGCCTGAAGGATTATTTGGGGTTTTGGGGTTTAATTGCCTTCTGTCATTTCCATTTGATGTATTAACATGTTCCTCTTTTCTTTTCAGCTATGGAGAAGGCATGAAATGTGAATTATACAAGTGAGATGGAGAAGTCCTTCTTCAAACTAGTCAGTGAGTAAAGAATACAAAGTACCTCTTGGTATAATGAATAGATAATTCCTTGATTGTATTATAAGTTAGTTGATGTTTTCACAAGTGAAATACATTTTTTTTTAAAAAAATAATAGTCAAATAATAATTCAGTCGGGAACAGTTCCGTGGTGTAAAAAATAAAAGTTTCATACTGATTTTTACGGACAATTATAGGAATATCAGTATGAAGCACTTATTTTTACACCACGGAACTGTTCCGGACTGAATGAACTTGAGTTGTGACTTGTGGACTTATTATTTGACTATTTTTTTTAAAAACAAATTATTTCACCCAAGCAGGGGGCACTGTGTTGTTTCCTATAAAGTGTGTACAATTTCACTGGTACACCATCACCGGGGATTGATTTATAGGTTTATTGTTTATTGATTTATAAATAAATGATGATGATGATGATGAATGATGATGATTTATAGGCTTCCAACTTTCCATTTCCCTGGGGCTCATTGACTCTGTCCATCTTTATTATGGAAGCCTCTCATTTCTATCAGTTGGAAGATTTCCGAAACATACTTACCCTTTAAGCTCCTGCTGAGAATAATCTCTAGGCACAACATTTTTTGATGTCACTAAATACCACCGGAACTCAATTTATTACCCAAAAGAAACTGATTTTATTTTATCTGCAAACAAAAGCAACATTTTTTGAGCCAAATCTATTGTTATGGAAGTCCGGGAATCAATTCTTTATATTTTATATATATAATATTATTATTCTTTGTATTTATTTCTATAATTGGATAGAATGACTCGCTTCCAACTTTCCGTTTCCCTGGGGCTCATTGACTTTGTAGCAGTGAAAATAATGATCCGTTCCTCTTGCCAAGATATTAAATATGATACAATATAAAAGAGAATTGAATCCCTAAGGTATCATGGGAGGAAATTTAGAGGATGGTGTTTTGTAGTGGGATTTGGGGTTTCTAGTGGGATTTCTTTGTGGTTGGGGGACTCGTTGACTGAAGTTTTCACTTAAATGGGGTTTTCTGAGGTTCTAAGGGTTTCCATGGTATCCTGGATGGTTCTGTTCTGAGTGGGAGGAACCAGAATAACAAAAGTGTTATCGCTAATAACTTTCCTTTGCACACGGCAAGGGTTGGGATTGGTAACGGTTCCATTTGGCTGCTGTTAGGAATTGTGCAGCTGTAAATATCTTGCTTGACATTATGTTGGCTTTTAAACGATTGGCCTCTAGAATTTAAGATGCTATGTGGTTGCTAGGGTCAGTGACCCTGTCCCGCCCCACCAACAACAAATATTTGTGTTATTCTTATTTTGTGTAAATCTTTCTGGGAGTTGTACTTCAACAACAACTTAAGGGCTGCACATTCTGCACCACTAATATGAATTGTTACACTAACAATCTTACCATATTGTCACCATATTTGTCTTAATGCCGTCATCTTGCCTTACTGTCTTCAATTACTTTAGTCATCATTTTCTCCACAATGTTGCCCTACTCTCTCTCTCTTGCCCAACTATTGATAATCTCTTGCCTACTTAAAACAGGTAAACATTAACTAAACCCAATACTACTACTGTTTTGCCACCAATATGGAATCATACAGCCTAGTTACCATCAAGTCCAAGGGACTGTTTTACTATTACAGAGAAAAAGAAATCATTAAAAATGGACCCTATGGTAGATGGTCTTACTGTATTTTGGGTGAAAAGATTCCATACCTGTACTATTGCCACCTTACCTTACTCTCTTACTGGTTGTTAATGGGACATTCTCTACTTGGAGTAAGGTTCCTAGTGGGGTCCTCAGGGCTCGGTATTGGGTCCACTTTTATTTAACTTGTTCATTAATGACTTAGGGGAGGGTGTTGTAAGTAATGTATCAGTGTTTGCAGATGACACAAAACTATCAGCCCAATTAATTCCATCCAGGATGTGGCACTTGCAACAGGATCTTGACTAACTGGCAATCTGGGCAGCTAAGTGGCAAATGAGATTCAATGTTGATAAATGTAAAGTCCTGCACCTGGGATGTAACAATATCCACTTATACCCTTAATGGGACTGCACTAGGCAAATCCATAATGGAGACGGAGCTTGGAGTCCTTGTAGATAATAAACTTGTCTGTAGTAAGTAATGCCAGTCAGCAGCATCAAGGGCAAATAAGGTCTTGACTTGTATTAAATTAGGGATGCACCGAATCCAGGATTCGGTTCGGGATTCGGCCAGGATTCAGCCTTTTTCAGCAGGATTCGGATTCAGCCGAATCCTTCTGCCTGGCCGAACCGAATCCGAATCCTAATTTGCATATGCAAATTAGGGGCGGGAGGGAAATTACGTGACTTTTTGTCAGAAAACAAGGAAGTAAAAAATGTTTTCCCCTTCCCACCCCTAATTTGCATATGCAAATTAGGGTTCGGATTCGGTTCGGTATTCGGCCGAATCTTTCGTGAAGGATTCGGGGGTTCGGCCGAATCCAAAAAAGTGGATTCGGTGCATCCCTATATTAAATGGGGCAGAGATTCACGAGATTCATAGAGCACTGGTAAGGCCCCATCTAGAATATGCCGTACAGTTTTGGTCTCCATCACTCAAACAGGACATTATTGTATTAGAGAGGGGACAGAGAAGGGCAACTAAGCTGGTAAAGGGAAAATCTTAGCTATGAGGAAAGACTGGCCAAATTGGCGATAAGGGGAGATATGATAACTATGTATAAATATATAAGGGGATCATATAATAATCTCTCTAATGATTTATTTACCAGTAGGTCTTTCCAGCTGACACAAGGTCACCCATTCCGATTAGAAGAAAAGAGGTTCCAGCTAAATATTGGGAAGGGGTTTGTTACAGTGAGAGCTGTGAAGATGTGGAATTGTCTCCCTGAATCAGTGGTACAGGCTGATACATTAGATAGGTACAAGGAAGGGTCGGATGCTTTATTCACCATTAGCTCCTCCCAGCAGACAGGAGGGAGCCAATGAGATTAGAGGAGGGAAAGGGGTGTTACAGGGAGAGCTGGGAAGTGAATCAGTGGTACAGGCTGATACATTAGATAGGTATAAGAAGGGGTTGGATGGTGTTTAGCAAGTGAGGGAATACAGGGATATGGGAGATAGCTCATAGTACAAGTTGATCCAGGGACTGGTCCCATTGCATTTTGGAGTCAGGAAGGAATTTTTCCCCCTCTGAGGCAAATTGGAGAGGCTTCAGATGGGTTTTTTTGCCTTCCTCTGGATCAACTAGCAGTTAGGTAGATTTTAAAAAAAACACAAAAAACTAAAAGGTTGAACTTGATGGACGTGTGTCTTTTTTCAACCTTACTTACTATGTCTCAATCTTTCTCAACTGTTGCCATCACTCTGGACTCTCTACATATTGCTCTACTGTTACCACTTGCCATCATTTTACCAACTTTCCTTAGTGTTGCCACATATTTCTCTGTTGCCTCCATCATGCTTCGCATTTGCAGTCTTCTTGCCCTACTGACTCCATCTTACCCTGTCATGTTCTACTATAAATATCTTGCCTTACTCTCTCAGCATTGTCCTGTTGTCACACTTTTTATATTTCACTATCTCTAGCTTGCCCTAAAATGGCATATTTCCTTGTACTATTTTCATCATCTTTTCTTTTCAGCTATGGAGAAGGAATGAAATGTGAAGGGAGGGGTATGTGTATGGGGCTGGGTTTTCATTTGGAGGGGTTGAACTTGATGGACTTTGTCTTTTTTCAACCCAATTTAACTATGTAACTATGTAAATTATACAAGTGAGATTGAGACGTCCTTCTCCAAACTAGTTAATGAGTATTGAATACATAGTACCTCTTGGTATAATGAAGAGATAATTCCTTGATTGTATTATACGTTAGTTAATTTTTTCACAAGTAAAAGGATTTTTATTTAAAAAAAATAGTCCAATAATAAGTCCACAAGTCACAACTCAAGTTCATTCATTGTATTGTTTCCTATAAAGTGTCTACAATCTCACTGGTACACAATCACTGGGGAAGGGCCATTTGGGGCCTGAAACGTTTGATAGTGTGTCGTGAGCACCATGCAATAAAGTTGGGATCACCTAATTGGCGGCACAAATCCAGATACAGGTATAGGACCTGTTATCCAGAATGCTCGGGACCTGGGGCTTTCCAGATAATGGATATTTCTGTAATTTGGATCTTCATACCTTAAGTCTACTAGAAAATCATGTAAACATTAAATAAACCCAATAGGCTGGTTTTGCTTCCAATAAGGATTAATTATATCTTAGTTGGGATCAAGTACAAGTTACTGTTTATCCTTTTATTTGGAGTCTATGAGAGACAGCCATTCCATAATTCTGAGCTTTCTGGATAACATTTTTCCGGATAACAGATCTCATACCTGTACTGGTGTTCAATTTGTCACAAACATTAGTTCAGGAAAAAGCTACTTGTAGCAGGTCCAGTTGGTGTCATCACAGTCATTTTAATAAAAAGGGCTTTTCCTGAACATATGTCTTTCCTGATGCTTTAAGAAATATCTATGATTGAAAGTTTTTTCCAAATTTCTAATTTTTTTGAGCAGCTATGAACCCTTTATTATCTGAAATGCCTGACACAGACAACTGAGGCGGGAGGGGTTTGTTTATACAGAGCTCATTATCTTTGTTTTTTGTTTTTTTTTAAAAAAACTCTCCTGGTACAGGAGGAAGAGAAAGAGGAAGGAAGTAAAGGTCAACCAAAAGAATGATCTGTTCATTGATTTATAGACTTGCTTCCAATTTTCCGTTTCCATGGGGCTCATTGACTTTGTCCATCTTTATTATGGAAGCCCCTCATTTCTATCAGTTGGAAAATTTACAAAACATACTTACCCTTTAAGCTCGTGCTGAGAATAATCTCTAGGCACAACATTTTTTTATGTCACTAAACAATACCACCGGAACTCAATTTATTACCCAAAATAAACTGATTTTATTTTATCTGCAAACAAAAGCAACATTTTTTGAGCCAAATCTATTGTTATGGAAGTCCGGGAAGCCATTCTTTGTATTTTATATATATATAATATTATTATTCTTTGTATTTATTTCTATAATTGGATAGAATGACTCGCTTCCAACTTTCCATTTCCCTGGGGCTCATTGACTTTGTAGCAGTGGAAATAATGATCCGTTTCTCTTGCCAAGATATTAAATATGATACAATATAAAAGAGAATTGAATCCCTAAGGTATCATGGGAGGAGATTTAGAAGACGGTGTTTTGTAGTGAGATTTGTGGTTTTGTAATTGGATTTTTCTGTGGTTGGGGGACTCATTGGGGCAAATTCACTAAGATGCGAAGTTGCGCCAGGCGCAACTTCGCTGCACTTCGCCGCATTTTCGCCAGCGCTCTGCAAATTCACTAAAATCCGAAGTTGCGCACAGGGGTAGTGTAAGTTTTCGAAGTTGCGCTAGCGTTAATTCGCCAAGCCAAGCTAAGTTTAGCTAGCGATGGTTCATTTGCATACGGCGCGAAATTAAAGGAACACGTATCACCACTTCAAATGCCTAGAAAACCTTCAAATCAGCAAATAAAATTTTTATTTTGCCCTACACATGTGCCCACTGTCTAGGTAAGTTGCCATGAGTCAGGAAATGTAGGGGGGAAGGAGGGGAACCCCAAAAATATTTTCGTTCTTTTCCAGCCTATCACCCATCATGTTGAAAACACGCCAGCGTTTTTTGGGACTTTTGACTTTTTTTGAAACAATCCCTATCTACTCTATTGCGCTTCGCCAGGTCTGAGGTGGCGAAGGAAGTCTAGCGTAAAAGGTTGCGTTCAGTACACTGCGCAAGTTAGTGAATTTGCGTAGTTATGTCGCTAGCGAAAATTCGCCTGGCGTAAGGGTGCGAAGTAACACTAGCGAAATTACACCAGCGTTCGTTAGGGAATTTGCGCAGTAACGAAAAATGCCTAACGCTAGCGAATTAATGCTAGCGTTCGGCGCTTCGGCGCTTAGTGAATTTGCGCCTCTGACTGAAGTCTTTACTTAAATGGGGTTTCCAGAGGTTCTAATGGTTTCCATGGTATCCTGGATGGCTGCACATTCTGCACCACTAATATGAATATCTCTCAGCATTCTCCTGATGTCACACTTTTTATATTTCACTATCTTTAGCTTGCCCTAAAATGGCATATTTCCTTGTACTATTTTCATCATCTTCGCCTACTGTTACCATCTTGCCCTACTTTTGCCACGTTGTCTTAAAATCACCATTCTACCCTTCAGTTATCATCTTCCCCAACTGTCTCCATCTTTTCCTACTGTCTTCATTTTGCTCCATTGCCTCCATCTTGTCCTACTGTCTCAATTTTGCTCTACTGTCTCCATCTTGTCCTACAACTGTTATCTTTTAACATCTCCCCATTTAGCCCAACTGTCTCCATTTTTCCTACCACCATCTTCACCACCAGCCTTGCCCTACTTTTGCCAACCTAATTCACTGACACCTTCCTACTGTAATAATTCCTATGCGGCGTGGGCGCCCGCTGCATTCTTTCTTTGACGTGCGCTCGCCTCTTTTGGGTCATTGTAATGCATTGACGTCATTGCACTTGCTGCGAAATTCAAATATTTAAAAGGTCCCCAACCAATTGTTCCTTGCCCGATGTAGGTCTATTTCCAATAGTTAGTCAAATTCTAAGTGTGATTTACCTGTTCTTGACCTGGCCTGTCCCTGACCTTGTCTAGTTTGCTGGCCTGTTTCGGACTACTACTATTTATTTTGTGTACGTCTTTCTAGGCATTGTACTTCAACAACAACTTAAGGGCTGCTCATTCTGCACCACTAATATGAATTGTTACATTAGCAATCTTATCATATTGTCACCATATTTGCCCTAATGCCGTCATCTTGCCTTACTGTCTTCAATTAAGTCATCATTTTCACCCACTGTCTCAATGTTGCCCTGCTCTCTCTGTCTAACTATTGAAAACCTCTTGCCTACTTAAACCAGGTAAACATTATATTCTTAATACATTATTTGGGGGAGCCAACTCAGTGGGACCAGCTGTGCTTAGTTAGCAGTATAGAGCATGTGCACCATGTGAGCTCAGCAGCTTTAACATATATGGGTTTGGGTGTGGGAAATCCTTTGGGATGTTAAAAATAAAACCTTATAACCCAGAACTTCAATTATCTTGCTCATTGAGACTTTGTTGTTATGTGACCCATTATTATTATTATTATTACAGTTAGAAAAGCCAACGTGAGAGACATGTGGGCCCTATACTTGTGGCTGTTTTGTGTCTCATTATAACTAGGGGAGTCGGGAAAGACGGTGTTTTCAAAGCTTTAGAGAATCATATTCTTCATATTTCTGTAAGGAACAATTACTTTCTTGCAAACTAGCTGGGGAATCACTAGATTCAGCTCATTCTGATTTTATTTAAATGAATGATGGGTGTAATACAAGGGTTCACTTACACTGAAGAACACAATATATGACCTCTAATAATTTCTAATATATTGTTTGGGGGTGTATTGCTGGTACGTCTGCTAGTAATTCAATGCTTTACCTGCTCCCTACTCTTGTCCGATCTTAACCCCACTCCTCTAGTCTCACCAAGCTCCCTTAAATGGACTGTAAGCCCAGCCGTCCTACAGCGCCTCTAGTTTTCCATAGAAGTTGCCAAAAAACCATAATTATAGATGCAAGAAAATTCACCAATGAGAGTTCTACTTCATTATAAATGCAAAAAAACAACCAATAAGAATGTGAATTCCCGGCACCCTTGCTGTTATCTTACATATAGAGATAATAGTTGAAGGAACAAAGAACAGGGAGTCAGATTGATACAGATCAGCTGGGATTCTCATTTTAAAGCAGTCGCTGGCTGTGTAGATTTGAGTTTTGGAAATGTTTTATTGTGCAATATTGCTTTAAGAATACAACCCTGATGTTGCTGGACTACAGCTCCCAGCATGCCTCAACCTTCATTATATGTTACATTATTTTGGGATTTGTAGTCCAGCAACAACTGAGGATTTACTACATACCCCCCCCAACTATCCTGTTTTCTGCGGGACAGGTCCGCCTGCAGTCCCAGATTTTTATTGAAATTTCCAGAGTTTCTCTTTCATCTCCTGCACTGATGCCAGAAAAAGATTACCGTGTTTCTGAAACTTAAATAAAATAAGAGGCTTTTTGGGCCAGGACACTCAGCGCCTGCACTTAGATACATTTGTAAGTATTAAAGATAAGCAATGCTTTTGGAAGAATTGAGACTCACAACTTGAAGGGCAATGTCAGCTTCATTAGGACAAAAAAAAACATGGCCCTAAAATTCGCAGAAATTTGTTTCATAACCGGCCGAGTTTTCTAAAACGGACACGGTAAATAGGGGGTGTGGCCAAAAAATGGGCGCCTCTACGTGTGACAGATCTTTTTGTCCCTCATTTTCATATGTTGGGAGGTATGTCACTACCTCTTTAATCTGATGCTGCTTCCTTATCATGACCCCGCTCCCCTATACAGACACTATTCCCCTTCCCAAGATACCCTTTTCCTGCTGACCCCTTAATCTTAATCCTGATCCTACTTGTTTATTCTGACATTGTCCCCTATACTGACCCTTCTCCCTATACTTGAGTAACCTCACCCTCTTTAGTCTAACATTCACCCCAACCTTATCTTTGCTCCTCTATCCTGCTCCCCTATCCTGAGCCTGCTCCCTATTACTGGGATTTCTCCCTATCCTGACCCCTCCCTACTATTCTACTTGTACCCAGTTCCCTTTAGACCCTGATGCCTTTGTGTAGGCTTTGCCTTGTAGAAATGTAAGTAAACACCATCATGTGCCAAGTCTCTGAGTATCTGATATTTACGAGACATGCAACGGACCTGCTATTTATTCCTGTGTGCCCAGTGCTAGAATTAATCTGCAAATAGCATGTACCCAGGGTGACTGCACGCCACAATTCTGCACTAATTCCCATATAACAATTATAAGCCCACTATTAGCATTCACATTAATTGCCATTTAAAATTAAATATATATACAGAGCAGGGATATGATTGTGATACTGCTAAACTACAACTCACAGCCTGCCCAACCTGCACCCCTTTTGCTGTTGTTGAACTACAGTTCCCAGTATCCTCAGGCTGCCGGCATAGGCTGCACAGTGCATTACCAATATTAGGTTTCCAGCATTATATTTTATTAAAGAATTTATTTTTTTTAATTATTTTTTAGCTATAAAATAGGGCACTTACCTTTTGCTATACAAGTCGATAGGATGTAGGTTAATACCAGTGCCAAGCCCATGGTTAGCAGCTCCCAGAAGTGCAGTGTAATATGGTCTCTTCTCAAAGATCCAGTCTGTTATGTCAGGGGCGTGGGCTGAATGGAGATTATTTCTGGAAAGGGAGAATCAAAGGGGAAATTAAAGTCATACTCCCAGAACACAAAATAATCCTTTTCTTTATCCACATTTTATAGCATTCTTATTTGAATGTGTCTTATTTAATTCAGTGGTTCATATTTCACATGTGTATATATATATCTATATCTATCTATCTATCTATCTATATCTATCTATCTATCTATCTATCTATCTATCTATCTATCTATCTATCTATCTATCTATCTATCTATCTATCTATCTATCTATCTATCTATCTATCTATCTATCTATATCTATATATCTATATCTATATATATATATATATATATATATATGTATACAGCTCCAGGGCAAGGTATTTTGACACCCTAGGCAAGTGCTTCAAACGGCACCCTCCCCTCTCCGTGGTGCTGCGTTATTATTTCCCACCTTCACCTTTTACAGTTTCTGTTTTTATTAAAAAAAATCTTACAAACACGGGAATGAGCCGCTGAACAAAAATCAAAATCATAGGAAAAGAAAGCCAGAAGGAGAATGAAGACCAACTGCAAATTGTTGCATCCTACTACAGTTCATTTAGGGGCCGATTTATCAAGAGTTTGAATTTTCGAATTTTCAAGTTTTTTATGGCCAAAACAGTCAAATTTGAATAGGCAATTGTTAAAATTTTTAAAAAAAATTTGAATTTGATTTTCAAGATTTATCATACTCCAGCTCTTTAAAAACTCAAAATTCGACTATTCGAAACCTAAAACTTGCCAAATCGCTGTTTTAGTCAATGAGAGATGTCCTGAGATCGATTTGGAGCTGTTTGCCTGACATTCAAGTTTTTTTCAGAGAAAAAACTCGAAACAAGTTTTTAAAACTTGAATCGAATTCGATTCGAGTTTTCGGGTCGATCCTATTCACCCGAGTTTATTGTGAGGCAACCAGTCTCTTTATCTCCCGAGGAAATCCCTCCATGAAATAATGGCACCTAGACTTATGAGATAAAGAAATCACATAAGGTTTATTCATGCGAGGTATGACACTCACGTACGACACAAGTTGTACATAAGCATTCCATAAACAGTCCTCCAGTCTTGGTCCTTTTATACCCCTGTAAGGGGGTCTCCAAAGGCTTCAGTTCTGACCAATCAGAGGTTAAAGGGGAACTAAAGCCTAACTAAAGAAGTAGCTAGAAATGTTGTACATGATGTTTTGTGCTTCTGTACCAGCCCAAGGCAACCACAGCCCTTTAGCAGTAAAGATCTGTGTCTCCAAAGATGCCCCAGTAGCTCCCCATCTTCTTTTCTGCTGATTCACTGCACATGCTCTGTGCTGCTGTCACTTACTGAGCTTAGGGAGCCACTCACAATATACAGTACACATAGAATAGAAATGTCACAATATAAGGCTGATTAGTAATTAATACACATAATTACTACATGGCAGCACAGAAACCAGTGCAATTAGCATCAGAATTTAATAATCAGCAAACCTGTAGCATCAGCTTATATTACAGCCAGGGAAGCTCATTTTCTGCTGGATAATTAGTGACGAGCCCTAAGCTTAGCTTCTCAACAGCCAATCAGAGCCCACTGAGCATGTGAGTGTCACAGACACTTTCCAAGATGGTGACCCCCTGTGACAAGTTTGAAGTCCTGGATCATTGCTGCTATTGACAAGCTCAAACTTTAGCCTCGTGCAATAAGTTCACTCCTAACTCGCGTCTCCTCCTGCCTGTCCGCTGTCTCTACCTGGATGTCGCAACGCTACCTTAAATTAAACCTCTCTAAAACTGAAATGGTTCTCTTTCCTCAACTAACACCAGTAACATCCCGGAAGTATCCATCATAGTTAACAATTCCACTATCACCCCCTCTCCCCAGGCCCGGTGCCTTGGGGTTATCCTAGATTCTGCCCTGTCATTCACTCCTCATATCCAGTCACTTATTAAATCATGTCACTTCCACCTAAGGAACATATCCAAAATACCATCATTTATCACCCAAGATGCTGCCAAAATTCTTATTCACTCTCTCGTCATATCGCGTCTAGACTACTGTAACTCTCTTTTAATTGGCCTCCCCCTCCAGAGACTGTCACCTCTGCAGTCCATAATGAACACTGCTGCGAGGCTCATACACCTCAGCAACCGCTCCTCCTCTGCCTCGCCATTCTGTCAATCCCTGCACTGGTTTCCGTTACCTTTCAGAATTAAATTCAAATTAATGACCCTGACATTCAAAGCACTTCATAACTCTGCCCCACCCTACATCTCTGAACTCATCTCTAAATACTCACCCAACCACTTACTAAGCTCCTCTACTGACCTACTACTCAACTCTTCTCTCATTACCTCCTCACACTCTCGCATTCAAGACTTTGCAAGGGCTGCACCCCTCCTCTGGAACTCTCTCCCATGGTCTGTCCAACTTTCTCCCAACCTTTCTGATTTCAAGAAATCTCTTAAAACGCACTTCTTTCGAGAAGCCTCCCCTCACTCTGCTTAACTACCAAACGCAACACCACATACAATACCACATCTCTCACCCAATTAATTAGATCTTGCCCACTCCCACACCTTGTGTTTTACACCCTTCCCTTTAGAGTGTAAGCTCTATTGCATAGGGCCTTCCTCACCTTTTGTACTGGTATTGATAGTGATGTATGTAACTCCATATGTTCTATGTATATAATTCATGTGATGTAGTTGTATAATCACATTTACTTTACAGTGCTACGCAATATGTTGGCGCTATATAAATACATGTTAATAATAATAAATAATAAAGTTATTTTTGTAAGGCAATGACATTTGTGCTAAGATTTTGGTGCACTTGTCCTATGTCGTGAGGTAAACACAGTCCAGTCTTTGTCCTTGTGCCAAATATAATTTCGTATGGACTGAACTTTGGCTGAGCTTTCTTAGGTGCAATTCGGATGCTGCACAATACCAATGGCAGTAGTCTAGGCCATGATCTGTTTTTTTGTTCTTTCTGATGACATAAGCTTGACAAGTCTTAATCATCCCACTGTACCTCTCTACTTTGTGAGTGATATGGGGAATGGAAAGTTTGTTCTATTCCTAACTCCTTGCATATTTCTTGCATTACTTGTCCTGTGAAGTTCGTCACTCTCTATTGTTCCAGGAACCCCCATATCTTTATGTTACTTATTGTAGTATTTTCAGAGCTGTTGTCTTAGCATTGGCCATATGTTTGTGCGGCGTATGTACGATTTTACCCCGTTATGCATTATGCAGACTTGGCATTCTTTAATAAAATTCTGGCCTATGTTTACTATGCCCGGCATGTGACACTGGCTGTGGCCCAAGATGGCCTTGACCATGTGCCAGACTCATTAATCTTTGCTCCCTTCTAGGTGGCATGCACCATTTTCCTTGCTTAGCCCATAAACCGTCTTTAACAGCTGTAACGATCTCTCACTTCTTTATCTTATCTCTACATTCAGAAGGGGAGCTTTCCTGCAAGATTTTAACTCTTGGAAAAGCTCCAATATAAGCTTGGCTCCTATGTCGTGTTGGGCTGCTAGCGAGGGACTAAGTTCTTTAACATAGTAACATAGTAAGTAAGGTTGTCCATCGAGTTCAACCTTTTTTTTTTTTTTAAATAAATTAACTACCTAGTACAAAAAGGAAAAATTGTGAGAGCACTCCATGGCTTCATAAAAATGTACTAAAATACATTGGAAGTGCTACTGATCTGGCCAAATTAACTACAGACATAGAAAAAAAGAAAAATTGATCAATGCACATTCCTTTGTCCCCTATCATATCAGTAATCTATGCAGATGCATGTATTTACAAAGACAGGGGTTTTTTTAGTTACAAAATTATGATCATAAGATTGATAAGCCACCATACCACGTCAAGGTAAAACCCATATGGCGGTCCCTAACAATTTACCTCTGGTCATAATTTCAAATGCTAAAGCCTCCCGGCATAGGAGCATTACCTGAAAAATAAGGTCTCCCGACCTGGGCATTGGTTTTCATCATAGGGCTTAGTCCTCCCCTGCCATTAGCTTTCAAAGGGGAGAGATAACCTCCCCCGCTTGCAGCTTTTGAGAGAGAGAAACTGCCCAGACCAACACCCATTTCCAAAGGAATTGTTCCACCATTTAAAGAGACAGGTGTGGGGGTGCTACAACTAAATTAACTACCTATCTGCCAGTTGATCCAGAGGCAAAAAAAACATCTGAAGCCTCTCCAATTTGCCTCAGAGGGGGAAAAATTCCTTCCTGACTCCAAAATGGCAATGGGACCAGTCCCTGGATCAACTTGTACTATGAGCTATCTCCCATATCCCTGTATTCCCTCACTTGCTAAACACCATCCAACCCCTTCTTATACCTATCTAATGTATCAGCCTGTACCACTGATTCACTTCCCAGCTCTCCCTGTAACACCCCTTTCCCTCCTCTAATCTCATTGGCTCCCTCCTATCTGCTGGGAGGAGCTACTGGTGAATAAAGCATCCGACCCTTCCTTGTACCTATCTAATGTATCAGCCTGTACCACTGATTCAGGGAGACAATTCCACATCTTCACAGCTCTCACTGTAACAAACCCCTTCCCAATATTTAGCTGGAACCTCTTTTCTTCTTATCGGAATGGGTGACCTTGTGTCAGCTGGAAAGACCTACTGGTAAATAAATCATTAGAGAGATTATTATATGATCCCCTTATATATTTATACATAGTTATCATATCTCCCCTTAAGCGCCTCTTCTCCAGAGTGAACATCCCCAATTTGGCCAGTCTTTCCTCATAGCTAAGATTTTCCCTTTACCAGCTTAGTTGCCCTTCTCTGTCCCCTCTCTAATACAATAATGTCCTGTTTGAGTGATGGAGACCAAAACTGTACGGCATATTCTAGATGGGGCCTTACCAGTGCTCTATACAGTGGGACCCCCTCCTCCCGTGACTCTCTGCCCCATTTAATACAACTCAAGACCTTATTTGCCCTTGATGCTGCTGACTGGCATTACTTGCTACAGACAAGTTTATTATCTACAAGGACTCCAAGCCCCTGTAACTGGGCAATTCTCTGTGTGTCTCAGCACTTTTCCCAGTGGGGACGGGTGTTGTACTGTCTGTATTTCTCCCCTGTGTCCCAATTGCAGCTGCTTTTCTACCAATTGTTCCCTTTTTTCCTCTAAGGTAATTCCTCTGGTGTGCACCTTACTTGTAATACTGTTACCTCAGACAGTAATTATATTGATCCAAACAATTCACTGACTTCCTTTTAATTTTTAATTGTAGTTCCCTGTGTAGTTTTAAACCCTCTATTCTTGCAGATCACCCCAAAATCAGTTAAAACCAAATAAGACAATCCGCTGACCGTGTGGCAAGTTCACAAACCTTGGTTAGAGCTTCCAGTTCTGCCTGATGTGCTGAGAAGTCAAGTGGCAATTACACCTCTGTCTGTTACAATGACATAAAAAGTTCTAGTGGTTCCATCTTTGAACCATTCACATATAACACCAAGTCAGGGTCAGGCATCGGCACTTCCAGGACAGGAGATAATTGACTTTCCCCTTCTATCAGTTGGAGACAATCATGGTCACCTACCCCCATCCCGGAATTACCCTCCCCCTCCTCAGGAGGCAGGAAAGCAGCTGGGTTGAGAAAGGGACATCTTTGTATGATTATATCTCCAGATTCTATCAGGAAGGCTTCATACTTACCGAGCCTGGAGGAGGATAATTGCCGTGTTTAATACAGTGAGAGGTTGACCCAATTGTATAAGGACCACTTTTTCTGTTAACATTTCATACCTCCCAACTGTGCCGTTTTTAGAGGGAAAGTCCCACTTTTGACAGTCCCTCGTAGTCTGTACAGAGAGATCCCATAAAACGGTGGCAGCATAGGTATTCCCCTGTACTAAGCACAATTCAGCAGGAACAGTCCCTAAGTTGGCTCATAGTCTGTACAGAGAGATACCATAAAACTATGGCAGCATAGGTATTCCCTGTACTAAGCACAATTCAGCAGGAACAGTCCCCTAAGTTTGCTCATAGTCTGTACAGAGAGATCCCATAAAACGATGGCAGCATAGGTATTCCCCTGTACTAAGCACAATTCAGCAGGAACAGTCCCCTAAGTTTGCTCATAGTCTGAACAGAGAGATCCCATAAAACTATGGCAGCATAGGTATTCCCTGTACTAAGCACAATTCAGCAGGAACAGTCCCCTAAGTTTGCTCATAGTCTGTACAGAGAGATCCCATAAAACTATGGCAGCATAGGTATTCCTCTGTACTAAGCACAATTCAGCAGGAACAGTCCCCTAAGTTTGCTCATAGTCTGTACAGAGAGTTCCCATAAAACTATGGCAGCATAGGTATTCCCTGTACTAAGCACAATTCAGCAGGAACAGTCCCCTAAGTTTGCTCATAGTCTGTACAGAGAGATCCCATAAAACTATGGCAGCATAGGTATTCCTCTGTACTAAGCACAATTCAGCAGGAACAGTCCCCTAAGTTTGCTCATACTCTGTACAGAGAGATCCCATAAAACTATGGCAGCAAAGGTATTCCCTGTACTAAGCACAATTCAGCAGGAACAGTCCCCTAAGTTTGCTCATAGTCTGTACAGAGAGATCCCATAAAACTATGGCAGCATAGGTATTCCCTGTACTAAGCACAATTCAGCAGGAACAGTTCCCTAAGTTTGCTCATAGTCTGTACAGAGAGATCCCATAAAACTATGGCAGCATAGGCATTCCCTGTACTAAGCACAATTCAGCAGGAACAGTCCCCTAAGTTTGCTCATAGTCTGTACAGAGAGATCCCATAAAACTATGGCAGCATAGGTATTCCCTGTACTAAGCACAATTCAGCAGGAACAGTCCCCTAAGTTTGCTCATAGTCTGTACAGAGAGATCCCATAAAACTATGGCAGCATAGGTATTCCCTGTACTAAGCACAATTCAGCAGGAACAGTCCCTAAGTTTGCTCATAGTCTGTACAGAGAGATCCCATAAAACTATGGCAGCATAGGTATTCCCTGTACTAAGCACAATTCAGCAGGAACAGCCCCTAAGTTTGCTCATAGTCTGTACAGAGAGATCCCATAAAACTATGGCAGCATAGGCATTCTCCAGTAAGAAGCACAATTCAGCAGGAACAGAGCCTCTGGGCAAATACTTATTTTCCTTTAATGTTCATACTGATGTCTAAGATTTTTTTTTGGAAAATTCAGACAGGATAAATGGAAACACTCTTGTTACTGACACAGCTTCAGTCCAGATGTTTTGTTTCACTATCACTTTATTTGGCTACAATATTGTGTACAAAGGCAAATGTATTCAGAGCCATCGCCCCAATCGAACAAAACCAAGTTTAACTGCTCGTGTCCCTGTGTAAGAATTCAAATGCAATCAGGTTACTGGGATTAATACCAAGAAAGGGGGTGACAGTAATATAGCCGAATCCCTATTTGCATCTTTTCATAGATTGATAAAGAAAATCAGAATTCTTTCTCATATAGTCTGATTCTCTCATTTGAATCTAGTACTTATGTTCATTCTGTATCCTTGTTCTTCCCCCGAGTGCAACAAATTAAGAGAAAATCCACATTAACATTAAGGGGGTTATTTATTAAAGTCTGAATGTCAAAAACTTCAAGTTATTTTTTGCTATAAAATTCTAATTTTTAGTGGAATTTTTTTTTTCGAGATTTATTATACCCCGAGGATGGAAAAAGTCAGAATCCGAAAATCCGGCACCTGCCGAGGTTGTGTGTAAGTCAATGGGAGAGGTGCCTATCCTTTTTGGAAGTTTCTGAGGTCTGCGCTGGAATTAGCCTGAAAATCTGACTTTTTTGGTCTTTAAGGGCAAAGATCCAAAAAATTAAGGCTTTTTGGGAAAAAGCCTGAAGAAATTGAGGGATTTGGAAAAATAAATGGAAAAAATCCTACAATTCTTATTTTATAGAGTCTTTCCCAGATCCAATAGGATTGTGCTTTTTAAATAACAAATAAGGTCAAATTGTGGATTGTAGACTTTTTAAAATAAAATAATCAGAAAAATTTGGATTTTGATAAATAAGGTCCCCATATCTCTAATAAATCCTCATTCAGAAACCGTGGCATGCAGAGCACCAGGGCGGCCACTAGAGGGCATTGAAGTGAGATGGAAAAGAATTCTAAATAACAGGTGGATGTGAGAATGACTCCAAGGCTTCATGTATGTATCCATAACTTTATATAGTGCTCTTATGATACACAGCTCTGTACAAGTTTACAATGTAGAAAAATATGAACAGGGAGGACACATTATAATAAATAAGTATAAATACACCAAGATTAGGAGCTATATGATAAGAGGTACATTAGGAACAACATCCCTGCTCCATAGAGGTTACAGCCTCCACCCAAAATCCTTCATCAGAGTTGCCCTCTGTCCCTATTGCTGGCACTTGGATTATACACTGTAATTAATTCCAACTTTAAAGGAGAATTCAACCATTAAAAAAAAAACCAAAACCCTACCTCCCACCCCATGTAGACCCCCTTCCTCCTACCCCCAAGCATAGCTGCCCCCCCCGGGGAAATGTCCCTAAGTTTATACTTACCCCTCGGCACAGATTCAGGCATTGGAGTTCCACGCAGCCATCTTGTGGGTAAGCTGAGTAGGAGACCGGTGAATCGGCGCATGTGCAGTTGGAGCAATTTTCTAATTTGCGGCAACTGCACATGCGCCAAAACTCACGCAAAGTCAAGCATCAGAAGAAGACACGAAGATCTGGAAGATGGCTGCGTGCAGCTACATGTGAGCAGTAACAGAGCAAGTAGAAGCCCCCTCCATATGCATTTTTTCTAGTGGCTTTGTGCCCGACGGCCTCTGAGGGGGTGCGATCCCTGGTGCTATTGCACCCCCTGCACCTCTGGTAGTTCCACCCCTGCTTGTGAGAGATGCCATATAGCTACACCACTACACCTGATGGCACTATACCAAGCCAACTTCAGCTCCTAAAGTTACCAGTTTCTCAACTTGTCTTATAGCAGCAGCACCACCGTTACTAAGAGAGATTTTAGTGCAAATATTATTATTAGATATCATTATGTTACATGTGGTTGAGCAAAGAGTTCAACTGTCGCCACCTACTGCTTAGCTGCAGGTATAACACATATGCTTGCAAAGCAGGAATCCTTGATCAAAGTTCCTTTCGGAAGCAACAGAACTTCAGTATATTGCATAAAAGTTGTCTTAAAGGTTTTAAAACCCAGTGGGTTGAACTTAATCCTATCCTAAGTGTTGCATGAAAACAAAAATATGGACATTTAGCAAGATTTACCCAATATTAAATTGGAAAGAGTTCATCGGATTGTCCTTCTTCAGGATCCCAATACATTCAAGCCAAGAGCAGTATTAGCAAAATATCTAGATTACAGAGAAAAGTCACTATTATTTCAAGCATATATGAAAAGTTACAGCCTAGATATTGATAGAAGATATTATTACTCCAAGAATATTAGATTTTTTGCCTATTTGTCAAACAAAATATAAAATGTTCTCTTTCTTACCCGGCTAATCTAAAAAAAAATTCTTAATCCTGGAACACATTTGTTTACTATTCCTAAAGAAGAGTAAGGCAAATTGAGAAGGATGGGAAACTGTTGTCTCCACTCTCCAAGATGTTTGGTGGACCATTCTACAGTCTTCAAACCTCACAAAGACAGAAGACACAATCCCAGAGATTACTCTAGATATTCACCATCTCATCAAAAGAGAGATCAAACTTCAACTCAAAAAGCAAGATCCAGATCTGGTTCTTTCTTTCATTTCAAATTCTTTTTATTGAAATTTTACAATAAAACAAGTTGACTGTTTTACAGCATGTTAATATATGTGCAGTTTCATATTCTAAATAAATAACATTGACTTTTACATGAACAATAAACAAATATTGTTAACCATTTTGACCTGTGTCTCGATTATTTACATATGAATTTTAAAATCCAGATAGAGTTAATTAGTAAATACCATTTAAATAATTACATTAATGGAGTAGCAACTAGATTCTATTTCTGAACTGTTAATCAACCTTCCCCATACGTTTGAGTAAAAATTCCTTTTTGTTGTCATCTAAAGTTTCCACATACATTGACCATCTCCTTTTTTTTTTTTTTTTCTTACAGAAATGTTTTAATTTCTGAATCAAATAACTTCTTGAATACATAAACTATGCAAATACGAGAGTACATCTTTCAATGTGTGGACTTTCTTTGTTATCCAAAATAAAAATATAAACTTCCTAGTGGCCGCCATTAGTAATTGACAGTAATCAAGAATTTCAGTGGAAGAATTGACTTCGTCTTTAGAGATGAGATTTTCATATCTAAAAGTGCATATTGTGGACCCAATTTAATATTTATATTAATTGAATGTTTGATGAATCATTCAATTTTCTCCCATACATTTTTTATCCTTGGACATGACCAAATATTATGAAAAAAGTCAACGTTATTGTCACGTTCGGCTCCCTATATCCAGAACCCAAGCTAAGCTCCCTGGTCTCGGCTCTCACTTCTGCCTTTAACCGCCGCTTTTCACCTTGGGAGGAGCCCTCGGCTAATCGGATGCCACCAGGTCTTAATAGAGAGAGGAGCAAACAAAGGGGCACGCTCATCTCACCTGGATACTGGAATGAAGAACACCACCAGGAACAGGCAGGCCGGGCCAGCACAAGTAGAGAATCGTCAGACAGGCCAAAATCAGGATTGGAGAATGTAGAATGGTCAGTGGACAGGCATGGAATCAGGATTGGAGAGGTCAGAATAGTCACAAACAGGCAGGATCAGGATTGGAGAGGTCAGAGTAGTTAATCAGGCAGGCAAGGGTCAATACACTAAAGATCAATAGGATTCACAAGGAATATAACACCCAGGAACAAGCTAATTGAACCTAACAACGGGAAATGTGAAAATTAACAAAGCCCCTTTAAATAATTTTGAATCTCGCACCATTGCGCGTGACGTCATCACGCCAGCGCATTACCCAGGAAGATTGTGGGCGCGTGCGCCATAAAGGAACTGGATGCAGGGACAGCAAGACGCATGCGCCGGAGACATGGCGGGGGACTCCGCCGCCCACTAGACCACCAGGATAAGGTAAATTCCAGTTATAGTCTTTTCATTTTGGACAAAATGATACCTTTGATGAATCAGAAGAATTCTGGAATAATAACCCATAGCCAAGGTGAAGGAACCTAAACTGTTGGTCTCTCCAATCCTCAGAATATTTTCTAAAATTTTGAAACGACTTTAGAAGGTTTCTAGAAGTTATGTCAACTCCCAAGAAAGAGGACGATTTTTCTCCAGATTTAGCCAATGGATCAGCATCCTTAGACAATTCATTAAACAAATATGTTGATATCTGTGGAATACTATTCAATTTGGGAACTTCTGTAAAATTGATTCATAAAAGTGGTGATTTTTTAATTGTAACTTAGTTTTGTTACCAATTAGTTGAAATCTGTATTTAACTTGTGAATAACTTAATCTTTCCCTCTCTGGAAAATTCTACTTTTCCTTGATTACTTTCCATGAGAAAAGTTCCCCTGAATCTGGGTCTATAATGTCCCTAATTTGAGATATACCAAATTTCCTCCATTTACACGAATATGGAATTCTTTGCTCTTTAGGAAAACCTTTTAAGAAAAATGAAGGGAGAAAGGGTGAAATATTACAATTTAAATTGTTCTGTTTACATAAAATCTACCATGTAATGATGGTATGTATATAAATCGGATGACTTTTAATGTCCACATGTTGATCGGACCAGTTTTTATGAAGGAAGGAAACAATATGTTCCTTTGAATTTAAAAATAATTAATATAATATAATATAATTAATAATAAAGTCAAGATTAGTAATTTTTTCTTTGCCAGATAACCATTTAATAATATATCTTTTATTTGCTGCCAGATTAAATTTCCTGAAGTTTGGAATATTTAGCCCGCCTATTTCTCAGATCTGGTTCTTTGATACACTGAATATTTTTGTTTCTCTTAAGTGCCAAAATTCTCCTTCTTTAAATGAAACTATAATGATTATTTCTCCAGGTCTGATCTCAGCAATTGAGGTCAATTTGCTAGTTGAAAATGTTACATAAAAGCAGGTCAAACCAATCGATGGAGATTAAAAATAATCCTTTTAATACCATTTCTACCTGGAAAATTTTATGCAAACAAAATAGATTACAATTTTAAAATTTCTCCATTTTCCTCACCCTTTAATATGGAATTATTCCCTAAGTCTTCTCTTATAGAACTAAAAGGTATTTCACAAAGAAGACAAATTGTGGATCCAAACACTGGTGAATTACTTCCTTGGGACTGAATATAATATCATTTTCTGAAGTGCATAATTTCAATTTTTACCATCCAACATATTGGTTAAAAGTTTACCAGGATAAAATTTCTCTAGCCACCAATAAACATGTTTTTCAAAGCCTACATTATAAATAAGTGATTTTAATTAAATCATTTTATTTTTTAAATCATTTAATTTATCTTTAATAAACAGAATATAAATTTAAACCCTCAATTTGTGTTTTAGCTACCATTCTAATTTACAACATGTCAAGAGAACCTTATGTTTATCAAAGGAGATTGAGATTTATCTCTCTATGGTTATGGCCTTTGCTCTAAAAGCTCTTTTTCAACATTGGAAAGCGGATAAAGGTCCATCCTTAGATGAAATTCAGTTCCACTTACAACTTCAAGAGGCGATTAGATGTAGAACTGGGGGTCAAAATACTAGAATTAATTTCACAAAGAACTGGGCCTTTTATTTAAATTGAGAGGATGAAATGTCAGTCAATTAATAATTAAATTTATTGGTAAAAGTGTGATATTAATTTTTCCTTTCTGTATTTTGTTACCTTGCATTCACATTTCGGGGCAGGTTTACATATGGTCGAATATCGAGGGTTAATTAACCCCACGATATTTGACTGCCGAATATAAATCCTTCGACTTCGAATATCGAAGTCGAAGGATTTACCGCAAATAGTTTGATCGAACGAAAAATGGTTCGGCCGAACGATTTTAATCCATCGATTGATTTTTCTTCAACCAAAAAATTGTTAGAAAGCCTATGGGGACCTTCCCCATAGGCTAACATTGCACCTCGGTAGGTTTTAGGTGGCGAAGTAGGGAGTAGTTTTTTTTTTAAAGAGACAGTACTTCGACTATCGAATGGTCAAATATTCCAACGATTTTTAGTTCGAATCGTTCGTTTCGAAGTCGAAGTCGTAGTCGAAGGTCAACGTAGCCAATTCGAGGGTCAAAGTAGCCAAAAAAAATTCAAAGTTTTTTTTATTCTATTCCTTCATTCGAGCAAAGTAAATGGGCCCCTTCATGTCAGACCATTTTATGTGATACTTTCTTTATTGAGCAGAGAGACTTTAAAGGTATTTAAAGGTATGATTTTTATGTTGTAGTTTTTATTCCTAAATGAAATTCATTCTTGAACCAAGTGTATTTTTTAGTTGTAATATTGGTGTGTAGGTGCATCTCAGGTCATTTTGCCTGGTCAGAAAGAGCCAGCACTTTAGGATGGAACTACTTTCTGGCAGGCTGTTGTTTCTCCTACTCAATGTAACTGAATGTGTCTCAGAGGGACCTGGATTTTACTATTGAGTGCTGTTCTTAGATCTACCAGGCAGCTGTTATCTTGTGTTAGGGAGCTGCTATCTGGTTACCTTCCCATTGTTCTGTTGTTTGGCTGCAGGGGGAGGGGAGGTAAGGGGAGATATCACTCCAACTTGAAGTGTAGCAGTAAAGAGTGACTGAAGTTTATCAGAGCACGTCACATGATGGGGGGCACCTGGGAAACTGACAATATGTCTATCCCCTATGTCAGATTTCAAAATTAAATATAAAAAAAAAATTAGTTTGCTCTTTTGAAAAATGTATTTCAGTGCAGAAGTCTGCTGGAGCAGCAATATTAATTGATGCATTTTGAAAAAATCATGTTTTGCCATGACAGTATCCCTATAATATTTTTAGTATTTGTTGGATTTATATTTACTATATTTATCTTGTTTATTATAGATGATCTACTGTATATATTGCAATGTTGGCATTGTGATTTCTGCTAGTTTATTCTAAAATTAATACAAATATTTGAAAAGGAAATGTGGTTTTGTTTCCACTTGCAGCTCTTAGGGAGGCAGGTGGTTGTATCCCAAACTAGTTTTCAGGATCTAAATGTTTCCACAGGTAGCTTTTGACATTCTTTATATCCAACTGGGTTCTGGCAGGGACAACCGCTGTCATCAATATATCCCATTCACTTTAATGTTAATCACTCTACATTTACATAGAGGGGAAATATGGGCAGCTACCAGCACTGTGTATAAAAGTAGTGCCATATATATTAATATACATGAATTCTACAGCTTCACTTACCCAACATCAGCAGCTGCTCAAGAACAATTGGGCTTTCCAGAAGCTCAACAGATAGATGGCTGGATTCAGGCAACTGATAACCCTGGTAAAGTTTTGCCTGACCCAAGGTTCTCATCTTCTCTCATGGTAAACGTTCCCCTGGATACTGGGCTGAATAATGGAGAAATGATGCCTCTGTGGAGGGGATACTGTTTTATTTTAGTGCACAATGTGCGGAGCTCCCAGCCCTTTGTTCTACAAGAACCCTAGGCAAACTAATAATAGGTATTTGTCAGGACTTACCCTGGTGGTCTAGTGGGCAGCGGGGTCCACCGCTGCCCCTTCGGCGTGGACGCCCGCTACGCAGCTCCTCCTTCCTTCCTGGTGCCGGTTTCCTCTAAGGCGCGCGCGCCGCGCACGCTCATTTCTTAAAGGCGCAGTGACGCTGGCGTGTGATGTCAGCGCGCAATGGCGCCAAATTCAAACAGTATTTAAGGGGAATTTAGTTTTCAGCAAGCTGTCCGTTGCTAGGTTCAATTAGCTTGTTCCTGGGTGTTATTACTTGTGATTCCTGTTTTGATCTACTGTGTTTGACCCTTGCCTGTCTGCTACTACTCTGACCTCTCCAATCCTGACCTTGCCTGTCTGAAACTAAGTTGATCTCTCCAACCCTGACCTTGCCTGTCTGAAACTAAGTTGATCTCTCCAACCCTGACCTTGCCTGTCTGAAACTACGTTGACCTCTCCAATCCTGAAACCTTTGCCTGTCCTCCGACTATTCTACGATCTCTATCCTGATTCTGGCCTGTGCGACTATTCTATCTGCTTGTGCTGGCCCGGCCTGCCTGTTCCTGGTGGCTTCCTATCTTCCAGCATCCTTGTAAACAGTCGTGCCCCATTGCCTGCCAGAACTTACGCCTTGCACCTCTCATTAAGTCCAGGTGGCATCTGAGTAAGCCGAGGGCTCCTCCCGAGGCCAAAGGTGGTCACTTAACTGGTGAAGTACGAGCCGAGAGCAGGGTGCTTGGCATCTGTTCTGGTGTTGGGTGCCGACCGTGACAGTATTATTTAGATCAGGAACCTTGTTTCCCATGTATGCACCCGTATAAAGGAGTCTGTTGGGAGTTATTAGGGGCTGCAGAGATTTCAGCACAACCTTAAAGGGTTTAAGGGGTTCAGGGGTTTAGAATTTGTGGTTTTTGAGTTATTTAGCTTTTTATTCAGCAGTTTTCCAGTTTGCATTTTCAGCCATCTGGTTGCTAGGGTTCAAATAACCTTAGCAACCATGCATTGATTTGAATAAGAGACTGGAATATGAATAGGAGAAGACTTGAAAAGAAAGATGAGTAATAAAAAGTAGCAGTAACAATATGTTTGTAGCCTTACAGAGTATTTGATTTTAGATGGGATCAGTGACCCCCATTTGAAAACAGGAATGAGTCAGAAGAAGAAGGCAAATAATTTAAAAAATGACAACCAATTTAAAGTTGGCCATGCTAAACATACTAAAAAGTTAAGTTCAAGGTGACCATCCCTTTAAACAAAGGTTCTTTTATTAGTGCCTCTATTGAAAATGTAAATTGGCCATTTTCCAAGGGGAAATAAGAGTCTACTATAGTTATAGGATCCATTAACCGGAAGCTTGCTCTCCTGAATTACAGCAAGGTCATCTGCTATAGACTCCATTCTCTTAAAATAATTCAAATTTAAAGAATTTTTATATATTGTACCTCTGTAATAATAAAGCAGTAACTTGTACTTGATCCCAACTAAGATATAATTAATCCTTATTGGAAGCAAAATCAGCCTAATGGGTTTATTTCATGTTTACATGATTTTTTTTTTTATAGATTTATGGTATGGAAATCCAAAGTATGGAAAGATCCCTTATCTGGAAACACAGAGGTCCCGAGCATTCTGGATAACAAGTCCCATGTCTGTGCAAACAAAGTTAAAGAGTATCAATAGGAGGCGTCATAATGCCTAATTCTCATGTGCAGAATAAAACTGTGGCTCTGAGATACAGTGGGACAAACACAGGAATAAAGCAGGGTCTGTGTGCTGAATAGCAGTGACAGCTACTTATAAACAGAGTATTGTTTCACTTTTATTTGCAAAATCTTGTGCTGCTTCTGCTGTAATACTTTCTCATGCAAAGCCATACCTCCCAACTGTCCCTTTTTCGGAGGGACAGTCCCTCTTTTGACAGCTCAACCCGCAGTCCCTCATTTGTACTGGAAAGTCCCTCTTTTCTCTGCACTGAACAGCCAGAAAAAGAAACTAAGTTTCTCACTTAATTGGCTTTTAGCAGAGACCCCAGAACAGCTAACAGGTGCAAATAAGATACTTTGTAACAATTTTGAGACACAAAAACACAGTTTAGATAAGGAGAAATATTTTCAAACTTTCATCACCTGCCAAATTTTGTAAACCGAACATGGTAATTAGGGGGTGTGGCCACAGAAAGGGGTGTGGTCAAAAAATTGCTGCGCTACGTGCGGAAAAAAATTATTTGTCCCTCTTTTTACTTCCAAAATGTTGGGAGGTATGCAAAGCAGCTCCATGCGGCACATGTACATCCCCGAGCAGTAGAGATGGCGCGAACTGTTCGCCGGCGAACTTGTTCGCGCGAACATCGGGTGTTCGCGCTCGCCGGAAGTTCGCGAACGTCGCGCGACGTTCGCCATTTTGGGTTCGCCATTGTTGGCGCTTTTTTTTGCCCTCTCACCCCAGACCAGCAGGTACATGGCAGCCAATCAGGAAGCTCTCCCCTGGACCACTCCCCTTCCCTATAAAAACCGAAGCCCTGCAGCGTTTTTTCACTCTGCCTGTGTGTGCTGAAGAGATAGTGTAGGGAGAGAGCTGCTGCCTGTTAGTGATTTCAGGGACAGTTGAAAGTTTGCTGGCTAGTAAACGTTTTGATACTGCTCTGTTATTGGAGGGACAGAAGTCTGCAGGGGTTTGAGGGACATTTAAGCTTAGGTAGCTTTGCTGGCTAGTAATCTACCTTCTACTGCAGTGCTCTGTATGTAGCTGCAGTGGGCAGCTGTCCTGCTTCTGATCTCATCTGCTGACTGCTGCAATAACAGTAGTCCTTGTAAGGACTGCTTTTATTTATTTTTTTGTTCCAATACAGAGCAGTATCAAGTAGATTACTAGCCAGCAAACTTACTATCATCTGTCCCTGAAATCACTAACAGCTCTCCCCCTACACTATCTCTTCCAAGCACACACAGGCAGATTTTTCAGATACATTTTTGCCCTTGATCCCCCTCTGGCATGCCACTGTCCAGGTCGTTGCACCCTTTAAACAACTTTAAAATCATTTTTCTGGCCAGAAATGTCTTTTTTAGATGTTAAAGTTCGCCTTCCCATTGAAGTCTATGGGGTTCGCGAACCGTTCGCGAACCGCTCGCATTTTTGCGCAAGTTCGCGAATATGTTCGCAAACTTTTTTTCCGACGTTCGCTACATCCCTACCGAGCAGCATCCACTATTTGCTTTCTGATTTCTCCACTTGCATCATCTATAGGGGAGCTGGGGTGGAAGGGGATTCCCTCTGATTTAAAGGGACAGTGTTACTCAACTATCTGCACTTACTTTTGCTTGCCCTTTAAATATCTCTCCCCCCTCCTGCAGTGTAAAAATAGCCCATAACACAGGCCTCACACATCAACCAGCCTGACAGTTTCCAGCAAGAATCCCTCTGCCCGTTACTGTCAGCATGAGAAAAACCTTGATATTCACTTTCCTCCTGAATCTCACAACTTGCTGTAAGTCTCCTGCTCTTCCTGCTGCTCATTAATAACAAGAAATATCTGAATATTATTCTGCAATCTGTTTACTAAAAACTCCTGCCAGGGGAGAATCGGGAGGAGGCAACGCCATTGTCTTCTCTGTCTGTTACTAATTAAACTAATTGGTTAAATACTTCTTTCATTATCCAAAACTGGCATGTATATAACTTTTGTATACAGGACTGGTTTAAAGGAGAACTAAACCCTAAAAATTAATGTGGCTAAAAATTCCATATTTTATATAGTGAACTTATTGCACGAGGCTAAAGTTTCAGCTTGTCAATAGCAGCAATGATCCAGGACTTCAAACTTGTCACAGGGGGTCACCATCTTGGAAAGTGTCTGTGACACTCACATGCTCAGTGGGCTCTGATTGGCTGTTGAGAAGCTAAGCTTAGGGCTCGTCACTAATTATCCAGCAGAAAGGAGCTTCCCTGGCTGTAATATAAGCTGATGCTACAGGTTTGCTGATTATTCAATTCTGATGCTAATTGCACTGGTTTCTGTGCTGCCATGTAGTAATTATGTGTATTAATTACTAATCAGCCTTATATTGTGACATTTCTATTCTATGTGTACTGTATATTGTGAGTGGGTCCCTAAGCTCAGTAAGTGACAGCAGCACAGAGCATGTGCAGTGAATCAGCAGAAAAGAAGATGGGGAGCTACTGGGGCATCTTTGGAGACACAGATCTTTACTGCTAAAGAACTGTGGTTGTCTTGGGCTGGTACAGAAGCACAAAACATCATCTAGAACATTTCTACCTACTTCTTTAGTTAGGCTTTAGTTCTCCTTTAAAGGGATGCTATCATGGGAAAGCATGTTTATTTTCAAAATGCTTAATGTTTAATAATGCTGGTAGTAAACAAGGGGAGAGGGTTGGAAGGGTTACTGTCTGCTCTCTCTCATTTCCCTACAGAAATAGGGATTGGTAACACTAGATAGGTACCTAATATATAGAGACAAGAGGAAAGTGTTGGAATGGTTACTGTCTGCTCTCTCTCATTTCCCTACAGAAATAGGGATTGGTAACACTAGATAGGTACCTAATATATAGAGACAAGAGGAAAGTGTTGGAAGGGTTACTGTCTGCTCTCTCTCATTTCCCTACAGAAATAGGGATTGGTAACACTAGAGAGGTACCTAATATATAGAGACAAGAGGAAAGTGTTGGAATGGTTACTGTCTGCTCTCTCTCATTTCCCTACAGAAATAGGGATTGGTAACACTAGATAGGTACCTAATATATAGAGACAAGAGGAAAGTGTTGGAAGGGTTACTGTCTGCTCTCTCTCATTTCCCTACAGAAATAGGGATTGGTAGCACTAGATAGGTACCTAATATATAGAGACAGAGACAATTGAATATCCAGTTTACTGAATGATAGATTGGGGGGGGGGGTGAGTTCCTTTTCTTGCATCAAATCTAGTGAATACAATGAATACAGCAAATTCCTATCTGTAATACCAAGGCAACCGGATCTCTTTAAAACCTCCCTCTGCTCGTGATGTCACTACATGTATTGTAGGGCTGGTGCCGAGTAAATACTGAGTCTGTGAGAGTCCGAGTTGTTCCCTGCTCTCCATTACTTTGTGCATCTCCCCGACTATGGAATCCCTATTAACCTTCTCTTTCTTCATCTCCTTTATTTCTACAGGTAAGTGGGTTTCTCTGAACTGGCACTTTGCACTTTTGCACTGGCACTTTGCATTCAGGCAGATCAGCGATTGTGCATGTTAAAGTGATACTGACATCAGAAATAACCCTTTTTATTATCTATTATAACGTTGTGTTTGAATGCCATTTATAATTTTGCCATAAAAGTATTTGCCTGATGCTTTTACATTCGATTTTTGCCATATTTGTGCAGCAGGAGTCCGTTTGCATTAGAAACTCTAACTGACAGTTTGAGAAGGGACCGTCAGGTTGGCAAAACAGTCAGGTTTAGGAACTTCAAGTGACAATTACTTCCAAAAGCAGAACTATGAGTAAAAAACGATCAACGTGACCCATAGGTAACTTTTATTGTAGATTCATATTTTCAAAAGAAAATTTTTAGTGTCAGTATCACTTTAATGATTAGTGATGGGCGAATAAATTCATTATTTCTTTTTTTTTTATAGTTTTTAAACTGGTCTTTGCCGAACTGGGTGCGGTCTGGTCAGAATTGGGTGTGGTCTGGTCATAACTGGGTGTGGTCTGGTCAGAACTGGGTGTGGTCTGTGCAGAATTGGGTGTGGTTTGGGCAGGGCACAGATGTATCCATAAAATTATCAGTTGATGTGAATCAGGAAATCCTCTCCTATTTTTATAATTAATAAAGTTCCAAACAGACAGTGTTTGTTCTGAGGTTGTTAAAGTTAAAGTGCCACCACCAGTTTCTGCTTCCATTGGCCTTCACTATTTATTCATTTATTTATTTTTTTGACTCTTTCCAGCTTTCAAATGGGGGTCACTGACCCCCATCTAAAAACAAATGCTCTGTAATTCTACAAAGCTATTGTAATTGCTTATTTTTATTCCTCATCATTCTATTCAGGCCTCTCCTATTCATATTCCAGTCTCTAATTCAAATCAATGCATGGTTGCTAGGGGAATTTGGACCCTAGCAACCAGATTGCTGAAATTGCAAACTAGAAAGCGGCTGAATAAAAAACTAAATAATAAATACCACAAATAACAAAAAATGAAAACCAATTACAAATTATCTCAGAATATCACTCTCTACATCATACTAAACGTTAACTCAAAGGCCTCCCATAGACTCCATTATAATAAAATAATTCACATTTTTAAAAAAGATTTCATTTTTCTCTGTAATAATAAAACAGAACCTTGTACTTGATCCAGACAAAGATAATTAATCATTATTGTAGGTAAAACAATTATTTTGGGCCTTGTTAATGTTTATTTTTTAGTAGACTTAAGGTATGGAAATCCAAGTAACAGAACGATCCCTTATCCAGAAACCCACAGGTATTCTGGGTAATAGGTCCCATACAATAAAGAGTTGTTGGTTTGGTTTCTGTATCCCTTTAACTGAAGTGAAGAGCATTATGTATTTCCATGTCCACCAATAAGAGTTTGCCTTTATTACAGAGAGACAATGGGCTGTCATAATAATATAATGGACAAGGGCAGCCATTGATGATCTCCCTATTATTCTTTCTTCTTTCTCTCCTGGTCTAGTAAATGAATAAAAAGATTGGAAATCAAAGAATGATTGTTTCTTGGGTATTAATTGACCAATTAAACATTTAAATAATGGCCCTGCCACAAGAGTATAAGATATAAGGGCAAACAGGCCTAAATGTACAAATTTCAATTGATGTTTCAGAGCTGCATTTATGGGATCAGCAGCCACATTAAAGGGATAGTTCAGTGCAGTAGGCATTTGCATTCAATAGGTTTGTGTAGTTTCCA
>CM076685.1:109067063-109317063 GCA_038501925.1 Xenopus petersii | reverse complement strand
TAACTGTCTATCAATGGGTCCTATATGTTTCTAACCAGCCCCAGTTCCATATTACTTATTCTCGCCCAGCAAGCCATGGAACTGGCAGTCTTACTTCTCCTTTAACCTGACCAGCTCTAAAATGCATTTTCCATCCCAGGCCTGTGCCCATGTGTCACCCAAGTGTAACCCACCGACTGGAGCGGCTGCCATCGAGCTGATATATGGGGCATTTTAATAGAGCGCAGCACCACGGTGCCATGATAAATCCACCAACTGTTTCAAATAATAGCAAATTGGATGTGTTTAACAGGGATGGAGTGCAGTCACCACTGGCACATAAGGGGAACATAATAAATGGTTTTCTTGGGAAAAAAACAAAGTTGGAGGAGTAATACTTTCTCTGCACTTTCTCTGCCGTCCTGCTGAGTCAGCAGAATAAAAAAGAAGGCAGGAAAAATGATTCTTCCATCTGGCTAAAAATATTCCCAAGCAGCTTTCTGCTAGAGAACGACTTGTTTTTGAAGGGGAGAAACAGATATAAAACTATATTAAAAATACCTCCCTTCCCTGCATTATAGGAAATGCAGCAACATTTCACATTCCTCATTCTTGCAGTTTTGTACAGAATTCCACATTTATTTTTTTCTAAAGCAAAACATTGGGAATTGAGTGCAGGTCTTTGGGAATCATGGGACTGGAATGGAAGACCGTTTAGGGTTGGAGAGAGGAGAGATGTGGTGGGGCGTGAGGGGGTGAATGTCCACAATTTTCCTAGAAATCCCTAATATATGAACTTGGGGTGCCCCTGCCTAGTCAAAGTGCGGTATTCCTGTACCCTTTCTCCCTCTCCTTCCCTATTCCTCCAGCTCTCAATAAGCCCATTCAATAAACAGCTGCTTTCCTGATCTTTCTCTGGTCAGTTCTAAGCTGAGCAACATCGCAAGACGTTCCTATTCTCACAAGATTCATTTTCAGACGACGACTGTAGCCAGTGGGCCAACATGGACAGCAGGTGGCACTGTTGTCATAATATGAGCAGATTATAATGATGTTGAATACATAACCAATACAGGCCTGTCAATTTTCTAAATGTGTTAAATGTGTTAATTATCCGGACCCAGAAGTGATGTTGGTGGAAGTGATGTCACACACAGGGAGCCACAGATATTTTACTCCTATCCTACCTTAATTAAAGGGGTAGTTCACCTTCAAACAACTAGTTGTTTTCAGATAGATCACCAGAAATAACGATTTTTTCCAATAACTTTCTATTTTCTATGTGTCGCTGTTTTTCTAATATTGAAGTATAAAGTGTCATTTTTTACCAGCTCTGGGGGGGGGTCGCCGACCCACTAAACTATTTTAAATTAATACATGTAGTTGATACATTTCTTATCTTTGTCCCTGCTGAACAGAATCCCATGGGTTTCATTACAGGCAGCTGTTAGAATTGATACAATAGTTGCTAATAGTCCAGAGATGCTGCTGAGAAATGGATCAACTAATTGTAACGAAATTGTAACAGTTTAGAGTTTGCGCCTGAATTACTGAGCTGTCAGACTCAAACACCAGAGACAGGGACATTCAACTTTAAACTTGGATTTTAGAAAAACAATAAAAAATAAATAATGGAAATTAATTGAAAAAAGTCTTTATTTCTGGGGAACAATCTGAAAACAACTGAACTGAAAAAGGTGTATGGAAGGTGAACAACCCATTTAAGGAATTAAGGATTTACAAAAAAGTGCATTCCCCCGACCCCACTACTTCCATAATCATTTGCAACAAATCAGTTGCAACCCAGTTATTTGCACCCAGTTATTTGCACCCAGTTATTTGCACCCAGTTATTTGCACCCAGTTACCTGTCCGTTCCTTTGCATTCAGAGCTGTGAGCTACAGGCCATGTGGCTAATGCAATGTGACAGGGCTCTGCTCAAGGGCACCCAAGGTTGTTGTTGATCAGTCACTTTATGGGCATGTGAAATAAAGAACTGGGCAAAGAAGCACATGGCATTTATCTAACGGCAGTGGCCAATCCTGTGAGTGTCAGGTTCAGACTATAGGAACTGCCTACCAAGCTGTCCACACAGAATAAGAGAAGAGTAGGGGAGTCAGTCATTCCCTGAGCTTGATATTGATTTGGCCAAAGAGACCTTCTTGAATTCCAGGGACTCCCCGTGCCGTGAAATATTAATACAAAGCTGTCTCTTATTTTGCCTTTATTCTTAAAGACTTGGGTCTTGCTTCTCTATACAGCTGTTGAACCAAGAATCCCACAACGTTTCAGCAGATACCCTCAATTTCCGTCCCTAAACAACAGCTCGGTATTCAGCAGAAGAACAGGCGACACTCTTATTTACTGAACAGCAGGAGTAACAGTTTCCAACACATTCACGAATTTTCATCCTCACCTTTAAATATCTACTCATCACCCTCCCTTTTATTTCTCTCACTTCCTCGCTGTGAGCTTTATCCTTAGCCGACTGCTCATCTGTTCTCTCTGCTCTTCCCTCCCTTTATTATCTGGGTTATTATGGTACAACAGAATATCAGTAATTCTCCACTTGATTTACAAGCCTGGTGGGTTTCTGTATAAATAGAAAATATCTTAATATTTACCCATTTACTGTGTACAATCAAACCCGCACACTCTCTTTTCTCCTTGATTAAACAAGTTACGCTTTCTTGTCCATTATGTTGTTTATACTCTTATTTAAAGATGACCAGGGCCGCCGTTAGAAATTACAGGGCCCCATACAACAAAATAATTTTTTTTTAAAATTGTCGCCAGTGCCCCCCTTACAAGTTAAAAAAAAATTGGGGCCCTAAAGAATATTTTTTAAAAATACATTGGCGCCAGAGTCCCCCTTACAAAATTAATTTTTTTTTAAAAGCATTGTCGCCAGTGCCCCTCTTACAAGTTAAAAAAAAATTGGGGCCCTAAAGAATATTTTTTAAAAATACATTGGCGCCAGAGTCCCCCTTACAAGTTATAAAAAATTGGGGCCCTAAAGAATATTTTTTTTAAAAAAAAACATTGGTGCCAAGGCCCCCCCTTACAAGTTAAAAAAAATTGGAGCCCCAAAGAATATTTTTTAAAAATACATTGGCGCCAGAGTCCTCCTTACAAGTTAAAAAAAATTGGGGCCACAAAGAATATTTTTTTAAAAAACATTGGTGGCAGGGGCCTATAGAGTATTAAAATAATACATTGGTGGCCAGGGGATAAAAAAAATAAAAAAAACACACATTGGTGGTCAGTAGAATTGAACTCGTGACTTCAGGACTTCAACTTTGCCTCCTTTTATGACTTTGGGTCTTTTCGCTGCTTCAGGACTTCGATTTCGGCTGTTTCCGTGACTTCGGCTGTTTTCGCCACTTCGGGACTTCCGCTGTTCGGCTTTTGTAGCATTTCAGCTGTTCGGGACTTCGGAGGGAGGCGGCACGGCTTCGGCGCTGTCAAGGCCCCCTTCAGGCCCGGCAAATTTCGCAGCAAATTTGCAGTTTCTCCGCCGGCAAATAAATTAGTGAAACTATTGTACAGCAGAGGTGTTTTTAAACATTGGTTATAAGGCAAAAACATAAAAGGCAGGAAATCAAATTGTTAAAAAGTAAGTCTGTCCCCAAACAATGAATTTAAGAAAACGCCAAAACTTTAACGTGTTGCCTCCCCTTTAGTACTGAATATCCTGCCAATTATATAGTGAATAAATACCCCCTCTTGTAAAATACGGATATTATAAGTTACCGCCTTCAGCCTCGTGTTTTTATACAGGTCATGGAACTCCGAGGTAACGTCTAATATCCTCACATTTTACAACTGGGGGTACTTTATTTATTATAATACACAAATTTTAGTGAGTCATGTGACAGAAATGACATCAGAACTCATCGTTTATAACTGATGACATCAGAACTCACCGTTTATAAGGATGTAATTTACAAGATATTCAAAGCTTTTGTGTATTATATCCTTATAAACGATACCCAGTGAAGTCATCAGTTATAATTGGTGCTCAGTGATGTCATTTGTGTCACATGATTCAATGAAACTTGTGCATGATATAAAATAAACTCCTTGTTAGGATACAAAATCCGAATTTTCCGATGTTTTAAATAAAAAAAAGTCTGACCGAACTACAATCCACGATTTACCCTTATTTATCATTAAAAACCACTGGAAAAACTGACTTTTTTTGATTGCCACGTGAAGAATCTGAATCTTTTTTCAGATTTGATGCCCGAAAAGTCACAATTCTTTGTGAAATCGGTGAAAAGCCCGAAATGTTCGGATTATGGTACGAAACCCAGCGCAGACAATAATATCTTCAAATTGCAAATAGGACCTCTGCCGTTGACTTCGACAGGACCTCAACAAGTTGAAGATGGAGAATTTTTTAATTCTGACTTTTTGCATCCTCGGGGTATAATAAATCTCGAAAAATTCGAGGTTTTTTTTCCACTAAAAATGTAGACTTTAATAAATAACCCCCTAAAAGTCACCTTACAGTTCCATAACCTACAGTATATACGATTATGGGACTCCTTGGCAGGGTCAGACTGGGCCTCCGACCCACCAGTTCGACACTGGTCCTTGGTGGCTAATTATATCCGTATATTTCACAATACGTGGTAGATTATTCACTATTTTGTCTTTCAGGGATTACCTTACTTTCTGTAGCCGATTCTGCCGTGTCTGGGCACCACCATTGTTATCTTAAACCTCCTGATTTTCTCCTACTTCTCTTCAGTGTTGTGAACGTTTAAGCAAAACTAAAAAGACTAAGAGATCATGCTGTGACATCATCAATGAGCATGCTTTGATGTCATCAGGGGTGTGACCAGTTGCTGATGAATAAAATAAAATGAAACAATATATCGAGCTCATGGAAAGGCTGGGCACATTAAACAAATGTCGAAATACAGTGAAAGTCCTCCAGGCAAATGAGCAGTTGTTTAGACTTTTCCAGCTGCATTTGATACAGTTCCCCATAGGAGATTCCTACACAGAGAAATTGGAAGGATAAATATATGTGCTGGACAGAGATAAAGAACTGGCTGAAGGGGAGAGAGCAAAGTGCTCTTGTAAATGGATGATTTGGAAATTGGACTCGAAACCCCGGGGTTCCCTCGCTGCATTAAAATATATTTATTAATGATTGGAAAGTAGGTCATGAAAGTAAAATATCCCTCTTTAATGATAATAAATTATGTAGCAAGAGATACAAGAGGAGGAAGATGTGTTTTCTTCACAGATAGCTCAGATTAAATGATGGTAAACTCATTATCCAGAAAGCTCTGAATTAAGGAAGACTCCATTTTATCCAAATAATCCAAATATCTAAAAATGATCTCCTTTTTCTGTGTAATAATAAAACAGTAGCTTGTACTTGATCCCAACTAAGATATAATTATTGGAAGCAAAACCAGCCTATTGGGTTTATTTAGGGCAGAGACCCACACTGCTATTTCAGGAGATTAGTCGCCCAGTGAAAATTGCTTCTTGTTCGGGCGACTAATCTCCCGAACTGCTTCCTGCCGGCTAGAATGAAAATCGCTGGCGGGATGGCACTCAGAATGCTTCGTTTTCCGAAATCGCCCTAAGTTGCCTCACAAGGAAACTTTTGGTGACTTCGGAAAGCCGAAGCGTTCCGAATGCCATCCCGCCGGCAATTTAGTCAACGGGAAGGCTTTTCGGGGAGATTAGTCGCCCAAAGAAGAACTGATTTGTCGCTTGGCGAATAATCTCCCGAAATAGCAGAGTGTGTCTCTGCCCTTAATGTTTACATGATTTTATAGTACACTTACGGTATGAAGATCCAAATGATGGAACCCAAGGTCCCAAGCATTCTGGATAACAGGTCCCATACCTGTATATTAAATGGGGCAAAACAACTCCAACAAAAATCTGTGGGAATAATGAAATAACAGGCACAAACTAAGCATAATCTGCTGATTGCTATGGGTTACTAGAACTTCAACAATTTATCTTTATACCTGTTGGACACTGGTTCTTCTTGGGTGGCCCTCAAAATTTCCCAGCATGCCATAGGACTGAGCAGAATACCTCAATATCAAGCAGCTGCTGCAAAAGCAGGTATGGGATCCATTATCTGGAAAGCTCTGAATTAAGGGTCTCCATTATAATTCAAACTTTTAAATGTATCATTTCTTAGTAATTATAAAACAGTTCCTTTTGCTTAATCTCACCTAAAATGTAATTAATCCTCATTGGAGGTCAAACAATTCCATTGGGTTTATTTCATGTTTAAATGATTTTTTGTAGACAAAGTATGGAGATCCAGATTATGGAAAGATCTCTGATGCTTTCATGCAAAAAAACTTTTTTTTTGGGGACTTTTCTGCCCTGTGGTTACATTTTCTAGAAAGAGATTAGAGTTGTAAGATCTCCTGCCAAGGTTGTGTGTAAGGGCTGATTCAGTAGGTATATTTAATAGATGGGGTTTTCTAGCAAATGAACATTTTCAGAGCTATTGATCAATGGAGAAAGCTGTTCATCTTGTTGACTTGTGCTTCAAGCAGCTCCATTTATTTGCCTTTCCCTGGATGAATATTGATGAGATTTCAGTAACTTGATGAACTCACTTGTATATATATTGTATATAATGCCTTTAGTATTCTCTGGGTCACAGCCTTTATGGAGCTCTATTGTCCATGGAGACCTTAGTAGGAAGCCCAGTAAATATTAGATTCTGTCTTGTGCAATAATAGGGGCAAGTTGTAGGGAAGCTGGGGCCACCCAGGGCCCTCTGCTCTCTGTTTAGATAATAACAAAAGACATAAAATATGTCAAACAGAAATATAAGCCTTCAATGTAACCATACCACCGTCATTTGCAAAATGTCTACACCTGCAGACATACTGTATTAATATATACGAGGGTTTCTAATTAAGTCCACAGCCGAATCTCCGTTTGCCATCATCACGTATCTGTCTCTGCCGCTCCTGCTGTTTCAGAGCTGGCCCACTACACAGTTGCTGCAGTCATAGATAACCCCCTGGCTCTATATTTCTGCTGGCTAAGAGATCTAACCTTGCTTCATGCTCTTAACATTTTCCCGGGAATGATGAATCTTTGCTTTTTTTCTGTTCCACGGCTTCTTTGATTCTGTCTGCACAAGTAGAGTTCTTGTCCTACTGGTGGTCTTGAGCCCTCTTCCATCAAGCCCTGTGCCTTACTGGATTGGCCGTAGAATTTGATTTCTTACTGTTTCAAATGTGGCCTTCTTTTAATAGTCTAAGGGGCCGATTCACTAAATTCGGGTGAAGGGTTAGAATAAAAAAAACTTCGAATTTCGAAGTTTTTTTTGGGTACTTCGACCATCGAATTGGTTAAATTCGATCGAATTCGATCGAAGTCGAACGAAATCGAACGATTCGAAGTAAAAATCGTTCGACTATTTGACCATTCGATAGTCTAAGTACTTACCCTTTAAAAAAAACTTCGACCCCCTACTTCGGCAGATAAAACCTACCGAAGTCAATGTTAGCCTATGGGGAAGGTCCCCATAGGCTTGCTCAGCTTTTTTTGATCGAAGGATTTTCCTTCGATCGTTTGATTAAAATCGTTCGATTCGAAGGATTTAATCGTTCGATCGAACGAAAAATCCTTCGATCGTTCGATCGAATGTTTAGCGCTAAATCCTTCGACTTCGATATTCGAAGTCGAAGGATTTCAATTCGAGGGTCGAATTTCGAAGTATTTTTAACTTCGAAATTCGACCCTTAGTGAATCTGCCCCAAATTGTTATCTAACGGTTGTTATCCTTCATCTTTTAATCTAATACCTCTAGAGCAGTGGTTTCAAATCTGCAGTGCTGGTCCCCCCTAGAGGAGTTTAGAGACTTGCCTTGAGGGCCCAGCCTAAAGGTCACTTGGGAATATTTGGGCTTATCTGCTCTCCAACTTGATGACCAATTAGATTTGGAGTGAAGACATACAACATATTTGCTATCCTACATGTTCTTGAAATATATCAATATCAATATTTATCAAAGAGTGAAGTTAATAGTGAAGTTCCGCCACTAGAGTGAAATTCCGCCACTCTCCATTCATTTCTAAGGGATTTTTATTGGCGTATTTATCAAAGGGTGAACTTTTACTTTCACCCATGATAAATACGCCTTTCAAAATCCCATAGAAATGAATTGAGAGCTGCGGAATTTCACTCTAGTGGCGGAACTTCACTCTTTGATACATTTATCCCTAAGGCTGAATACAACAATGTTTTTGTATACCTTATCTCTAACCTTGTTAAGGTGGCATTGGCCAAATATTAGGTTCTTGAATCAATTAAGTCTGGAAACCACTGCTTATTCTTCAGGGGATTGTGGAAATGCAGTACTCCACATTGCTTATGCTGCTTGGGTTTAGAGATAGAGGGCCATTCTAAATAAACCCAGAAGGGTGTTACCAGAAGAACAATCAACATTTTTAACACTGGGCAAATGATCATATCATAATGCGAGGCTGTCCAGATGGTGCTCCTGTCTCTGGTGGTGTTGCGTCCAAGATGGCGGTGCCCATGACCAACATGATGACGTCATGGATGACGAAAATTCAAAATCAGAAGACGCCGAGGTCACGGGTTCAATTCCTGATTATAGGAAATTCTAGCTTGTGTTCCTGGGTGGTCCTACTGTAAATTAATCATTAATATTCTTCTGGACTTTTGATCCTGCCTGCACCTTCTGATTTTGATCCTTGCCACCTGCCTTCTGAACTACTGCCTGAATTCTGACGACGATTACCTCTGGATACCGCGAACTTGAACTTTGTCCTAAAGCTTCCTCCTTGGTCCAGACTTCCCTGTGCTAGAGAGGCCTAGAGAGATCCACTGGGAAGAGTACATTATCATTCCAATATGGTCTTCTCCAATGGCATGTTTTATGGTTAATGTTTGCAACCTTCATGGTTTTAGTCTGATGCCTTGTCAGCTGTTACCTTGGAGCCATCGCTGATATGGATAATTAAAAAAATAGAACAATATATCAATTTTAAAGAAAAGAAAGCACATTTCAAGGATTGCTTGAACAGATGAAAAGTCTATTTTGTCAGCCACTCTTCTTTTCACTCGTTGCCTTAAAAACCAATCATTGTAACTCGTCGGCCATAAGCGTTTGTGACAGTTCCAGAGGAGGACTAACCAGGCTTTTGTACATGATCGGGCAGATTGACTGCCTCAGGAACTTCCGGTAGATTGACTGTGAGCCAATTTGTCATTGTGCATGGGTGTAAGATAATGTTTAGAATGGGAACATGTCGCACAAAGACCAGTTCACTGACTCATCATACAGGTACATAATCCGTCGGATCCACAGAAGTGATTGCCTTAACCACTTTGTTGTACGTCTTCCATCCTCAAGACTTTCCTTTAGAGAGATGCTGTCATCATAAAAGTACTCCCACAAGCCTGGTTTATTATTAACAGATTTCTCAGGTTTCATATATTGGGTGTATTTTAAAAGTAATCTGGTTTTGTTTGCTCTGCCTCAGGGCTCTCTAGGAAGCAGTATAGTGAATGGAACATTGTAATAATAAAACAGTATTTTGTACTTGATCCCAACTAAGATATAATTAATCCTTATTGGAAGCAAAACCAGCCTATTGGGTTTATTTAATGTTTACATGATTCTCTAGTAGACTTAAGGTATGAAGATCCAAATTACTGAAAGATCCGTTATCTGGAAAACCTCAGGCCCCAAGTAGTCTGGATAACCGGTCCCATACCTGTACTAAAAAATCTTTTAAACATTTGGGGGCCGATTCACGAAGGGTCGAATATCGAGGGTTAATTAACCCTCGATATTCGTCTAGGAACTAAAATCGTTCGACTTCGAATATCGAAGTCGAACGATTTTGCGCAAATCCTGCGATCGATCGATCAAAGGATTTTTTATTCGATCGAACGATTAAATCCTTCGAATCGAACGATTCGAAGGATTTTAATCCAACGATCGAAGGAAAATCCTTCGATCAAAAAATCCCAGGCAAGCCTATGGGGACCTTCCCCATAGGCTAACATTGACTTCGGTAGCTTTTAGCTGCCGAAGTAGGGGGTCGAAGTTTTTCTTAAAGGGACAGTACTTTGACTATCGAATGGTCGAATAGTCGAACGATTTTTAGTTCGAATCCTTCGATTCGAAGTCGTAGTCGTAGTCGAAGGTTGAAGTAGCCCATTCGATGGTCGAAGTAGCCCAAAAATAAACTTCGAAATTCGAAGTTTTTTCATTCGAACCCTTCGCTTGAATTTAGTGAATCGGCCCCTAAATAAACCCAATGGCAGTCTTTTGCCTCCAATACGGATGAATGATATCTTATCTGGGATCAGGTAGAATTTTATAATTGTTTCATTATTACAGAGAAAAAGGGAATTGTTTTTCAAAATGTGAATTATGTGATTTAAAATGGAGATGGCCTTCCCATAAGTCAGGGCTTTCTGGATAATGGGTTTTCAGATACTGGATATAATATCTGTATACTGTATACATTATATTAAAAACAAGCCCCAACCTGTGGCTTGTTTATGCTGTAGCCTGTCTGTAAATATAATGGCTTTGTATCTTATCTTTGTTTTCCTGCTGTTGACACCTTCAGCTAAGCTTCACACTTGAAGAAGTTTATTGGGGCAACATACTCTTAGGCAATGTAGTTTATATAGGACAACCTTTTTTTTACCTGTGAGTCATATTCAAATTTAAAAAGTGTTTGGGAGCAACACGAGCATGAAAAAAGTCCCTGAGGTGGCAAATAAGTGCTGTGATTGGCTCTTTGGTAGTCAAAATGGGGTCTGGAAGCTACAGGAGAATCTGATTGGCTGTACACTTGGTTCTATGCAACTTAAACTTGCCTCCAAGCCAGGAATATAAAAATAAGCACCTGCTTTAAGGCCACAGGGAGCAACATCCAACGGGTTGGTGAGCAACATGTACCACTGGTTGGGCATCACTGGTATAGAAGGGGGGGTGAATGATTAAATATTGAGAGTTTTGGCATCACTGAGGTTTGGGGCATTTTCATCAGTGCCATCTACTGATAAATGTTATTATTGGTTAAGTAAAAAAAATGGTATAAAGGTGATAAATAAAGTTATTGACCCACCTAAACCTGGCAAAGGACATGCAGCTGATCCTTTAAATAGCTCCATTGCCAATTCTAAAATATCTTACCCCTCATCCCTCTCTCTGATCTATCTTGTATCCTAGGACTACTCCCATCATTCTGTGGAGATGAGCTCAGTGCTCCTTAACCTGGAGTAAGACTCTACTAGTCAGCAAGTCCTTTTTCTGGAATTCATCAACTGGGTTGTCAGGAGGGTCTACCTCTATAATAATGTCCCTTTATATCTAAAGTCAATGTCATGGCAAAATAATGACTAGAATCGTTAACATCTACCATAATGCACTTTGTCTGTTTGTACCAATGTTGGCATTGCCTATTGGTTAAAGGGGTAGTAAACCCTGCCACACTGCATTGCTCAACCAAAATTTACTCAGTTGTTGCCGGACCACAAATCCCAGAATATTATTTAACATATAATAAAGCTTCCGGCATGCTGGGAGCTGTAGTCCAGCAATAGCAGTGTTGTATTCTTAAAGCAATTTGCACAATAAAACGTTTTTATTCATACTGACCAGTAGAATTTTCATTGGTGAAATTTCTCACATCTATAATTACTGTATGTTTTTTCGGTGACTTTAATAGAAAACTAGGGGGCGCTGTGGGATGGCGTTACTGTTGGGTTTACAGCCCCTTTAGGAGTCATAGTTTCCCTTTTAAAGGCAGAGTAATATCCAATTGGTTCATGATGTAACCTTGAATATTATGTTGAAGTAGGAAATTGTTATTGAAACCCCATTCGTTCAGTCGACATTAATGCGTCAACAAAATTATTGAGAAGCAGAAAAATATCGACGGTTCCTTCTCTGATATTGCCCAGGAGTAATCCTTCCTTCTCTCCTAGGCAATAAAGTTATGGAGTCTGTTGGGAATTGGGGGTCAAATTTCATTGATGTTATGGTTGAAGAGGTTGTTGATGGTTTAAAGATGGAAATGGAATAAGAATGAATGTTTTCCATTGACATTGGATTGGTGGTAGTTTCTGTGGTGTTTATACAAGTGGCCTGTAGATGTCACTGTGCTCAAGACTTATACTGTGCATACTTTCTATACAGCTTGTGGTGTTAGAGTTGCTTATTGTTGTGTAATGGCTGCATGAGCCTGCTAATAAAGCACTGTTATACTCAACTCATCCTCGGCTACCAAAACATAACAGTTTCCACCCAAATTCTTTCTGTATCTGATCACCATCTCTACAGAACCGAAAGTTTCAATGAACAAACCCAAAGTTAAATTTTTTTTTTAATAACAAAATTACTTTAATTGGACTGTCATTTCCCATGTACAAAGCGGCGTCTCTCACCGGTAAGAAAGGCTCGCTAATAATGCCTCATTTCCGCTGTCAATAATTTGGCTTTTTCTAGTGCCCATTTTGTAGCTCGGCATGGCGGCTGAGCGCTCCCTATAAATACCCCCAATGATTACACAGGCTGCTTTCCACAATAGAGGTAGTTCTATTGACTCTTAAGGAACCGCAGGGAAAATAAGCCATTGCTAATTTAGCTGGAAACTTTATATAACAGCCGAAAAAAACTGGCAATTGCGATGCCTGAGGGTAGCTGGCAATGTTCCCTTGAAGTCTTTTATTTCTCCTGAGTGGTGTGATTTTATCCATATGTACCTCTTTGATGCCTATGGGCATGCTGCTGTGTTCATGGGGGTGCATGCCTCGGGGTCGGCACCTCCCAGATTGGAAGAGAAAAGTAAATATGAAAATCTGAGCAGAGCAGAAATATAATAAGGGAATGAGCAATAAAGCACAGGCAAGCGAGCTCTGCAGCAACACACATTATAGACACAGCAGTGGCAGGGATATGGCATTGCTATTGGCATGTGAGAGATGCAGAACTGCGACTGCCTTCAGCATGGGGGAACGTCTGAGCCTCATGTTCTTGCATTGGTTTATTAGGTTCTTTGCATGCGACAGGCTCTTGACCCTTGAAGTGGTGTTGATCATAGAGGAACCGTGGTGGTGCCTCCTCCATAGAGCTTGGTGTCACTCAAAGGGTTGAGCTCAGAGATGATTACTGGAGAATAAGCAGGAATGAGATATCAGCCAAGCCTTGCTTTGTGGATGTTGATGGCACATCACCAGCTCACCACTTAATAGACAATTAATAGACCAGTGAGCTAAAAGGCCACGTACGATGCGATCAACCCGGTTTAGCAGAATCAAAGTGAGAAGCAGCCAACATCTGGATCGACCACATGCAGGGGAACAAGAAGATAAGGGCTGCTACAAGGCCTGTTAAAATTAGGGATGCACCGAATCCAGGATTCGGTTCGGGATTCGGCAAGGATTTGGCCTTTTTCAGCAGGATTCGGCCGAATCCTTCTGCTCGGCCAAACCGAATCCGAATCCTAATTTGCATATGCAAATTAGGGGAGGGGAGGGAAATTTTGAGACTTTTTGTCACAAAACAAGGAAGTAAAAAATGTTTTCCCCTTCCCACCCATAATTTGCATATGCAAATTAGGATGTGGATTCGGTTCGGTATTCGGCCGAATCTTTACGAAGGATTCGGGGGTTCGGCCAAATCCAAAATAGTGGATTTGGTGCATCCCTAGTTAAAATTGACCCCAGAAGAGCACACGTTATTTATTATTATAATTAATATGTAGAAAGGGTTGCAACCAGGCCAGTATTTCACCAGCCTAGCCGGAAAAACACCTGCCAGGGCCAGGGCCGGTATTACAAAGTTACCGGCAATGTAGTTGCCGGTAAATTTGTAATACCCCAAAGTGCAGCCCCTGGTCTGCCCCCATAAGCCCCTTATCTAGTAAAAACTCTCAGGGGCAAATTCACTAAGATGCGAAGTTGCGCCAGGCGCAACTTCGCCACACTTCGCCAGGCGTATTTTCGCCAGCGCTCCGCAAATTCACTAAAATCCGAAGTTGCGCACAGGGGTAGCGCAAGGTTGCGAAGTTGCGCTACCGTTGATTTGCTATATAAAGCGAAGTTACGCTAGCGAAGGCTAATTTGCATACGGCGCGAAATTCAAATTTCAATGGAGGAATACGTATCTGCACTACAAATGCCTAGAAAACCTTCAAATCAGCAAATAAAAATTTTATTTTGCCCTACACATGTGCCCACTGTCTAGGTAAGTTGCCATGAGTCAGGAAATGTAGGGGGGAAGGAGGGGAGCCCCCAAAAAAATTTCGATCTTTTTCAGCCTATCACCCATCATGTAGAAAACACGCCAGCGTTTTTTGGGACTTAGAAAAAAAAATTGACTTTTTTTGAAACAATCCCTATCTACTCTATTGCGCTTCGCCAGGTCTGAGGTGGCGAAGGAAGTCTAGCGTAAAAGGTAGCGTTCAGTACACTGCACGCGTTAGTGAATTTGCGTAGTTACATTGCTAGAGAATATTCGCCTGGCGTAAGGATGCGAAGTAACACTAGCGAAAATACGCCAGCATTCGTTAGTGAATTTGCGCAGTAGCAAAAATGCCAAACGCTAGAGAATTAACGCTAGCGTTCGGCGCTTCGGCGCTTAGTGAATTTGCGCCTCAGTCTCTTACTCTCTCACCATCATAATCCCACCCCTTTACTTCATCGCCCTGCCTCCTGGTGTGCGACCGTCCTCACTGGCCGGTAAGAATATTTTAAAAAGGTGCCAACCATATATGTAAATATATATATGCCCCATGCCATTGTCAGGTTCTATTCTTTATAAAGATGGTAAGGTAGTAAGTCTACTTATCACTGCAAGTTGTGTGTCTGCTCTCTAGTGATGAGCGAATCTGTCCCACTTCACTGAAAAATTCTCTAAACTCTGAAAAAATTGCTGAAACTGCAAATGCATTAAAGTCAAGGAGCGTTTCTTTTCTTATGGTGACTTTTTTGTCTTGGCGACTTTTTTTGTCTCTGCAAGTTTTTCGTCCAAATGCATTAAAATCAATAATTTCACTGCAAATCCATGTCTGGCGAATAAATTGGCTCATCGCTACTGCTCTCTATTGTTCTGCACCAGAAGAGAGAGGCATAGAGAAGCCTAAGAGTAGGGCACCAGCTGGACAGCACTGAGCTATTGCTACTGCTTGACCCAACGGCACATCAGCATTTCTAAATGAGAAGATTTGATACCTAACGACCCACGTTCACTGGGGAGGCTTATTCTCCAGATGCCTCGGGCACCAACATCTTGTCCTTAAACATGGGAGGTGAGGCAAAATCTATATCCTTGAAGGGATACTGTCATGGAAAAACACATCAATTAATAGTGCTGCTCCAGCAGAATTCTGCACTGAAATCCATTTCTCAAAAGAGCAAACGGATTTTTTATATTTAATTTTGAAATCTGAAATGGGGCTAAACATATTGTCAGTTTCCCAGCTGCCTCCAGTCATGGGATTGTCGCTCTTTACTGCTGAACTGCAAGTTGGAGTCATATCACCCCCTCCCTTTCCCCCCAGCAGCCAAACAACAGAACAATGGGAAGGTAACCAGATAGCAGCTCCCTAACACAAGATAACAGCTGCCTGGTAGATCTAAGAACAGCGCTCAATAGTAAAATCCAGGTCCCACTGAGACACATTCAGTTACATTGAGTAGGAGAAACAACAGCCTGCCAGAAAGCAGTTCCATCCTAAAGTGCTGGCTCTTTCTGAAATCACATGACCAGGCAAAATGGCCTGAGATGCAACTACACAACAATATTACAAGTAAAAAAAATACACTTGATGGTTCAGGAATGACATTTATTTGTAGAGTGAATTATTTGCAGTGTAAACAGTGTCTTTAGAAATAAATATATATGAGCCACTGCTATATATAAATCAAATAGTCACGTGTTAAAATTCCCTATTATTTTCCAAAAATATATAATTTTTTTTAAAGGGGAACTACACCCAACATCTTTTTTTTTCCTGCATTCTAAGCAACCTTCCAGTACACATTAATAATCAATTCTCACTCGTTATCTGTAAATGTAAATTTTGATCAAAAGCCGTATCTGTCCCTTTCTTCTGACTCCTGAAGCAAAGAAGCGCAAGGCAGACGTGGAGTAGAATAGACTTTCGCTGCACTGTTTCAAGAGTCAGAACTCTCACATTGCACCAGCAGAGGTATTAGAGTTTTGGCTGACAGTTTCTGTGCATCACCTGATCATGGGAAGGAGTGACAATAAATGTCAGGGGCATACAGTATATAAGAAAAAAAAGCTACAAAACTGTCAGAAAATATAAGTGTTTCTTCCTGCGCAAGATTATTCTAATTGGATAATGGCAAACGTTCCCAGCCGTGGGTATAAGTGGCTAAAGACTCTGGCTAGTGAGTGCGGCCATGGGTGAAAGGCTGCCAACTGCCACCCGCCACTGCCCCCAATTCTCTTTCATGAGCACGTTAAGTGCATGCGAAGAGCTGGGTAATAATGGAGATTATGGGAGCAGTAGGTAAAATGATATGTTCCACTCGGCTTTGCTTTGTGAGATTATTAGCAGGTTCCTTGCTTTCTGGGTTAAACATAATGTACAAGGCGTTAGCGGTGGTGGTGGCGGGCGAAAACGCTGCTCTTACAGGCCGGAGAATGAATTTGTATATTTAGACAACATTTTTTCCCTTTTTTATAAAACTGTCAGTTTTCCCCCTGTCCTTGTCCTGCTGAAGTACAATAAAAACATTGATTAATGTCCCCCGTTGTCTTCCAAAATAAACAATTTTACGCAGCGTGAAAGTGCGTCGCTCTCTTTATTTCTCAGAACATTAAGCACAATGCAGCCTGGAATTATCATAATGTAGAGCAAGGCTGAGCCCCCCTGCAACAACTCAGCTCCGCTCTGGGCCTCAATACTTTCCTCTAACACCCTGTTAGAGGGGGGGGGGGGTTGGCTCTCAATTAGTGATGGGTGAATTTGTCCCGTTTCCCGCGAAATGGCAAAAAATTTGCGAAATGCGAATTTGACGCCTGCATCAATTTCGCCGCCAGCGTTAATGGGCGTCTGAATAATGTTGATGCGTGGGACAGTCCCGATTTTGACAGCTTAGTCCGCAGTCCCAGCTTTCTTACTGAAATGTCTCTTTGATCTCCTGCACTGACTCGAGAAAAAGATCCAAAGTTTCTGAAACTTAATTAAAATAAGAAGCTTTTTTTTTTTTTTTTTTAGCAGGGAGCCCGGGACAGCCAAGCGACTGCACTTAGATACATTTGTAACAATTTAAGATAAGCAAAGAACGATTGAAACTATTTAAGATAAGCAGGAGACTAGGAGATTAAAGGGCAATTTACTTTCAGTAGTAAAACTGTAATAACACATAAAAAAAACACAGAAATGTGTTTAAACTTTTATATAGGGGTTGTGGCCATAAAGTGGGCGTGTCCAAAAATTTTCACAGCGCTCAGAGCAGCAAAAGTTTTTGTCCCTCTTTAAATTTTTCAATTGTTGAGAAGAAACGACCACCACCTCCATTATGTCTCATTATGTCTCTTCCTCACCCCTCTTTGGCCCAGCTCCGGCCCCCTGATTATACTCCCTACTCCTCTGCTGCGGAGGATTTCAGGTAATGACAATGCTTTATAGGGGCACAGGTAAGTTTGGATTGGGGTTTAAAGTTATTGCCGGCGACAATGAGTGGGAATTAAATCAGGGTGATGCCCCCAACATAAGGGTATGTGACCAGTAAATGTGTTGCTATAGGTTAATAGACAATGGAAAGTAGAAATTACTGGGCCCCACCAGTGATGGACGAATTTGTCCCGTTTTGCTTTGTCGGAAAATTCGCAAATTTCCTGCGAAATTCTCGAAACGGCAAAAATTAACGAAACCTGAATATAGATGCCCGCATAAATTTTGACAGCTGCATCAATTCGTGACAATTTTGATTCTCGCGTTAACGGCAATGGGCATCCGAATAATGTTGAGATTTCTTTGACGCCAGCAAATTTTCGTGGCACTTACGCAAATGTATTTCCTGCGAAACTTGGAAGTCTGCCACAAATTGGTTTCTCACGAATTTATTCTCCCATCACTAGGACCCATAACAAATTATTTTTCAGGTCCCCAAAAATGTCTAGAGATTGGGGTCCCTATACCTCCTGCCCGCCTGCATGTTACCAGCCCTACTCAAGTATTTTTGCATGCTTCAGAGGAATGTGATGGAGTACTAGTGGGCACAGGGTGCAAATGAGCCTTGTACTTGTCTCCTGCCTTTGGCAGCTTCATTGTACGGTATGGAATACGTTATCCGGAAACATGTTATCCAGAAAGCTCCGAATAACGGAAAGTCTGTCTCCCATAGACCCCATTATAATGTACATTTTTAAAAAGTATTTCCTTTTTTTCTGATGGGCGAATAAATTTACATGGCACAAATTCACAGCGAATTTTCTGTGTACCGCCGCCGGTGAATATTCAACAGCATCAATTTCTGATTTTCACGATTTTTTTGTGAAAATATTTGAATTTCACGATTTTTCAGTGAAAATATTTGAATTTCACAATTTTATTGTGAAAACATTCGAATTTCACGACTTTTTTAGCGAAAATAGTCGAAATTCGCGATTTTTAAGTGAAGCCGTTCGAATTTCATGATTTTTTTCGTGAAAATGTTCGAATTTCACGATTCGTAAATTTTTCAGTGAAGCGAAACGGGAGAAATTCGCCCATCACTAGTAATAATAAAACAGTCGCTTGTACTTGGTTCCAACTAAGATATAATTAATCCTTATTGGAAGCAAAACCAGCCTATTGGGTTTATTTAATGTTTATATGATTTTATAGTGGAGATCCAAATTATGGAAAAATCCATTATCTGAAAAGCCCCAGGTTCCGAGCATTCTGGATAACAGGTCTCATACTTGTACCTGCTGGTGCTGCGTCTATACCTCTTCTTCAAGTATGTTACCTCTTAAATCTGAACGTGGATGGAGTGTATTTACTGGAATGCATATGCCAAATGTCTCTGCTTCCTTTCTGACGAAGAACAGCAGTCTTGTCTTGCTTTATGGCAGGAATTTTAGATCTAGTTTTAGATCAGTTACCCTCTACCCTTAGGCCTGGGAGATACATTTGGGGAAACTTTATTTTATATGACTATACCCCATACAGAGAAGTAGAGATTGAGCGTTACAAGCCTCATCGCTCGACGATAGAGTTAAAAAATGAGATTGAGGACGTTTCGGATAAAGAGATTATTTTCTTCCTTACAGAACTACAGTATGAAATGAGTCAGTACAAATCGCTCGCAAAGAATCTGAGCCTTCAACTACTTTCTGTCTCAAATGATCCCACCTGAGACTTAAAAATTGGTAGTTTGCATTATGAAATACAAAGCAATCAATATGTTGCCGGCGGATGCAGCGAGCGGAGCAGGCAGTAACGTGCCTACGGCAGCAATAGAATCAGCAATGTGACGCTTTACACTGGAGCAGGGCTGAGATTATTGGATAATATTCATTGTTATGAACAGGGAAAGACTATATGTCACCAAGGAACTAAAACAACCCACCAACCCCTGGGAATAAATGTAGATACATTTATAAAGGAAATATTAAATATAATATCATATATAAAATGTCTCCCTTGTGCAGACAATGGCAGAGGCATATTATTTAATGTAATAACAAATTCAATGTTTATTACAATTCAAATTACCTATAGCAACCAATTAGCAGGCAGCATTTACAGGGCAAAATTGCCAAATGGTGAAAAATATGCGAAACACATTGAAGTCAATAGGCGTCAATTTTTTTTTTTACAAGTGACAATTGCTTACGTGTCCGACTAGGTTTTCTCCCTCCAAATGCACTAAATTCTACGGGCGTTTTACTCGTGGTGACTTTTATTTGTCTCTGCGGCTTTTTTGTACAAATGCATGAAAATCAATGGGTGGTGTTGTGGTGAAATTTTTCTCAGCGGATTTTTGCCACAGTTTCGCGAAAAAAACTTGCAGATGACGAAATGCGAAATAGTATAGCTATTGTAGGGAGAGATGGTGTCTATAGTAACAGTGGATAATAGTCTCTGGGAAGGGAGTGTGACTGTGGGATAGCAGGTATAGTAGGGAGAGATGGTGCCTATAGTAACAGTGGGATAATAGTCTCTGGGAAGGGAGTGTGACTGTGGGATAGCAGGTATAGTAGGGAGAGATGGTGTCTATAGTAACAGTGGATAATAGTCTCTGGGAAGGGAGTGTGACTGTGGGATAGCAGGTATAGTAGGGAGAGATGGTGTCTATAGTAACAGTGGGATAATAGTCTCTGGGAAGGGAGTGTGACTGTGGGATAGCAGGTATAGTAGGGAGAGATGGTGCCTATAGTAACAGTGGATAATAGTCTCTGGGAAGGGAGTGTGACTGTGGGATAGCAGGTATAGTAGGGAGAGATGGTGCCTATAGTAACAGTGGGATAATAGTCTCTGGGAAGGGAGTGTGACTGTGGGATAGCAGGTATAGTAGGGAGAGATGGTGTCTATAGTAACAGTGGATAATAGTCTCTGGGAAGGGAGTGTGACTGTGGGATAGCAGGTATAGTAGGGAGAGATGGTGCCTATAGTAACAGTGGGATAATAGTCTCTGGGAAGGGAGTGTGACTGTGGGATAGCAGGTATAGTAGGGAGAGATGGTGTCTATAGTAACAGTGGATAATAGTCTCTGGGAAGGGAGTGTGACTGTGGGATAGCAGGTATAGTAGGTAGAGATTGTGCCTATAGTAACAGTGGATAATAGTCTCTGGGAAGGGAGTGTGACTGTGGGATAGCAGGTATAGTAGGAAGAGATGGTGCCTATAGTAACAGTGGATAATAGTCTCTGGGAAGGGAGTGTGACTGTGGGATAGTAGGGAGAGATGGTGTCTATAGTAACAGTGGATAATAGTCTCTGGGAAGGGAGTGTGACTGTGGGATAGCAGGTATAGTAGGTAGAGATTGTGCCTATAGTAACAGTGGATAATAGTCTCTGGGAAGGGAGTGTGACTGTGGGATAGCAGGTATAGTAGGGAGAGATGGTATCTATAGTAACAGTGGGGTAATAGTCTCTGGGAAGGGAGTGTCTGTGGGATAGCAGGTATAGTAGGTAGAGATTGTGCCTATAGTAACAGTGGATAATAGTCTCTGGGAAGGGAGTGTGACTGTGGGATAGCAGGTATAGTAGGTAGAGATTGTGCCTATAGTAACAGTGGATAATAGTCTCTGGGAAGGGAGTGTGACTGTGGGTTAGCAGGTATAGTAAGGAGAGATGGTGCCTATAGTAACAGTGGATAATAGTCTCTGGGAAGGGAGTGTGACTGTGGGATAGCAAGTATAGTAGGGAGAGATGGTGCCTATAGTAACAGTGGGGTAATAGTCTCTGGGAAGGGAGTGTGACTGTGGGATAGCAGGTATAGTAGGGAGAGATGGTGTCTATAGTAACAGTGGATAATAGTCTCTGGGAAGGGAGTGTGACTGTGGGATAGCAGGTATAGTAGGGAGAGATGGTGTCTATAGTAACAGTGGATAATAGTCTCTGGGAAGGGAGTGTGACTGTGGGATAGCAGGTATAGTAGGGAGAGATGGTGTCTATAGTAACAGTGGATAATAGTCTCTGGGAAGGGAGTGTGACTGTGGGATAGCAGGTATAGTAGGGAGAGATGGTGCCTATAGTAACAGTGGATAATAGTCTCTGGGAAGGGAGTGTGACTGTGGGATAGCAGGTATAGTAGGGAGAGATGGTGCCTATAGTAACAGTGGGATAATAGTCTCTGGGAAGGGAGTGTGACTGTGGGATAGCAGGTATAGTAGGGAGAGATGGTGTCTATAGTAACAGTGGATAATAGTCTCTGGGAAGGGAGTGTGACTGTGGGATAGCAGGTATAGTAGGGAGAGATGGTGCCTATAGTAACAGTGGGATAATAGTCTCTGGGAAGGGAGTGTGACTGTGGGATAGCAGGTATAGTAGGGAGAGATGGTGTCTATAGTAACAGTGGATAATAGTCTCTGGAAAGGGAGTGTGACTGTGGGATAGCAGGTATAGTAGGTAGAGATTGTGCCTATAGTAACAGTGGATAATAGTCTCTGGGAAGGGAGTGTGACTGTGGGATAGCAGGTATAGTAGGAAGAGATGGTGCCTATAGTAACAGTGGATAATAGTCTCTGGGAAGGGAGTGTGACTGTGGGATAGTAGGGAGAGATGGTGTCTATAGTAACAGTGGATAATAGTCTCTGGGAAGGGAGTGTGACTGTGGGATAGCAGGTATAGTAGGTAGAGATTGTGCCTATAGTAACAGTGGATAATAGTCTCTGGGAAGGGAGTGTGACTGTGGGATAGCAGGTATAGTAGGGAGAGATGGTATCTATAGTAACAGTGGGGTAATAGTCTCTGGGAAGGGAGTGTCTGTGGGATAGCAGGTATAGTAGGTAGAGATTGTGCCTATAGTAACAGTGGATAATAGTCTCTGGGAAGGGAGTGTGACTGTGGGATAGCAGGTATAGTAGGTAGAGATTGTGCCTATAGTAACAGTGGATAATAGTCTCTGGGAAGGGAGTGTGACTGTGGGTTAGCAGGTATAGTAAGGAGAGATGGTGCCTATAGTAACAGTGGATAATAGTCTCTGGGAAGGGAGTGTGACTGTGGGATAGCAAGTATAGTAGGGAGAGATGGTGCCTATAGTAACAGTGGGGTAATAGTCTCTGGGAAGGGAGTGTGACTGTGGGATAGCAGGTATAGTAGGGAGAGATGGTACCTATAGTAACAGTGGATAATAGTCTGGGAAGGGAGTGTGACTGTGGGATAGCAGGTATAGTAGGTAGAGATTGTGCCTATAGTAACAGTGGATAATAGTCTCTGGGAAGGGAGTGTGACTGTGGGTTAGCAGGTATAGAAAGGAGAGATGGTGCCTATAGTAACAGTGGATAATAGTCTCTGGGAAGTAAGTGTGACTGTGGGATAGCAGGTATAGTAGGGAGAGATGGTGCCTATAGTAACAGTGGATAATAGTCTCTGGGAAGGGAGTGTGACTGTGGGATAGCAGGTATAGTAGGGAGAGATGGTGCCTATAGTAACAGTGGATAATAGTCTCTGGGAAGGGAGTGTGACTGTGGGATAACAAGTATAGTAGGGAGAGATGGTGCCTATAGTAACAGTGGATAATAGTCTCTGGGAAGGGAGTGTGACTGTGGGTTAGCAGGTATAGTAGGGAAAGATGGTGTCTATAGTAACAGTGGATAATAGTCTCTGGGAAGGGAGTGTGACTGTGGGATAGCAGGTATAGTAGGGAGAGATGGTGTCTAAAGTAACAGTGGGGTAATAGTCTCTGGGAAGGGAGTGTGTCTGTGGGATAGCAGGTATAGTAGGGAGAGATGGTGTCTATAGTAACAGTGGGATAATAGTCTCTGGGAAGGGAGTGTGACTGTGGGATAGCAGGTATAGTAGGGAGAGATGGTGCCTATAGTAACAGTGGATAATAGTCTCTGGGAAGGGAGTGTGACTGTGGGATAGCAGGTATAGTAGGGAGAGATGGTGTCTATAGTAACAGTGGATAATAGTCTCTGGGAAGGGAGTGTGACTGTGGGATAACAAGTATAGTAGGGAGAGATGGTGCCTATAGTAACAGTGGATAATAGTCTCTGGGAAGGGAGTGTGACTGTGGGTTAGCAGGTATAGTAGGGAAAGATGGTGTCTATAGTAACAGTGGATAATAGTCTCTGGGAAGGGAGTGTGACTGTGGGATAGCAGGTATAGTAAGGAGAGATGGTGCCTATACTAACAGTGGATAATAGTCTCTGGGAAGGGAGTGTGACTGTGGGATAGCAGGTATAGTAGGGAGAGATGGTGTCTATAGTAACAGTGGGGTAATAGTCTCTGGGAAGGGAGTGTGTCTGTGGGATAGCAGGTATAGTAGAGAGAGATGGTGCCTATAGTAACAGTGGATAATAGTCTCTGGGAAGTAAGTGTGACTGTGGGATAGCAGGTATAGTAGGGAGAGATGGTGCCTATAGTAACAGTGGATAATAGTCTCTGGGAAGGGAGTGTGACTGTGGGATAGCAGGTATAGTAGGGAGAGATGGTGCCTATAGTAACAGTGGATAATAGTCTCTGGGAAGGGAGTGTGACTGTGGGATAGCAGGTATAGTAGGGAGAGATGGTGTCTATAGTAACAGTGGGATAATAGTCTCTGGGAAGGGAGTGTGACTGTGGGATAGCAGGTATAGTAGGGAGAGATGGTGCCTATAGTAACAGTGGATAATAGTCTCTGGGAAGGGAGTGTGACTGTGGGATAGCAGGTATAGTAGGGAGAGATGGTGCCTATAGTAACAGTGGATAATAGTCTCTGGGAAGGGAGTGTGACTGTGGGATAACAAGTATAGTAGGGAGAGATGGTGCCTATAGTAACAGTGGATAATAGTCTCTGGGAAGGGAGTGTGACTGTGGGTTAGCAGGTATAGTAGGGAAAGATGGTGTCTATAGTAACAGTGGATAATAGTCTCTGGGAAGGGAGTGTGACTGTGGGATAGCAGGTATAGTAGGGAGAGATGGTGCCTATAGTAACAGTGTATAATAGTCTCTGGGAAGGGAGTGTGACTGTGGGATAGCAGGTATAGTAGGGAGAGATGGTGCCTATAGTAACAGTGGATAATAGTCTCTGGGAAGGGAGTGTGACTGTGGGATAGCAGGTATAGTAGGGAGAGATGGTGTCTATAGTAACAGTGGGGTAATAGTCTCTGGGAAGGGAGTGTGTCTGTGGGATAGCAGGTATAGTAGAGAGAGATGGTGCCTATAGTAACAGTGGATAATAGTCTCTGGGAAGGGAGTGTGACTGTGGGATAACAGGTATAGTAGGGAGAGATGGTGCCTATAGTAACAGTGGGATAATAGTCTCTGGGAAGGGAGTGTAACTGTGGGATAACAGGTATAGTAGGGAGAGATGGTGCCTATAGTAACAGTGGATAATAGTCTCTGGGAAGGGAGTGTGACTGTGGCATAGCAGGTATAGTAGAGAGATAGTGAAATAATTCCCTTATAATAAAGCTCTGTGTATGTTCTTTACCCTGTATTACAGTCTCATGTGGGTTTATCCAGCAGGCTGGCAGTTGATTGCGGCAGAGCTTTATTCATGTCTGTGAGTATTTAGAGATTTGTGCTGTTTACTTCAAAGCTGTTTGTTCCATATTAAATTCCATCCTAAGTCTGGAAAAATGTATGACTTTATTGGTTCAGTACTGAAATATAGAGCTCTTTTATGTTCCTACTCTGAAGGATATGGCGTTTTAAATCCCTGCATATTAAATTTACAGGTAATCACGAAGACAGACCACCGAAATATATCCGGGCATCAAATCACCCCATGTCACATGGGAAGGTTTTTGTTTAATCATGGTGCCGGTATGGGATCCATTAGAAGCCGACCTTTATCCAGAAAGCTCCAAAAAAGGTTTGGATATTGGAAGAATCCATTTATTTCTAAATAGGGGCTGTTTATTATACCCCACGTGGATGTGTTAGAGTATTATTCCCCTAATATTTTGCATTGCATTCTCCCCTTCCTAATGCTCATGTTTCCCAAAATTAAACACCTTTTTTTTAAAAAAAAAAAAAGGCAGCAAATTCGTTTCCTTGTGCCTAAAATATATCTGAGTTTTATGACATAGGAAAATTATAAATATTGCAGGTATGAGAATTCTAATGAGACATGAATATGAGTTATGGTAGTTAGCAATGTTGGTGAGGAAGTCACTGAATCATTATTATTAACTCATCCCTTAAAAATATAATTGTGATCCATAACTCACCCACCTGTGACAGAGCACCCATCTCGCCCCGTGCCGGGAATGAGTTATGACAATGAATTGTGGATATTCCTTCTGTATTGAATCTTTTACTGCTGGGGGAAGCTTCGCAATAATTAAGTCTTAAAGGATTTGTATAAAATAGATCATTATTATTATAAGTTTATAGAAGATTAAAGGTAGGGGAAAAAAAAAGATGGAAAAGTAAAATATGAAGATACACATCCTATCCTTCCCAGAACCCACTGCAGTCAGCTCAGACGGCAAAGAGAAAAAAATTAGGCTTATTGATAATTACAAAGTCATGTATATATTAATTTTATTATTCTGCTATAGGAATATGCACATGTAGCCAGAGTTACATGAAAGTATTACACCAGGTTACGCCAGTTATTTATCTAGGCCACCTTTTGCTAAATTGCTTTAATTCAAAATGTTATTTTTTTTTTAACGTTTAAAAGTTTGGAATCTGAAATAAAATATCTTTGCAGGGAGTTCATTGCGGCACCCAGTTCATGCCGTAGCAGAACCTATCAGAGATTTTCGCTTACTCTCGGCAATTGTTGTCGCTTTGATAAGATCATTTAAACCTCTGGCTCAGAATTGACAGTAACCTCGTCTGACTAACGGACTTAAAATGAATGGAAAGTGGGGAAAAAATAATAGAGAAAGTTATTTTTATTTTTGGAGAATAGAAGTCTGAGATGAAGTGATTTGGCTGCAGCGTTGTGTTGCATTCGAGTTATTTGGGGGCTGTTAATATCTGTTCCATAACAATGAAAGGGAGGGATCTGTAGCAAAACCGGGTCTACATAAATAAAGAACAAAGACAGCAGAAGGCAAGAAACTAATACTGGATAATGAACAGGTTTAGGTATAACAATGGCTGCTTCTTGGTTTGTATTGCTGCCTTGCAGCTCTAGGGTCCTAGGGGCAAATTCACTAAGATGCGAAGCGCCAAACGCTAGCGTTAATTCGCTAGCGTTTGGCATTTTCGAAACTGCGCAAATTCATTAACGAACGCTGGCGTAGTTTCGCTAGTGTTACTTCGCAACCTTACGCCAGGCGAATTTTCGCTAGCGATGTAACTTCGCAAATTCACTAACGCGTGCAGTGTACTGAACACTACCTTTTACGCTAGACTTCCTTCGCCACCTCAGACCTGGCGAAGCGCAATAGAGTAGATAGGGATTGTTTCCAAAAAAGTCAAAAATTTTTCTAAGTCCCAAAAAATGCTGGCGTGTTTTCTACATGATGGGTGATAGGCTGAAAAAGATCGAAATTTTTTTGGGGCTCCCCTCCTTCCCCCCTACATTTCCTGACTCATGGCAACTTACCTAGACAGTGGGCACATGTGTAGGGCAAAATAAAATTTTTATTTGCTGATTTGAAGGTTTTCTAGGTATTTGTAGTGCAGATACATGTTCCTCCATTGAAATTTGAATTTCGCGGTGTATGCAAATTAGCCTTCGCTAGTGTAACTTCGCTTTATATAGCGAATCAACGCTAGTGCAACTTAGCAAACTTACGCTACCCCTGTGCGCAACTTCGGATTTTAGTGAATTTGTGGAGCGCTGGCGAAACTACGCCTGGCGAAGTGTGGCGAAGAGCGTCGAAGTTGCGCCTGGCGCAACTTCGCATCTTAGTGAATTTGCCCCCTAGGATCAATTCCAGCAGATGACTGTTCTGCAAAGAGTTTGGATATATCGGCACGGGTTCCCATGGGTGCTCCAGTTTCCTCCCATACTCCAAAAATATACAAATGGCTATAGTGTGTGTGTGAATTATTATTAATTATTATTATTAACATGTATTTATATAGCGCCAACATATTGCGTAGCACTGTGAATGTCATAGTGACCTTTGATTGTAAGCTCTGCTAGGACAGGGATTAGTGGAAATTATGTAAAGGAAGAAGTCTGAGCAATATAAATAAATCATAAAAATAACAAGGCAAGGTTAGGGTACAAAGGGCCTGGGACTGGTGGATCAAGGACATGACCAAAATAGCCTAAATTAATTGCACTCTCCTTAAAATATATCTGATGGAAACTGAATCACCAATGACAATGGTGCTTCAGTTCACAGTAGTTAGATGGCAGCAAGTGTACAGACTGTATTTTCATAGAAAATATTGGTTATTGGAGCACTTTTCTAAACAAATGCCTCCATCTCCATCCATCCATTAAATCCATCCATCCAATCTATCCAGGCCTTAATCCATCCTGCCTTGACCCTCAGTTAATGCCTTTTGGCCTTTGGCCTTTGTTCCCTTGCCACAACTTGCCAGAACCAATACCACAAGTAGCCAGCAAACATGCCACAAATTACCAGAACAGAAATGATCATTTATTAAACCAACCCCGTACTAAGCACAATTCATCAGGAACAGTTTACCTATACTGTGTACAGAGAGATACCATTAAATGATTTTCCTGTACTAAGCACAATTCTGCAGGAATAGACCATAGTTTGTATAGAGACCATAGACTGTATTAGCATAAGTATTCCCCTGTGCTAAGCACAATTAATATCTATTAATGTTATGCAAAGCAACCCCCCCCAGCACTCACCAAATGTATAGACATATATTGTCTTTTTCCAGGAGAAGCTCTTACAGGAACTGTAGACATTCATCCCTTTATGCCCTTTCCTATTTAGAACCTTGACCTAAGTGTCTCCACATAGTCCATTAACAAGCTCAGGTTTTAAACATGAAAGCAATGCAGTTTGTTCTGCTTCGTTATTCTTCCCATATTCTCCTTCCCAAGCACTGGCCATTGGCCCTGCCGGCTACTTACCAAGCAGAAGTTCTCAGACATAATTCTGCCCTGGTCATGCAAAACAATATTAACTTCAGCATTTCTTCCCAGCCCTAATTGCCTTTTTATTGCCAGTAAAGCAGGTTTGATCTATTGCTTTTTAAGGAGGAAACCACCAACTATGAATTTTATGTTATTTATATTAAGTTTAGTACTTAACATTATGGGTTGGCAATAGCCAGTTTGACCTTTTACTGAAATAACCCCTATATAGCTTTTGGATTATCTTTTTTGGATTATTCAGCCCCTTTGAGGCCCAAGATCTGGCCAGGGTCCCGTTAAGGTTGCAAACATATGAAAATATTGCGTATGAGTCATTTAGCAATAGTTCCAAGAATGTCTAGGCCTGCGTTCCAAATCTTACTTCAACTGGCCATGAAGATGAGAGTCCACAAATGCCTTGGAGAGCAGATAAGCATTCTCCCTAAATTAGCTCTCAACTGGGCTTAAGAGTGTATTCCCCCAACCAAGGTTCTGAGCCTTCCTAGCAAGGCCAGCCACATAATTTCAAAACCTGTCCACTAGATCATCCAGAAAGAAAAAGAGAGGGAGGAAGAAGATTCTTTGGACCAGCCCCTGGATCAACCTTGTACCACAAATGTTAATACCTGCCGCCTTGTATTTTCTCATTCATTAAAAAAAGCACCCAACTGCTTCTTAAATCTATTGTATCTGCCATAACACCAACTTCTGGGAGAAAACTTCACAATGTCACAGTTATCACTGTAAAAAACAAACCCACCCAAAGCTGACATAAATGACCTCAACTATCATGGCACACCTGAAGAACCCACCAAAAAATTAAAGATCAGCACCCAACATAGCAAATGTGTCTCCTCCTCTATCTTCTCATCATGTTTGATGCTCTTTTCCCTTGCTATTACATCCTCTCTTCTCTGCTCTCTTGCAGAGAAAGGCTCTTTGTATATTACAGGGAAAGGACATAGAAGGCCAAATGATTGAGTGACCAGGTAGGTCCCATGACACCTGAGAAGTTTTATTGGGAGTCTTGTGGGCTAGTCCATCTCTAGGAATATGCTCTTGCACATCAGACCCTGGAGTATCAAGTAATCAATGAAAGCTTTCTGGGAGATACAATAGATTGTGATCCAAGAAATCCCAATAATTTCTCCTGCACAATTGAGCACTAGCATTCCACACGCATACATTCTGCACATATGAGCTGGCAGAGCTAGTATATAATTCAGTATTTATATTCTTTATGAAACAGCTATCCATTTTATTACTCTATCATTGACTCCAATGTACAACTGCAATGGTCTTCTACGTTGATTTATCCCAAGACATTTCATTTTAAAGAAGGTTTAAAGCAGTCTTTTGAGAACTATAATAACCACTTCTCTTTTAATGGAAATAAATACGCTGAAGTTATAAAGCGGTACCGAGTATGAGTCCCGAATATGACTGGTGGGAGAGAGCAGACAGAGTATCTCGGAATGTGTAACTGTCAGTTGGTATTTATTTTGACTTATACGCTTGTACATAGGTTCTCACTTCTTGTTTCTGTAGCAATATATATATATATATATATATATATATATATATATATATATATATAGTGGATAGAGAAGAGTGCTTATTAAGTGATATTGTCACGTCTCAACATACTTCCATGCATCTTAAAAAAATTCCCAGTTATGTTTTAATTCCTTGGCTCTCCTCTCCCTTCTCCGATTTCAGCCATGTTGGTGGCAGGACAACATGACTTGGGGGCAGGACAAAGACCCAATAGGCAAAAGAGACTGGTGGTCCAGCCTACCATTTTTTTTACCAACCAACAGCACAGGGATTGTCTTTAATAGGTGTTACCTTAGTGTCACCTAAAGTTTCCACCAGGAAACTTGCATCTTGTTTTTTTTTGTATATTTGACTTTTTGGATACCAGACCCCAGGGATAATGTAACACCCCAAGAAGGTGAGGTCGGTTTTACTCCCACATATACAAAGGTGGGTTCCCACAGCAGGTTTCTCAGTAGGAGCACTTGATTTGCACCCTGTGAATTGGATGTTGTTTTGAATACCCATTGCAACCCCTACTCTGAAAATGCTACACAAATTGTATTTTCTTTGCATAGATACATACAGATAAGAGAGATTCTTTATACTATGGGATACTGTGCCAGTCTTACTTGGAAGGGTTTATACATGAACACTATCATGGGCTGTTGGCGCCACTTATTCCTTGATACTGGGAGTTTTGTTAGGCTGACAAAGAACAGTTAAAAGTATGTATAATTAATTCCAGGCAGGTTTCTGTCTCCGCGTTATTGGGTTGGACACCATGGCAACGCCCTTTGTTATATTCTGCCCAAGTACCACTTGTGCTCCAAAAAGGATGTTTTGTATGGGAAAGCCAATGGCAGGGCCAAGTTGACCGCCTCTGGCAATCAGACATGGGGCATGGGAAACGTTAGAATGGGGAAACTCTAAGAAGAGCAAAGGATAGGGGCCATGGGGATTGAGGGAAAATTACATCAGTCAGGAATGTGCTACCTATAGTCCCTTCCCATGACCGACTTCACACTAAACATAGCAAAAAAAAAAAAAGCTGAAAAACAGCAAAGTCTCTTAAACTACCTCCTGGTTGTTAGGATCCTAGCAACCAGTTGCATATAACAAATATTCTTACAGTGCACCTCATGCAAACTCATTTTAAGGTGACCTTCACATTTATGCAGCGGCAATGGCAGCTTTATATTAATAGTATGGAGAGGCTAGCACTGTAAGTACCATTAACGGATCCTGTATATCCTCCCAGGTATAGGTCCCCTGCACTATGCAGCTGTATTACCCACTAGGAGGTACAGCTGTTTATGCCTTTTGCTGTGCATTGCTTTCCCATGAATATTTCATGAGCAATCTTCTGCTATTTCATGTGGTTTTAACAGCACGGTGAAATTAGGCAGAATTGCAGCCTTATTGGGTAAGTAATGCAATCGCAGGGCAGCGCTATTGAGGATGAATCACACAAGAAGCTCAATGCAATTAGATGTGGAACAATGCAGGGCCTCGAAATGGGCTTTATATGGGCAGTGTCTTTTGCTAGGGGCACATCATCACAGGGGCCATATTAGGGGGAAAAGTAGGAAAAGTACAAAGCAAACAGCCTACAGCTGTTGTTGAACACAACTTCCAGCATCTAATAACAATGATCTTTTTCAATCTGTTCTGAGAAAACTGGCACCAAGCATCACCAACCAGGTGAAATTCTCATCGTGGACCTTTTGCAATCAATTATTTTCTATAGAAGGAAAGAACTGATGTCAGTCTACCATTTAAATTGCCAAAATATGAATGGTACAAGACTACAACCATACCTATGCATAACTGGACCTTCCTGGTCACGCTGTACTTATGTATAGTATCCAAAGAGCATTCCTTAATGCTCTACTCCAGGGGTCCCCAACCTTTATTACCCGAGAGCCACATTCGAAAATAAAAAAAGTTGGGGAGCAACACAGGCATGCAAAATTTTCATGGGGTGCCAAATAAGTTGGTTATTTGGTGGCCCCTATGTGGACTGGCAGACTAGAAGAGGCTCTATTTGTCTTCACCTGGTTTTTATTTAGCCAAAAGTTGACTCCAAGCCTGAAATTCAAAAATAAGCACGTGCTTTGAGGCCACTGGGAGCAACATCGAAGGGGCTGTGGAGCAACATGTTGCTCGCGAGCTACTGGTTGGTGATCACTGCTCTATACTGAGCTGAGTGTTTCAAAACAATAGAAGGGACAAACAGGAAGAAAGAGGAGAAAAGAGAAGAAAAGAGGAGAGGAAGAGGGGAGAGAAGATAAGCAAAGAGGAGATAAGAGGAGAAAAAGGGAGAGTAGAGAAGATAAGAAAAGAAGAAAGAAGATAAGAGAGAGGAGAAGAAAATAGATGAAAAAAGGGAAGAGACAAAAAGAGAGGAGATATTAAAAGAAGAGAAGAAAATAGGAGAGTAGATCTCCAAGATCTTTATTGCCTAGTCAGGCAACTGGGCAAGATAGAAAAGCTTCTGTATAAGGGGGAACAAAGCTTGCAGGCAACTTTAAACAACAACAACAAGGTGGTAAGACAATAAACATTTCACTAGGTCTAGTAACCCATAGCAACCAACCGTTATTAAGCAGATATCTATATTCATAATTTCAGTGTTATAAGAGTGTAACAAATCCCCCCCCCCACACATGGTACAAGCAAAACACTGAAAGGTCATAAAAAAAAGTGAAAACATCCATCTGAATCTTGTCATCTACCAGTACGATGTTTCCTACAATCAAGTTAAAAGTCTGACTGGAACAAAAAAGCAGTTGGTTGCTTATCTACATTGGTCCATGGTGACCTTGTCTGATGGGGACGTCAGTGACTGGACATCAAACTGCCTTATAACAGGTACAGTCATACTTAGCAAAAAAGCTGAAGCCCCAAAGAAGGAATGAGAGAACCCTGCAGAAACACTTAGGACCAGTATAAGTTTTCCCAGACGAAATAGATTCTGCTCCCTTTATATCTGTTTTAAAGTGCAAAATGAATGTTATTCTTATGGCACAATAGACGCTTCAGCCTCCTTTACTCTGCTCACAATAGAGTCTTTAAGTCACACATGCTCCTGGGAATAAGGAATTCTCTTGAGCGTTCCCTGTATTGACCTTGGATGTGTTTGTGACGATTAATCATATCCTCTTCCAGGCACTTTCCTTTCACTAATGAAAATGAACTTAATCTGGCAAAGTCTTTCCCACTGACTGAAGCGCTCCATCAACTTACTGTGAGTGCTGCCCTGGTATGTCTCCAAAACTTCTTCAAGTACAAAAATGTAAAAAAAAAAAGAATTATTTCAGAAGAAAAGTCATCAATATATTTGAAGAGCTCCATTATCAAGTCAAATTTGTTTTACTTTCATAGTAGAGAGAACTTCTTCACTTGCTTTAAGCTTCACCAGAAACGTTTTGGTGGAACCATGACAAAAGATCTTGTCAAAATGCTTCATAGTCATATAGGATCCAAATAAAGGATTATTTCTGAAGAGAAGATAAAAAACTTCTATTTGGAAGAGAAGAAGTCATCAATTTATTTAAAGGACTTCCTTTTCAGGTCAAATTTGCTGTAATGAATAGTAGAGATAACTAGAGATGGGCGATTTTTTTTGCATTGTTTAGCCGCAAAAATTATGCCCATAGACCTGTATGGTGTCGTGTATCAAAAAAAAAAAAGACAAGCATAAAAAAAAATTTGCCTGTGACAACATTTTTTTGACACCCATAGACTTTAATGGGCATCGGCAACATTTCGCCGGCGGCTAATTTTTGCTGAAACGAAATGGGTCAAATTCACCCATCCCTAGAGATAACTTCTTCACTTGCTTTAAGCTTCACCAGAAACATTTTGGTGGAACCATGACAAAAGATCTTGTCAAAATGCTTCATAGTCATATGGGACCCAAATAAAGGATTATTTCTGAAGAGAAGATAAAAAACTTCTATATATAAATATATATTTATAACCAATATCAAAAGACCTTGACAAAATTCTTCACCATCATATAAGACATACCCCATACATAAAATAAGGCACTAAGTTTGCCCAGGAGTAGTAACCTGTAGCAACCAATAAGATGCTTGCATTTAAACAGCTGTCCAGTAAATTATACATGCTGATTGGTTGCTAAGGTTTACTGCCCAGGGACAAACTTAGTGCCTTTTATTACATAACCCAAATAATATTTTAGTGTATTTTTGAATACATCACCAGATATTATTAACTTTGGCAGCTGCTGACAGACATTGACCTTAATCTCTCAGTTTTTATTAATATTTTTGCAGAGGATGCAGAGATGGAGAAAGATGGGAGACTGTGATATTTCTGGGCACCATATAGAAATAAAAGCAGTAATTAATAATTTAATGTTTACATATGTAGCACTAAATAGGCCCTACAGTCATCAGGGGCCCTGACCTACCAATAACAGTTCTGCCTCTGAGAGGATCATTTTCATATGTTATATATATATACTGTATACACTAATGATGAAAAGTTTGGCCTGAAACATGAGGTACTTGAGGGTCTTCCCACGTGCCAATCGATTGCCCCTTCAGCAAGTGGTGGGCCACATTCTCCAACAGCCAAGTGTCAAACCTAAACCACCACCACCCAACACTAGACCAACCTGAATGCAGTAAATCTATGGTCTTGGGTTGAGTTGTGGTGGGTTAGAGTTGGCACATCACTTATACACTTCCTAAAACACGGTAAGACAATTTCTCCAGCCACAGAGAAAAGTTTCTTGTCAATCCACACTACTTCGTTTGCCTTTACAGGCAGCGGCAATCAAATCATCTAGCGTTTCAGTGCATTCCTTAGGTTACAAAAACAGAATAATATAAATGTAATGACTCTAAAATCTCCTTTGATATTCATTCAGCCAAAGTCTTGTAAAGTATCTTAAAGGCTAATGAGGACATTTTGATTATGATGCCATAGAAAAAAAGCAGACCCGGCCCCATTGTTCTATTCTATTATAGCTTAGCAAGATAGGCCTGCCAATTCCGAATCCATTAGAGCGTCTATTTTCTGTAAACAAATGTTTTTACAGGATTATTGAGATATTAGAATACACTTTGGCCTTGTAAACAGAAGATAGCACATTTCTACTTAAGCATCTCAAGAGGCGGCAGACAAAGGGCCACCACATTAAGCTTGGAAGTCTGTGAGTAAACGTCGGTGTTGTGGGTGAATAAAGGATTATTTTAACCTGTATTGTCAGGTTCACGTGAAATGACAAAAAAGTGTTTTTTTTTTTCAAATGCAATGGGGAGGGTATATTGGATTTTTTTTCTACAAAATGCCTTCAGTTGCTAATGGACCAAAGCACTAGGTTGGCATGGTCCAACTGGCTTATTCCTCAAACCATTGTTTCCTTCTGTTGGATGAGCAGTTGCTCCAGGTTGAATAAATAATAGGCTTATCTCCATTAGTTATGTAATATCCAATATGGAGATATGTAAAGTAGAGTCCTGCACCGGTTCGAGTACCCACGGGTGCAGGACTCTACCTTAAATATCTCCATATTGGATATTACATAACTAATGGAGCTAAGCCCTCTTCAACCTGGAGCAACCATCCATCCAACTGAAGGACACAGTGGTTTGTGGAATAAGCGAGTGGTCGGGTTTTGGGCAAAAAGTTCCCAATTTCCTTGGTACCCAACAAAGGTGCTGGCTTGATCCCTCTCACCCTCCCCTGTAGTTCAAGTAGGTTTTTTTTCTATGTTTGTGCAGATTCTGTGTCAGAGTGATGTCACTTCTGGTCCAAAATGACATCACTTGCGTGTTCCTGGGCCGGAAGGTTAATTGGCCTATTGCAGGTTGGTTGGGTAGGGGATCGATGGGGGGGATTGAGGGTTGCAGGTCACGGGTAGTGGGTATGGGTAGAGTACGGATATAAGAAAATGGACCCACAGAGGACTCTACTGAATGGTGCTATTTGAACCAGTGTCGGACTGGGACACCAGGGGCCCACCCAAAAACCTTTGACTAGGGGCCCATCAATTAATCTTAGACCAGGGGCCCACTCTTAGTACTATTTTTCTTCCTTTCCTCACTCATTTATTCTCCTTTTCTTTCCATACTATAATCTATTATTCCATCTATTTAGCCATTTTGTGGAATGGCCATGAAATAGGCCAAATGTTTAGCAGCATGAGGGCCCACTGACACCTTGGACCACCGGGACTTTTCCTGGTATCCCTGTGGGCCAGTCCGACACTGATTTGAACCCGTCACACAGAAGGCTTATATGGGTGAAATCATTCTCTTTAGATCCCATTGAGACTTCAGGGTAGATGTGTGTTCCAAAACCAGAAAAAGCTGGTGTAGGAGACTCTGTACAGCAAGTGTCAACGTTGATCTAGATGCAATAGACAATAATGATCGGGTAGCCCAGCAGCTTCATTGTGAGATTTTGGGTCACTAGTACTTTGTCAAGTGTTGGTATAACCCTTTAAAGTGTTATCAAAAGTATCCCAAAGTTATAAGGCATATGAACATTTTCTATTCTGTATGTTTTTCAAATAGTAAACTTTTCTATCTTTCTGTTTCCATTTTGCAACTGAAAAATGCTACCTGGTTGTCAGGGTCACTGACCCCCCCAGCAACCAAAAGACAAATCTATTTCATTATTATTGTTAATTGCATATCTTTCCTGCCATTGCCGTTTCCTATTGATCTTGATTTCTGCCTTCCAAACGGCCCCTTTAATGAGCTGTGTGGAATCATGTCTATATATATATATATTCCACATAATATTCACACATATAGAAAGCAAAACCGTGGCGTATAAATAAAATTTAATAGAGTGCATTGCACAGTCATTTTTATATCGTTATGCAGTTAAAGAGCTGTGTTTTATGAAATAAGAAGTCCAGTGGAGAGGCAGTGCATCACCAGGAGATGTATATCAAAAGGGAATTAGATATGTTTTCCTAGAGATGTGCCGTTTAATTAGGCAGGGCACGGTGTATAAATGCCAAAGACTGGGGGTACCTAGAGGCATACTGAGTACTGGTTATGTGTAACGGGGAATTGGAATGATCAGGTTTAGGCATGGGGTTGGGGTGTTGTATAGCAGCAGTGGCGGAACTACCGGGGGAGCAGGGGGTGCACCCCCTCAGGGCCCCCCGGCAGTCCGTTCGCCATTGAAAATGCGGCCAAATGCGGCCGCACGGAGGGGGGCGGGGCCCGGCTGCGCGTCACGCACCAGGGCCCGCCCCCCTCAATGAACGCTACTGTACAGCAGATACGATCATTGTAAATATATGCAGTTTTTTTTAGAGAGAGGGAGGCATTAAGGTGCAAAAGGGGCAAAGGCACCAGGGTCAGCTGGGGCCAAATGTTTGAAAATGTGCCATCGCCTTAAAGGGATTCTGTCTTGTAGTTTTTTTTTTCTAAATGACACTGTTTACACTGCAAATAATTCACTCTACAATATAAAATTTAATTTCTGAACCAGCAAGTGTATTTTTTAGTTGTAATATTGGTGTGTAGGTGCATCTCAGGTCATTTTGCCTGGTCATGTGATTTCAGAAAGAGCCAGCACTTTAGAATGGAACTGCTTTCTGTCAGGCTGTTGTTTCTCCTACTCAATGTAACTGAATGTGTCTCAGTGGGACCTGGATTTTACTATTGAGTGCTGTTCTTAGATCTACCAGGCAGCTGTTATCTTGTGTAAGGGAGCTGTTATCTGGTCACCTTCCCATTGTTCTGTTGTTAGGCTTCTGGGGGGGGAAGGGAGGGGTGATATTGCTCCAACTTGCAGTACAGCAGTAAAGAGTGACTGAAGTTTATCAGAGCACAAGTCACATGACTGGGGGCACCTGGGAAACTGACAATATGTCTAGCCTCATGTCAGATTTCAAAATGAAATATAAAAAAATCTGTTTGCTCTTTTGAGAAATGGATTTCAGTGCAGAAGTCTGCTGGAGCAGCACTATTAACTGATGCGTTTTGGGGGAAAAAAAATCCCATGACAGTTTGCCTTTAATAATTGGTTTGCTTCCAGAGGGCCCCACTTTAGGGGCACAGCAATGGCTGCAGAATTACAGGGGGGAATTATCTAGGAGAGGAACATGCTCATTATAACAACGGCAGTTTATGGCAATTATATTGCAACACCCATAAAAAGCAATTAGATGTTAACTACGGGAGGAATGCAGATTAATTACACGTTTGTTAACTAAGCCGCATGGGGTAATAAGAGGTTTATTTCACGGGCAGTTTAGGGTAAATAGATGTTTATTGCAGGTCGAAGGAGGGGCAAGTTTGAACTAATTACATGAACATTGCAGGGCAATTACATGTCTATGAGGGAAGTGGAAATGGGTAAATAAATGGGGAGCACTAATGGGGAATTTAATGCTTCTAAGGATACTGTTATCCCAAACCCTTTTTGAAATTTAATGAATCAGTTAGCGTTATGTTTGGCTTATGCGTTTAGGTGCGCTTAAACCTGTGTCTCAAACACGCGTCAAACACAAGAGAAAAAAGTGTGTGAAAGTCCTTCATTAGTTCCGGGCATTTGATAATATTGTTATATATATAAATATATATATTGTTCACTCTGCCTTGCTAAGCCTACTTATATCTCAGTCACTCCGCTAATTAATCCTGTTAAGGGCTCAGGATCCTGCAGTGATGGGTTCATTGGCTTCTCTCATACACATCATAAGGATAGGTAGGACCCCATTTAATAAAGCCAGACCTTAATAATGTTACTTGCATTGGCTCTCAGGGTCAAACTGGCACCTTTCTCAGAAAGTGGTATTATTAATATAGCTTGAATCCTTGCATTCTAGATCTAGGATACTGTAGCTAGAATCTCAGCTGCCATAAAGCAGGACAGGACTGCTGCTTACAATGGGGATCAGATAGGATCTGTGCAGCCACTGGGACAGAATGTTCTGTTATACAGATAGCTAGAATCTCAGCTGCCATAAAGCAGGACAGGACTGCTGCTTACAATGGGGATCAGATAGGATCTGTGCAGCCACTGGGACAGAATGCTCAGTTATACAGATAGCTAGAATCTCAGCTGCCATAAAGCAGGACAGGACTGCTGCTTACAATGGGGATCAGATAGGATCTGTGCAGCCACTGGGACAGAATGTTCTGTTATACAGATAGCTAGAATCTCAGCTGCCATAAAGCAGGACAGGACTGCTGCTTACAATGGGGATCAGATAGGATCTGTGCAGCCACTGGGACAGAATGCTCTGTTATACAGATAGCTAGAATCTCAGCTGCCATAAAGCAGGACAGGACTGCTGCTTACAATGGGGATCAGATAGGATCTGTGCAGCCACTGGGACAGAATGCTCTGTTATACAGATAGCTAGAATCTCACCTGCCATAAAGCAGGACAGGACTGCTGCTTACAATGGGGATCAGATAGGATCTGTGCAGCCACTGGGACAGAATGTTCTGTTATACAGATAGCTAGAATCTCAGCTGCCATAAAGCAGGACAGGACTGCTGCTTACAATGGGGATCAGATAGGAATTTTTTTATTAGTGAAAACTTAACAAAAACAATATTACTTTCAATTCAGAAAGAAACTAAATTTTCAGACCATTTTCAAACTTAAAAAATATCACCAGTTAACAGGTAAAAGTTAATAATTTTCTAGTTTGCAAGAGGTTTCCCATCATGCAAAACTTTCCCAAAGTCCTTCTGTCCATGAAAAAGATGTTTAAACCGGCCACAAAGTCCCAAGTCCGACTTCCCATTATTAGGCCATCGCACCACCCGCCTCCCTTTCTCCATACACAAAGTTTTGCATTCACACAGGCTAAGATGGTGATTTTTGGACTTATCTTTAGAAGGCTTTTAAATATCACAGGTACTACCAACAAAAAGCCAATAAGGTCAGTCAAAGATTCACACATCTCCATTTGGATGCATTCAAATAGCTTTGCTTGACTTCTCTTTCCTTCAGGAAACCCAAATCGCTCACCACAGACCTCACTACCTGATCAATAATAACATCTTCCTGGCTAATTGACCTTCTACAGCGGGATTGCCACAGGTGATACCTCATCACTGATATTAATAGGTACATGGTCCCTCTATCCAAGGGGTGTTGGATAGATAAAATACCATAGGCTGCATCAGCATAAGATAGTTGTTTGATGTAAGGAACCTTGAGAGCATCTGCCAGCCGAGATCGCACAGTTTTTGTCACAGGACAATTCACAAGAAAATGTTCTTGGGTCTCATCAGTAGGACAACCCCATGGGCACACCTTTTCTGCAATATTTAAGTAACGCAAATTGCCCCGGACGAAAAGTCTTCCCTGAAGGGTGAGCCAATTCAGATCAAAATATTTGGGAGGCAGCCTTCTGTCATTGAGCAACTGGAGGCTCAGAGAAAGCATGCCCCCCACACAGTCCCTCAATGCCAAGGGGACAATGAAATAAGTTCTCAGGATTCTGTGATAAATTTGCTTCCTCACAACAGAACTTAGTTCTTCAATTCCTATGTCCCACTTCCTCAAAAGTTTCACTCCCTGCTCAAGATGTGGTGGGAGATGCCATCCACGCACTCGGACTTTCTTCACGCTACCGCCAAGTACCCAATCTCCCACCAGAGGCAATACCCAATTCCTGATGCAACTCTCCCACAGGGAATCAGTTCTTTGGCCCAGGATCCCAAAGTTAAACTTCAGGAAGATGGATCCAAAGAAGGCCACTGGACATAACATGCCCAACCCTCCCTCTTTCCTCTGTAGGTAAGTGACACCCCTTTTTACTGGATTCAGCCTGTTCCCCCAGATTAACTGGAAGAACAGGCTTTGGATCCGAGCATAGAGAGCTTCAGGCAACGGATACACGTAGGAAACAAACAAAAAAATAGGGACCAGGTAAGTCTTCACGAGCTTCACCCTTTCTCTGTAGGACAGCTTCCACTGCTTCCAACGCTGTACTTTAACATTTCCAGCATCCAACTTGTCTTCCCAGTTTTGCCTACCATCATCTCCCTTCCCAAATTTGATCCCTAAGATTCTAATCTGAGTTGGGGCTGTTGAAAATTCCTGGAGTGGAAAAGCCGGCTCCTCGTTTAAAGACCAAAAAGCTTGAGACTTATCCATGTTGACCAGAGACCCTGAGGCCTCTGAGTAACTTCTGATGGTCTCGGACAGCACTCTCGCATCTTCCGGACAAGAGACTGCTACCGTGACATCATCCGCATAGGCTACTGACCTGAGGGGCTGGCTACAAGGAACAGAAAGACCCCTAATTCCACTCTCCTGCAAACACCTTAAAAAAGGATCGATTGCAAAAACATACAGCAGAGGGCTTAAGGGACACCCCTGTCTCACCCCGGCCCCGACCTCAAAGTTTTCGCCGCGCCACCCATTGATAAGTGGAAAGCTTACTGCCCCTTTGTACAAAGCTGAGAGCCATCTAATGAATGTTCCCGGGATGCCATACTTTGTCAAAACGGCCCACAGATACTCATGATCCACTCGATCAAAGGCCTTAGCCTGGTCCAGAGTTAGAAAGTAACACCCAGTATTTTGGACTTTGCACAGCTCCAAGGCTTCCCTAATAGTAAGGATCGCCCCAAAGATGCTCCGCCCTTTCACCGTGCAGAACTGGACAGGAGATAATAAAGTGCCTGAAAATGAACTCAATCTAGTAAAAAGTATCCGTGCAAGAAGCTTCCTATCAGTGTTGAGAAGGGCAATTGGCCTCCAATTCTCAACATGCTTTGGATCCTTGCCTTTTGACAGCAGGATCAAGGAGGATTCTCTCATAGAGGGGGGTAAGATACCCCCTTCCAGGCAGTCTCTAAAAACCTCTACGAGAACCGGAGCCAGCTGATCTTTAAATTTCTTATAAAATTCGGCTGTAAGGCCGTCCGGTCCTGGAGATTTCTTTTTAGCGAGGCAGTCGATGGCAGCTTTGACCTCGTCCTCCGTGATCTCAGCTGTCAAAGGCTCAAAGTCCAAATTTGCTACATCAGGCCCTGGGGTTGCCTCCAGGAAGGACGAAGTCCTCCCCTTATCCAAAGCCTTGGCCCGGAACAGAGAAGCGTAAAAGTCTTTCACAATCCCAAGGATGCCCTCCCTTGATGTTTGTAACTCACCCTTGGGATCAGTCAGACTGGTGACATGCTTCCGCCCATCATTCTCTTTGCAGTTTAAAAAGGGGTCCGGCGAGTGAAAACTCCCATAGTCCCTTTCCTGCACAAGAGATTTGTAACGGCTGTACTGACATTCTCTGATTTGGGCCTTCAGCTGGGCAATTTTTGACCCCGCCACCCCATCCGAAATATAAGACTCCAACTTCTTTAAGAGAGTTAAGTACTTTTTATACTTACTACCCTCCCTACGTACAGATAGCTTACGGAAGAAAGCCCGGAATGAACTTTTTGCGCTTTCCCACCATGATGACACAGTGTCATAAAAATCGACTCTCCCAAATTGATGCTGAAGAAGTGCCTCAAAAGATGTTTGAACCGACTCACCCTCTAAAGAATCCACACTAAGCCGCCAAAGACCCTTACCCCTTGCCGGAATATGTGAGGTCCCAACTGTAAAAGAAAGTGTCAGATGGTCAGAGTATTCTACCACTCCTTCTCTCACATCAGTGAATTCTTCATCTGTCTTGACAAAAGCCATGTCCAGACGGCTACTCCTTTCTGCACATCTGTAGGTATGTATCGCCCTCCGGCCACCCCGGGTGGCTACATCAACCAGGCCAACTTGCTGAATAAGCATGTTCAAATAATAACTTTCAGATGTCCTCATTCTTCCAGAACGATCTTCTGGTCTAATAACCTGGTTGAAATCACCAGCCAGAATGACCGGGAGCGATGTGTGCAAAAAAGGTCTGATCTCAGCCAGTAATGCCCTCCTACCTGACATAGACTGTGGCCCATAAATGTTTATGAGACAAAATCGTCTTCCATTTAAGGTGACATCTAACAATAAACAACGGCCAACCTGGATCTCAAGTAGTCTATGTACTTTAATATTGAGACCATCTCGAAACAATATCCCTACTCCTCCACATGGCTCCTCCGCTATGGACCAAAAAGAAGACCCATGTCGCCAGTCAATCTCTGCCTTTCTTATATCTGTCCGAGTAGTAAGTCAGGTTTCCTGAAGGAAAAACACCTCTGCGTTCGAGTTTGCCAGACTTTCAAAAGCCAGAAACCTAGACCTCTGGACTTTAATACTACAAACATTTGAGGTAAGAAATCTAATTGGAGACGCCATCATGAACTTTTGAAAAAATTTTACTCCTTCTTTCTTTTGCTGAAGAAACAGCCTTGTCTCCATATCTTTTTACCTGGGGCCCAAAGGGAAACTGTCCCTCATCTGCATCACCAGCTAAACTTTCCACTGGATTTTTTGAAATATCTGCAGTGCCTCCTATACCTTTTTTACTCACTGGCTGTTCACCACCTTCTCTAGTTCTCTTTTTTGAAGCCAGTTGGATTTCCATAAGCTCAGGCTCCAACTCTCTTTGCTCTCCCTCATTCTCTGTCCCTTCTTCCTTCTCCAACCTCTCAAACTCCTCTCGTTCTTCCCTTTCTGCCCTATCACCCCAGGACTCAATGTCTAGCACTGAGAATTTATTCCCAGTACTGAGCGAGAATGTAAGTACCTCTGAGCCACCTTCTCCTGGATCAAGCTGATGGGCGTGTTTTTTTGTTTTTTTCTTTTGATAGATTTTCCAACCTTCTCCTTCCAATTTCTCTTGACTTGCAGCCTTAACTTCCTTCCCTCTTACCTCCTTTTCTGGCCTCTTTCCTCTTTTCTGACTGTTTACAGGTCTTTGCTTTTTGGAAACACCTTCCTGTGATAGGGGCGGCTCTGTGTCCTGTTCCTTTTCTCTTTCTCCTCCCACCGGCTGCATTTCCCTTCTCATTTCCCTATCTATCTCAGGGAACAGTTTGACAATATTGTGGTAGGCTTCAGGGCACCTTCTATGAGAATGGCCAATTCTGTTACACAAATTGCACCTGACTCGGTCACAGCTTTCTGCCTCATGGCCTGTCGCATTACAAAGTGCACATTTTAGAACTTTACAAGCTCTTGCCAAATGGTTTCCAGCCCCACATTTAAAACATCGACGCGGCTGGCCAACATAAAAGCATGTACCTTTCTCCTTGCCTATGAAGAAAGAATTGGGCAGATGAGTTGGTACATTGCCTACTACTTCTAACTTCACCTGCGTGCGCCAAGCACCTGCCCAGACATTGTCTTCATCATATATTTTAACTAAAGGAGTCAAAACAGTGCACTGGCGCTGTAACCAAACCAAAATGTCCTCCTGGGGAATTGCATCATTTTTCATGATTATTGTGATATTTTTGGTTTCTGGCTTGGTCATCGGTATGACCACTAAATCATCCCAGTTTTGATGACCTGCTCTCTTTTGTACATTGTATATCTTCCAGAAATGGTCTAATGCTTCTGGCAATTTAAATGTAACATCAAAATCAATCTCTGTCTGTGCCATAACGGCCGATAAGTCATCTGGTGAGAACCCCATTCCATCTAATATGAGGGATCTTACAATAAAGCGCCTGGGGGGGGCATCCTCTTTAGTACCATCCCACTTTATCTTAACCCAGTTCTTTCTCTTAAAGGGCTCATTGTCTGACAAATCTGGAACTGGGAACAACCTTCTTTTCTCCCAAAAGGATGCAGGGTTTCTTTGTACAGTATCACCACCTACTTGGATTGATTCTACTTCTACAGAAGCTGCCTCCGCCTGATCCACCTGAACTTGCCCATTACCTGCTAATTCCCCAGCAGAAAGGTTACCTGCATTCCCACTCACTTGCACTTCCACTCTTTCACTCTCACAGCTCCTTCCTTGCACCCCTTCACCCATCACACCATTCAAACCATTCTCCATTGCGCCGATCTCCACTGCGCTGATCTCCACTGTGTCACTCTCCATTGCGCCGATCTCCAGTGCGCTGCTCTCCACTGTGCCGATTTTCAGTGCACCGATCTCGACTGTGCCGCTCTCCATTGCGCCGATCTCCATTGCGCCGATCTCCACTGCGCTTCTCTCCACTGTGCCGCTTTTCAGTGCACCGATCTCCACTGTGCCGCTCTCCATCGCACCACTCTCTTTAACATTTGTAGATGATTTTGTTGAAACTTCCATTTCACTTTCTTCTCCTGCTTCCAGGACTCCTTCACACTGTTTCTCACTTCTCACAGAAGCAGACTCGCATGGTGACTTCACATTAAGTTTGCCTTTAACCTTTGGTAAATCTGGAAAATCTTGATCCGATGATAACTCAAAAGTTCTTTCAATGTGTAGATCTTGTTTCTGTTTATTTACTTTAAAGGTTTTAATTACAGATTTGCTCTTTTCCTGATTATCCGCATCTTTCTGATCAAAAGCCATGTTTTGCCAGTTTACCTTTCCTCTGTCCCTTTGCATTTTTGGGGGTAACGGTTTGATAAACTCCGTTTCACTCTCGGATGAGCCGGGGCTATTGGATGTACTTGCTTGGTGGGATTTTTGCAGAACAGGCTTTGATACAGAACCACGGACATTAGATCCCATTGTTTCAAATCGTTGTTTATTTTGGTAGATCTCTTTCCATGGACCGACATCTTTATACAGCTCACTTATTTGAAAATCAATGTCAGCAAGTTCACCCCTTAACTCATCTCTCTTCTGTGTGTTTAATGCTTTCATTTTGCCTTCAGAAACTGCTAACACATTTGTTAAGGATTTGATTGACAACTGCAGTTTTTTCTTTTTATTTTGCAAGGTGGCTAGTTCCTTTAAGGCTTCAGCTACTTTTTCAGCAGTTAGCATTTCTTTAACTTTGCCTTTAATTTTAGGTTCTTTTGTGTCTGTACCTTTAATAGACAGTACCTTCTCTTCAGTCAACCCCCCTTCACAGAGTCCATGAGCTTTGCCGAGTTTGCATAAACCATGCTCCTTTACTGGCTCTTGTGCTTTACATACAACTCCTTTACTGGTGTTATTATCAATGCTGGTACCAGGGCTCACACCAGGGTTGCTGCCTTCTGAGCTCAGGGGATACAATGGTGCAATGGTGCAAACTGCACTTCTCCTCCCTCCACTGCTACAGGCGCTGTCTGCTCCATGGTCTGGAGATGTGGGGGCACCAGTGCAAGGTCTGGCAGCTGTATCTGGGGTCCCAGTCTCTTGGCAAGTCTGCTGTAGCACATGCACTGAAGGGTTAATTGCTTCACCTGACTCCTGCCCCACCTGGCCAACTGATTCCAGCTCACACAGTGGAGCCTCTGCTTGTTTCCCAGCACAGCCCTGGATTCCCTGCTGCTCACAGGCCCCAGTCACACACTTCTGGGGGGGATTTTGGCAAAAGTTCAAATCATTCTGCACAGTTTCCTTATGCTTTGCTGTTATATTTGTCTGTATCACATTAACATGTTTCTTTTCAGGCATTTCTACACTCACTGCTTGTAACTTATAATCAGTCTCAGAAGAAATTAAAGGCACAGTTTGCATTTCCATACCTTTGTGTTCTTGCTGATTTCTTTCTCCATCAGACACCAACACTTGTTTTCCTTGCATCTCTTTACATTGCTTGCCATCCTTTTTCCCTTTTACCGAAGGGTTAGTCTTTGCTGCTCCAGGGGGATTGATCTTTCCTTTAGGGGCACCTCTGCGGGCTTCCACCTCCTGAGCACGAGCTGCTGCTGCGCTTCTTTGCTTCTGCCTCCTTGTTTCTGCCACAAACTTCTCCACCTCCATCTCACTCTCACTGCTGGTTTTTCCCCGAGGTGTTGTTGGGGTCCCAGCAGATGAGGATCTTAGCCTTGGCCTTGAAACTTCAGCCACATGGCTAGGCCCCAAAGCCTGGGCCTCAGTTTTCCTGGTAGCCCGACCAGCCCTAGCAGGGCCTGGGCTTGTTCCAGACATTTACAGAGCTCACTGATACACCACCTCTTCCACTGGGGATCAGATAGGATCTGTGCAGCCACTGGGACTGAATGCTCTGTTATACAGATAGCTAGACTCTCAGGCAGGACTGCTGCTTAGACAGACAGTGCCCCTTTAATACAGAAGCCGAGAGGGGCAAATAGCTGGGCACTAAGCGGAGTTGCCAGTAGACAGGACAGGAGTGGTGCAATAAAGCAATGAAGTGTTAATTATGGGAGCAGCGCAGGCTAATTAGACGCTTATTGCAGGAGCAGTGCAGTGAAATTTGATGTACAGAAGGTTACTGGATCCGCATGGGGTAATTAAATGCAGGTAAACAGGGGCTGAGATTGGATAAAGAGGCCCAGTGTGGAGGAGCAGTGCAGGGAGAGGCACATTATAAGGCAAGGATAAAATAATAGCATCAGGTTTGTGTCTGGCCCCGGCGCTCAGATATGAAACATTTGGAGAGTTAGCAGAATGCCGCAGCTCCCTCCTCCCTGGAGAAGTGGGGGGAGATGTCTTCCCTACTCATCCGTATTCCCCTCACATCCCTGCAGCTCTGCTGTGCTGCTCCCTTACTCACTGCTCCCGGCCCCTGGCTCAGATCTTCCCTTGCACCATAAGTGGGGCCCTTCCCTTACAAGTAAGGGCCCCGGTGCCAACAGAGCAGCCTTAGTATTACACAGAAAAACTCTCAATCGAATCCCATATATTTATATTAGGCTTTTCCCAATCACATATCCATGTGCTAAGTAGAGTAATATCACGACACCCTCTGCTGTTAAACTGCAATTCCCAATCAACCAACAACAACCAGGAATTTCGCAACAAATCCATTCACTATATTCCCTTATGATGGGGATAAACATGGTGAATCCTCCTTTATTTAATCACCCCCCAATAATGGAGCCGCTAAACCTGTGGCTAATTGGCTATAGGACGGTCTAAACATTATAATGTTCCGATTGGCCCATGTAGGTCTAACTCTAAACAATGTAATGCTCTAATTGGCTGCAGCTCTAACCACTCAAGCATACTGATTGGCTATGGGTGGGGCTGTGGTGCAGATTCTATTTATAGGGACTGGTCTAGAATTCCAATATTGGACCTTTGAACTCAGGTTGGGAGGTGGAGGGAGCATGAGATAGAATGGAAACAACTGGTCTAAAGTCTCTGAGTCATGGAGCCTAAACATTAAATGCTTTATGACTTAATGACTTCACAATCTGCAGCCATTTCTTGCTGTTCCGCGTTTGGTTCTGGCTAAGTGACTGGTGGGATGAGCAGATGTAGAGCGATATGTGTAGGACTAATAGCAGTGAATGTTCAGGAATTAGCAGCACCGCCCAGACCTGGCAGACAGCACAATGTGGGGCCCATATGTGAGTGCATGGAGAGGGGGTTTCATACACCGAGCTCCAGGCCCCTTCTCTACTTCTCATTTTCTGCCTGGCTGCCTCCCACTGCCCCTGAGATATAAAAGATGCATTTGCAGCAGCGAATACCAGCGGAGCTGATAACCTGCACACGTGTCACCAGCCATCATTCTGTGAGCCTGTCACTGCGTGTTCTGATTTACTGGCCCACACATATGCACAAATCATTTATATGGTGACCAGTGGCATTCATTAGTGTTTGGGGACCAGATGTGCTGCGTTCTACTCCAGCGATGGCCAAAATGTGGTCTGTCCACCAGCTGTTGAATGAAGATAAATTAACCTCACAACGTTCTGGGCACCCAAATAACAAGACTGGGTTGCAGAAACAGCACCCCCAAACCAAAGTGACATTGGGGGATTTTGTAAAAACTGGAAGTGGTAACCGAGGTTGAATTGAGGCTCAAGTGACATCACATCTACTCCGGCCTTCTTTCAGTCCCCTCTTCCAAATGGAGACTCTAAAACTACCTTTGGGGCAGCTGCTATGGAGCTGGGGCACTTGTGCTCAATCTGGGGTAACTGCGCTGAAGCTGGGGCAACAGGGGCATTGTACCAACAAGACGAGTTGAAAAACTCAGGCAGCTGCGCAGAACAGGGGCAGCAAAAAGCCACTCCAGGTATCCTGGTTTGAGATCCAAATTTCCAGTTTTTAAACTGAAAATTCATCTTCGCTAGCCTCAGCTCCTGCCTAAGAAATGCTCCTGTGGGACAACTGTGTTGATGCTGGGGCAACTGTGCTGATGCTGGAACAACTGTGCTGGTGCTGGAACAACTGTGCTGGAACCCACCTACAAAACAGCACTTGTAGGCAAGAAGAAAAGGAAAGCTCAAGAAAGCCCAACTGTATTGTACAGACAGCACAGCTGAACTTTAGTAGCACAGCTGAACTTTACTTCAAGCTGACAGCTGGCATTACTCCCCCCCCCATTTGCCCCAGTTATCACCAGCTATGTCCCCTGATTCACCCAAAATTTTGTCCATTTTCTAGAAAGACCTGACCTTTTTAGGGTCCATGATTAAGAACTGTCCCAACTATTAGGGACCATTAGAAGGCATGTACTAGGGAGAGAGATCTTTGGGAATAGATTACAAATTCAGGTATAGTAGGGAAAGAACCCATAGAACCAAAAGAGCATTTGTGCTTTTTATTAACCAATAATAGGGTCAGACTGGCATATTGCTGTACCAGAGGATCTTGGGGTGGACTCCAGCTCCAGGCAATTTCCATCAACATATTTTTATTTCCACCAAGGTTTATTTCAAAACCTATACCACGTAGCATGATCTGCATCTAATAAATGCGAGTGTGGGCCCAGGGTATCACTTTCTCTAGACAGTTAAGGAGACCCAGTCACGTACATTATAGAACTGAACCTTCATGAGTCTCACCGAGCCAATACTCTTATTATTCAACGTCAACTGGGCCAAAAATTAGCCCTGATTTAGACTTGACATGACAATGATGATCATTAAGTACTAAGCATTTGCTGACCTTGTGTTATTACCGAATAAGGCTCCTTGGGGAGTCTTTAAATAAAGGGTTAATTGCTGGATAAGTGAAGGGTGGTTGCAAGTCCCGTGGGAGTTTCTATTGCTCAGTTATAAGCTAAAGACCCTCCGCCGGTTTCTTTCTACCCACACAGGCAATTATATTTTTGCTTATATATGATCTTTCTGCCCCATTGTAAGACAACACTGGGAGCCCTTGTTTCCTACAAGCAGCACAGATTTTTCTGCATGTGGATCCGTCACCAAATGGCTGCAATCTGTTGTCTGCTGCAACGGCATCACAGGTTTCCTTTTAATTAATACGTTAAGTCGCTGAAGTGATAATTACCCTTGTAAAAGCCTCTTCTCTGGAAACGCTAAAACCCACCAATCAATAACCCATATTAAAGTTCACAGAAGACTCACATGAGAAGTCATCAATATCTCTTGGTGCAACCAACTTATAAACCCTGGGACAACTCTGTCCCCCCCCCCAGCCCCCAGTCCCATGATACGGAATGGAAATTTGAGGCCTCGGCTGTAGGTTTCAATTAAAGGCACCAATTATCCTTTTAGTCCCAGTGCTCGGAATTACTGGCCATAGAGGCAGGACTATATTACACTGTGCTACTTATATCCAGGACATCTGGTTATTACATAATTGTAGCTTTTAGATTGTAAGCCTTGTAATTGCCTTGATATAAAACCTTGGGGGTAATCCTTATTCCATCTCCCTGTGTTCAGGGTTTATAAGGGCCCATTAAACTAAATAACTTAACTGGCCAAATTAAAATTTGATTATCCGTCGAGCGTCAACTCTATTGGGACGCCCATTGACTACAAGATTGCATGTATATCCCAAATGGATGGCTGCATTCTTCATGGCACATTAAAACATTCTAGAGCTGCTCTCCAGTAGATGAAAGATGGATATTTACTCAAATCCCAGTCGTAAAGCAGAGCAAGAACCAAGGCATCTCCAGCACCATTCAGCAATATTGAATTTTATTCTCTTGGGTGGCACCAATGGGTAGAGGAGATGGAACAGAAGCCTTTTTTTTTATTATTAAAGGGATATTGATATTATTCGGCCTATACATTTGCATTTTTTCCTCTTTATATTTATCCATTTACCCTTCCGTCCTGTCTGCAAACATGGAACGCGTCAGTCACATCAGACTCCAGACTGTGATTGGCAAGGATCTCTATTAGTAAAAGTCATGGTAGAGTATGACAAAGACCAGTAAAACCCTCCACTGTTCTTTAGCTGTCCATATGTACTCCAGATGCATTAAGAGTCATTTACATGAGTGTTACATCACTTCTGCTCAGTTTGCACTCCATTTCTGCACCCACTGACAGAGGGCACTGAGGGAACCCTAGAGTTACCACCACCTCTTGCTTTGCTCTGTCCTTCTGGTTGTAACTCCTGAAATAATGTTGCAAACCAGCTGCTTAACAGACCCGTTGGGGACCTGACTCCTGTGACACTGCTTAAAGCCTGCAACTATTGCTTCCAATTGGAATTCTACATCAACTTGCCCCCAGGCCAAAGCGGTGTGGGTTATAGATTTTCCAAGAGCATTAAATGTTTTCTAAATAAAGACCAAATAAGTCTACTGTATTTGAAACGGAATGGAATCCACCAGGAGCAGGTCTCATTGCAGCAAATCTATGTTTTATTCATATGACTAAAGTTCCTCCTGTGAATTGCAGGGACTGCTGGGTAAAACAATGCGATTTATGAGTGGAGATATCAAAATACACTAAATGATGTGACTTGTATGATTTCTATTTTCATTCATTCCTCACTTTTCTTATATCCTTTGGGGGGCCGTTCTTGATGCCGGGGAAAGGATGTGCAGCTGTCACTTCAGTGTCACATGTTCTGTGATTTCTCCTGCAATAACCCCCCCCGCGCTCTCGCGCCTGCACGTTCTATTGATTTCCCTACTGTTTAGTTAGAGCTCTGGCTGAGACAGAATCACAGGCATCAGCACCTTAGGGGCTTCCAGAAACAGGGTCACACAGATTGATATTTCTGCTTCAGAGTAGGGTGCAAAGATCTGTGGAATTGAAGATGTGTTTACAAAGCCTCAGTCCGGGGGCCAAGTGAAAGGAACAGGTGCAAAGAGCCCTGATGTTTGCACTTTGCACCTTGTCCTCCAGGTTGCCCTCTGAGACCCAACTTTTAGAATTAAAAGCAAAAAGTTGTGCCTATCTCCAAAAATAGAGTTGACTATACCTAGAGTGGGTGATAGATAGGTGGCACAAAGGTGTCCCCTTCCAGAATACCCTGTTGCATGAATAATTTAATGCAGGTGCTGGGGAGACCTTTACTTATCACCTATCCTTTGTTTAATTATAATGATTTGGTAAGGCTGGCCTGCTAGGGCACTAGAGGATCTCCTGGTGGGCCTCAGACCCAAGTGGACTCCAGCTTAGCTAGATTTATCCTATGGGGTAATGATAACAACTAGATAAGGCTGGCCTGCTAGGGCACCAGAGGATCACCTGTTGGGCCTCAGGCCGAAGTGGACTCCAGCTTAGCTATATTTATCCTATGGTTTAATGATAATGACTGGGTAAGTGTGACGTGCTAGGGCACCAGAGGATCTCCTGGTGGGCCATAGACCCAAGTGGACTCCATCTTAGCTAGATTTATCCTATGGTTTAATAATAATAACAATAATAATAATAATTACTGGGTAAGGCTGGCCTGCTAGGACACCAGAGGATCTCCTGGTGGGCCTCAGACCAAAGTGGACTCCAGCTTAGCTAGATTCCCATCACCATAATAATTGGGTTAAAGAAACCAGAACTGGATCAACATAAGAAAAAAAGCTGCTTAAGGGCCAAGAGTGGCACAAAGATCTGGCAGATGCACAATTTAATGTATGTAGGTAGGTCATGTTTTGGAGAACATAGAGGTGTTGCTCTGGGACCCCAGTTAAGTAGGAACTGACACTGGCTGGACTACAGAAACTGGCCTACTGACCAGAGAAGATAAAAGAACGCAGCATGTCAAGTCCCTGTTGGGGGAGATTATCCAAGGAATGAGACATGATAGAGTCCTGCAGTGGGTTGGGTGGTTTTGGGTAACCACAGTACAGTGAGGTGAATGGACAGGTAGTAGGTAGTTTCTTGCAGTATGAGCATTTTGCTCTAATTTAAGAGTAGCTCCACCCTTGCTTTTGCCCACCCTTGGGCATCACTTGTTTTTGGTGACATCACTCTCTGATTTCAGGGCAGACAGCAGGTTGCTTTGTAGGACATAAACCTGTTGATGGATTAATGCAAAGACAGAGTTAAATTTGCAGAGACTACATGCCGAGAGCTTCACCCAGGGACTCATGATTTGATTACGCCGAGCAGTACACGGATTAAAGAGAAGCAACAAAAGCACGCACGTGGAACGTGACAGCCAGACATCACAGGGTTTGCAAAACGCAAGCAGCAAGCGGCAAATTATTAAGGGCAATAATGTGAACACAGTGTGGGATCAACAAGAGCCAATTGCATACATAAATGTAAATATAAGTTATATGAATACGACAGAAGGAAGTAGATGTCTTTCACTTGTGCCTTACCCTAACATTTGCAAAGCATTCTGGGTGCTCAGAGATGGTTTCACTGTTCATCGCAATAATAGGTGGCACAACAGAAAAAGAACACCCAATGGCCACTGGTACGGCTGTCCTTTGTTAAGGAGGAGCCCCAGCATTGGGTCGCATTATTTACGGGTTTTACTACTACAACTACAACTACATGATTCATTATCCTTCCTACCCTTTGGCAACGGCAGATCTATACGGATGCAGAAGGAATGTGTGTCACTCCCTGGTTTGTCAATGCTGGAAACATTCAATAATCAGAGGCATCAGTTGACCTGATTTTCTTTTGCCTTGGTTGACCAACAGTTATCTATTTGAATACCATGGAATTAGTCATATGGGGCCCATACATGAAAGGATCATCAGGCAGTAAATGGTAAATGTTGAAGCCAATTGGTCCATGTGTGATGTCCACCTCTGGTGCTCTTCAGATATCGATTGGGAAACTGAAAGTTTGGAAAAGGTTCTTGTCTTACTGGTCTGCACACTTCCACCCCCATGTTATCTGGTCATTTGCTCTGGGGCTGAATGATTAAAGCACCCTGAACTAGTCAACCACTTGGATGGCCAGATCAGGCAATAACCTTTTACTCAACCAGTGTATGGTCAAACTAAGGCTGGTGGCACATTTATTGTTCAGAAGGCTTTGTATTTGCTATGTTCAAAACATAGCATCAAAATTCCTCAAACCACCTTCCTTGATTTAAGTTCCTGGCAAGAAATTCAAAAGAACATCCAACATTTTATGGGATTTCTAATTAGGTAAGTCTATGTAGTTTCTAAACCATAAATCTTGAGCAAAGCTTCAACCCATTGCACGTGCCATAATCCTAAACTGCTGTATTGCAAGATCATATCCCTGTATCCATGGCCAGCATTCTAGTGGTGGCCCTACTGTAAAGAACAATGGAATATTTGCAGCTTATTGGTTAATTTATGGGGTCAAAAAGACCCACAAGAATATCTGGTTGGGGCCAATATTGATTGAACTATCTGGAATACCCTACTGTGCCTGTATACATTTAATTTGATCTTTGTTTGATCAAATCAGTCATATAAGGCCTACCAAAGATCTGTTGCATCTTCCAGTGTGTGGCCAGTTTATGATTTACTAGAAGCATCCCAAGTATTACATAAATAGTGTATAAATGCACTAAATCCATCATTGTTTGGATTCGCTGAAAAAACATTTATTTTAGGGTTTGACTGGGCCATACTAGGCTACTGGGACTGAAAAGAAGAGGCTTCTTCCAGGTGTCCGGGGTCCAACCTAGGCCCCATCCATGTTTATGTGATACTTACTGCCTGTTCCTTTGCCACTATCCGTCTGTGGTGGGGAAGAGGGTATATTCTAGACGGGGGAACAGGCTGGGTTTCCAGGGCCCACCAGGTTTTTCCCAGTGTTCCGGCAGCCCAGTCCGACATTGATTTTTTTTTTTTAAAACAAATAGGCCAAATTTTACAATTTGAAAGAAATTACAAATTCTTAACAAAAACAAAGCAACTTTTAGTTTTTAAAATCACACAACGTAGTGTTTGATTCAGCTGAACTCTACAGAGCATATTTATTAGAATACAAAAACAAGGCAGAAATAAGTTTTTTGCCAATTTTTGATTGATCGATCTAAAACAAATCATGAAAATTCAGATGACAAAATTTGGCAACTTAAATCTGATACAACTGAATTCAAATTCAATTGTAAATTTGCTAGCAGTCGATTAAATCAAAATTCCTTTTTTTTTAGCGTTTGATTTTAGAAAATAAATCCACCTGCCTTCCGGGATTCCGTTGAATTCAAATTTCAACCTGAATTCTGGATTCCAGTACTATAGCGCCACAGATTCCTGCACTGTGTTTTTTTAAGAATTTAAACAAGACACTTGCGAGATCCCTTCCAGCTCTGTGTATTTGATACAATTTGCAGATTTTTGTCTGATAAATATGCGTGTTATTGAGTTTAATCTGTTGGGGATACAAGGTGATGCCTTTCACGTGGTAAAGAGAGAGAGATTGTGTATTTATCAGTGGAAAAATAAAATATATTTTATTCAGCAAATTGTGTTGGGGGGGGGATAAACAATTCAATAGAAATAAAGGATACCTGGGGAAAAAAATCCTATTTGTCAGTTTAGGTTTTGATGAATCTTCCCTTTGACAGCCGTGGGGACGGTCCAGGGACACAAGCCCTGTCACCTCTATAGCCGAGCAGCTTTGTAAATCATATGATTAAGCACAACACTCCCCTCTGAGTGAGCGAGTGAGGACATGAATAATAAAAACCTCATCTGCAGGAAACCGCGCTCTAAACAGGTCACTAGCAGAAGTGCGTCTCTCCCAGGAGACAATCTCGTGGGGCCTTAGCCCCCATGGTCTGTCACATGGTGCTGGAGTAATGGGAGGCTTTGATTGCAACTTAATAGCAGGTTCTTATAAGAATAATAATACTCCCATTGGCCCTCAGCTTCAGAAGGGGCCCCTCAGCCAGCAAATGGCACCAACCAATGTCTTTTGGTCCTTCATCCTGCCCCTGGGTACATCTAAACTAAAAGCAAACCATATCCATAGCCAGACAGGCTGGGTTATACAGGGAATTCTGAGTATCAATCATGTATTATAAGGGATAATGTACCCCCTACTGTAAATGATAAGGATATTAGAAGTCACTAAGCGGTTGTTCTTTGACCATATAAAGGCACAAGGCTGCAGGCTGAGTTATACAGGGAACTCTGAGTATCACTCATGTATTATAAGGGATAATGTACCCCCTACTGTAAATGATAAGGATATTAGAAGTCACTGAGGGGTTGTTCTGTGACCATATAAAGGCACAAGGCTGCAGGCTGAGTTATACAGGGAACTCTGAGTATCACTCATGTATTATAAGGGATTATGTACCCCCTACTGTAAATGATAAGGATATTATAAGTCACTGAGGGGTTGTTCTTTGACCATATAAAGGCACAAGGCTGCACTCTGAGTTATACAGGGAACTCTGAGTATCACTCATGTATTATAAGGGATAATGTACCCCCTACTGTAAATGATAAGGATATTATAAGTCACTGAGGGGTTGTTCTGTGACCATATAAAGACACAAGGCTGCAGGCTGAGTTATACAGGGAACTCTGAGTATCACTAATGTATTATAAGGGATAATGTACCCCCTACTGTAAATAATAAGGATATTAGAAGTCACTGAGGGGTTGTTCTTTGACCATATAAAGGCACAAGGCTGCAGGCTGAGTTATACAGGGAACTCTGAGTAGCACTCATGTATTATAAGGGATAATGTACCCCCTACTGTAAATTATAAGGATATTAGAAGTCACTGAGGCGTTGTTCTGTGACCATATAAAGGCACAAGGCTGCAGGCTGAGTTATACAGGGAACTCTGAGTATCACTCATGTATTATAAGGAATAATGTACCCCCTACTGTAAATGATAAGGATATTAGAAGTCACTGAGGGGTTGTTCTGTGACCATATAAAGGCACAAGGCTGCAGGCTGAGTTATACAGGGAACTCTGAGTATCACTCATGTATTATAAGGGATAATGTTCCCCCTACTATAAATGATAAGGATATTAGAAGTCTCTGAGAGGTTCTGTGACCATATAAAGGCACAAGGCTTCCTAACGTCCTAATATTTTAAAATGGGGTTCATTACTTTTTATAATTTCAGAAGCACCAATTAGAAATGATAACAAAACAAAGTAACATTGATAACATTATATTGTATAGGATATGCTTTTACACTTTTACAGGATATAGTTTTATATATACAGAAATGGGACCTGTTATCCAGGATGCTCGTGACCTGGGGTTTTAAACTGCCGTTTCACTAGTCAGGAATAGTTGGAGCATTTTGACATTTTTACCAATGACATTTTCTTGTCAGCACTCCCTTTGGCTATTGGGGCCCAATTTAAGTCCCAACCCTAAAACCAGCTCTGCAAGGAGGATCAGTGGACATGACAAAGCCAAGCAGATCCAACTCCATCATGAAATATCAGCCCCAGGGACATTCCTGCACAGTGTTGCTCCCGCGCTATTAGGCATCAGAATTCAGTAAGCAGCTGGATAAATGCCAGTAAGAGAGCAATTACCCGGATGAGACTATTGGTATTTAGTTACGTCACCTGGGAAATGGAAAGTGCTGACCCTTTTATCAGCCGGGAGACGTCCCTCAGTGATCTCAAATGTTACATGTACATCAGGGAAATAAATACCAAGGCAGGAGAATTCCCCCACTAAGGAGAACAATGTGATTTCCATTTTTTTAAGCAGTGCAAATAAATTTTGAAGTTTTGCTGTTCCTTTAAGAGCAGGAGTATGAGACACAGTGTAAATTGGCCTGAGTAATAACAGTAGGAATATGCAGTGTGGGGGGGGGGGGGTTGTGAAAGGGACTAATTCATATTCCTCTCCCAGCCCACTCCTTCCCTGTATATTGAGCTTTTCCTTCTCTATTCCAGTGAGATTCCATTCTCTCTTGTCACTTTCCTGATTGGTGGAGTTACTAGAGTGCACAATATTAGTTATGACTAATAAGATGGGATTGTGATGGGGAGGAAAGGTTATTTTATGAAATATACCCGAAATGTGTCTGCTCCCTCCAGTGTATTGTGTGCCTGCCCATTCCTATAATGGAAGGTCTCCTGTCTATAGGGTGTGTTTCATTACTATGTATTGTACCTACTGTTTCTACAATGTCTGCTCCCTCTTTGTATTTAGTATCCTCCTCTCAAGAGAGTCTGCTGCCTCTCTATAGTATGTACCCCTCTTCTCTGCAGTCTGCTGCCCCTCTATAGTGTGTACTCCTTCTCTGTACAGTGTCTGCTGCCTCTCTATAGTGTGTACCCCTCTTCTCTGCAGTCTGCTGCCCCTCTATAGTGTGTACCCCTTCTCTGCACAGTGTCTGCTGCCTCTCTATAGTGTGTACCCCTCTTCTCTGCAGTGTCTGCTGCCCCTCTAAAGTGTGTACCCCTTCTCTGTACAGTGTCTGCTGCCTCTCTATTGTGTGTACCGCTCTTCTCTGCAGTGTCTGCTGCCCCTCTAAAGTGTGTACCCCTTCTCTGTACAGTGTCTGCTGCCTCTCTATAGTGTGTACCCCTCTTCTCTGCAGTGTCTGCTGCCCCTCTATAATGTCTACCCCTTCTCTGTACAGTGTTTGCTGCCTCTCTATTGTGTGTACCCCTCTTCTATGGTGTCTGCTGCTCTTCTTGGTTGTGTACCCCTCCTCTGCAATATCAGCTGTCCCTCTACAGTTTATACATTTCTTCCCTACAGTGTCTGTTTGCCCTTTGTAGTGTGTATCCCTCCTCTCTACAATGTCTGCTGAGCCTCTATAATTTCACCAGCCTCTTTCTTTTTGCTTTGCACCTCCATTTTTATACTATGCACCCCAATACTGTGCACTGTTCCCTAACCCTTCTGATCCTGATTCTAGTCTATATTACAGGCACCTACGCTGGCACCTTGTTGTCAGACTCAAGGCAAATAATTAGTGTGAGATGGAAGGTGCTTGAGCCTGTGAACCTTCTTGTTCTGTGCTTGTACTTCAGCTGACAAACTGATCGTCCTACTTGTTGTGTCTTCCCATGGCTAATACTCGTCATTACTGCAGCCCCACTGGCTACGAGTTATAGACAAACAGCAGGCGGCCAGGCTGTGCCAGACACTCACTGCTGATGGGCATGGAGGAGACAGTGGGCTTTAAACATGAATAGAGCTAAATGAAATAATAAAACTATAAAAAAGACAAAATTAAAAAAAACAAAAAAAACCAGCAACAATACCGTATGTTGGGAACCCAGGGGAGACACTTACAAAAGAGCATTCTTTAATAGCAAGTAACCATAGATAATACCAATGGTTGTCAGTTTATATTCATGTGCCTCCTTGGAAGTCCAGCCTTTGGCCAGTGCCCTCCTTAGTTCATAACAAAATTACTGAAATAGGAAATTATCATATTATATATAATATAGTCCCAAGAATGACCAGGACAACAACCCAACATCTCACCCAAACTGACCTTCAAGCTGGGCATTCAGGTGCATCTACCAGAGCAAATACTCATTCTGCCCAAAAATTAACCTTCAGGCTAGGTCTCTCTGCCATGCTGACCGATAACACTAGCAGTCACCAATACTGGTTATAACCTTCATCATCAATATCATCATCAGTATGAGAGGAGACCAAGATAGGTCACAACGTTCCAGATTTTCAGCAATGCCCCCCAACAATCTCGAATATGTCCACTTATGCCCAGCCACAATCCCGATTCCATTCCAACTCCAGTTAGTTCCACTCCATCAATCAGGACTCTTCTGCCTAAATGAGTCAGTTGGGGGGTACTTGAGGGGGAGTTGTAGTAATTTAAACTCTGTACAAAGTCCTTCTGCTCTGAGTATTACTGATATATTATTATTATTAGTTCATTATTATTATATTATTATTATTATTATTGCATTGTCTCCATTCCCATCACATGTGGCCCAGGTGCAGTTGCATCCCCTGCACAACCCATAGTTACCCCCCTACTTAGACTGTAAGCTCTATGGGGCAGGGACCTCCTTCCCACCATATCTCTTACCACATAGCACTTAAGCTCCTTGTCCTGATATGATTCTATATTTATTATGTGATTTGTCTTCCCTGTGTATACTTTTTTTTATATATATCGTACTTTTATGCACTGTACAGCGCCGCGGCTCCTTAACAGCGCTTTACAAATAAAGTTATACATACATACATACTGGGGCTCATATATCAACACTGGGCAAATTTGCCCATGGGCAGTAACCCATGGCAACCAATCAGATTGCTGCATGCATTGTACGGCTTGCAGCTGGCTTTAAAAAGGTGATCACCGATTGGTTGCTATAAGTAAATGCCCATGGGCAAATTTGCCCAGTATTGATAAATGAGCCCCACTGTCTTAGAGAACTTATTAGGCCCAGGGATCCATTAGTAACATGTAAACAGAATGTGAAATATAGGCATGTGATTAGTGATGGGTGAATTTATTTGCCAGACATGGATTTGCGGTGAATTTCTGCATTTCGCCACCTAAGAATGTTTTTGCGAAACTGCGGCAAAAATTCGCTGGCGAAATATTTGTCATGAAAAAAAAAAAAGGTTCTTGCGTCAAAATTATTCGGACGCCCATTGACTTTAATTAATTTGGACAAAATATTCAAGTGTTTATATGTCTCTCGTGTAAAAATTGTCACGCATCAAAATAATTTTGCTGCCAATTGAGATCAATGCATTTTGCGAATTCTTCGCCCCTTCGTGAATTTTTTTGCTGTTTCGCAAAAAGAGAAACGCGACAGATTCGCCCATCACTACATGTGATAGAGCGCCCATATGAAGCCCGTAGGGTGCCACACTGAGTCTTCTGCCCAAGATCTAAATTCTGCGCCAGTTTTGCTGCAAAACTTCCCTCTGAGCGGAAAACTTTGCAATGCACATTGAGGCGCTGGGAGTCTGGGAAAGACAATACGGCAAATCATGATGATTAACTCACAATTTAACAGAACCCAGTGGTGGATCCTCAGAACTCCCCTCTCCTATACATACAGTGCTACAACCAACAATTGTTACGTAGAGATTAACCCTTAACACACTAAAAAGAGGGGGTATTGGTTAATAACTCTATGGCGCCCTCTGCCAGCAAAGAAAAATATCTATTCTTATGTACCATTCTTCCCTATACCCACTACGTGGGTAAATAACCCGTAGTGGATATAGATTATACCCGATCAGCTACATTTTACCCTACTATCTTGTTCATCATCTCACCCTACTTTACTCCACTTTTCCTACCTACAAATACTACTCTGTATGAACTCTCATCCTCTGTGGGATCTTGGGTGGTCAACTCTGATTTTGAGCCCCTAAAGACAAGGGCAGGGTTAGAAAATGGTTTAGGGTTACCAAGCAATGAAAGCAACATAACAATCCAACACTGTTCTGTCTATACATTGGTCCACACACTCATCATTCCAATAGACATATCCGTCCTGGATACACGGGGATCAAGACATCAGTGTTAGATGTAGAATTTGGGCTTGAATGCAGATGCCAAGGGCTCACTCCCCTATACATACACCAGCCATTAAAGCTCCTGGCACCCAGTTGTCTCACTGTAGAACAGATGCCAGACACAGCAGGTTCAATACACAGCCGCATGCACAGAATTTGGCTCAAACCACCCACCGTCTCCATCTCTGGGATCAAAGGTCAGCACAGACCCTCCATCTATCATACTCAATAGATTCACCTTATTGATCCATCATTTTAATCCACAGAATGATTTGCTGCTCGTCTTGTTAGCCATGAGACCACCATTAATATCCCCGCAGGGCCGTCCCAAAAGAATAAGTAAAGGGTAAACAAGGTGTCAAGATACATCAGGAAGGGGGGTGGTGGAAAAAGAGATGTCACTATGTCAGAGTAAAGACCCCCACCCTCCCCTGCATCTTCCTAAATGAATTCATTCCAAATGCAAGTGCAGAGATGATCTGGAGATCTCCCAAAGGCTTTGCGCTGAAGCCCCCTAAAGACTTCATTAGAGGTCTGTACCAATCACGGAATGTAGGTAATTTTGCCATGATTTGCCCTGGATTCCACTGCATCATTCAGACATTCTCCTGTACAAATGAACCCCCCCCCCAACGAATCAAGTGTCAGGAGGCCATTTATTTGTCAGTGTTGACTCTAAACTTGGTCTTCCTAAAACATCATTAATAGAAATAATAGGAAAGGGAGGCAGGTCCATTCGGGGGTCTTGCCTGCGATGGGCCAACTTTTTAAATCCCCCATCACAGATCTGCAGTATGTTTTAGGAAAGCTAACTGTTAACCCAATAAATGCTGGATACCACTCTACACCCCCTCCCCTGATCAGAGGGGGTCTGGAGTCTAGCTGCCCTCCCCAACCCCTAGAATAACAGCAGATACTCATGGGTACCAGGCAATACATGGGCAGGTTGGACTAAACCCCAACAGCAGTCACTTGTAATAATAATAATAAAATCCAGTACCTTGTGCCAGTATCACGATGCCCAGGCTGGCCAGGTTCACCCTCTGTAGTGGTGCCTTCATTTTGATGTTTTCCCTCTCGGTCTCTGGCTGTCCTTCTTCTGCTCCTTGCTTGATTCTTCCTCTTCTTCACTCAGCGTTCTTCTCTCCTCCTTAACCCCTTCCCCCCTCCCTCCCTCCTTGCTGTGTCCCCCCTTCACTCTCTCTCACTCTCTCTCTCTCTCAGCGATGGGAAGCAAAGGATGGAGAAGAGTGAAGCATCCAGTCGTATATGGGGAATGGGAATCTCTAGCAACACCCCTTCTTGCTTCTCTCTCTCACTCTCTCCTTCTCTCTCTCCTTCTCTCTCTACCTCTTCTGATTTTTTCTATCTCTTCTCAACCCCCCTCCTCTTGCTCCCATTTCACCCCCCTTTAACACACACACACAAACAGACACGCACACACTTCCCTCACCTTCTGCAGACCATATGGGGCTTCTGACAGATGGGCTGTGATTGGCATCAGTTGGGGGCCAATCAGAACTGCTGCTGGGTAGGGGCTTGTCTTATAAAATGACAGGCTGGGGAGCCAATGAGAGGGGTGTGGAGGAATTGGTTGGAAGGGGATGCATGGCTTGGTGGGCTCACTGATGCTCTTGCCTGATTTATCCAGGAGGAGATTGTTACTGCAGCAGTGCTATCTGTGCTCTAGAGCTCTCCCCCCTCCCCATCTCTCTCTCCCTCTCCTCACTTAATCTCTGACTCCCTCCTGTGCCTGCTGATAGGATGGAAACAAATTTTGGACAGAGTGAGAGCTGAACAATTTGCTTAACCCTCTACCTGCTGATAAGGTCATGAGCTTTGGAGTAGAGAGAAGCAGCCTTAGCTGGAGAGGAGAGAATGTTCCATTCAACACTGATCTGAGCACCTCTGTACCAGGCAGCAAACATTAAAGGAGCAGGACATTTCATAAGTAACAAAAAGTAATTGGAAATGCAAATGCAATTTAAATTAAAAATTACAAGTGATTTAAAATGTAAACTTAATTTAATATTTTAACTGTGAAATGTCATTACATTAATAGGAATTAAAACTAAATTGAAGGATTAGAAGTAACTCATTTCACTGTGCTGTGACATTTACAGATACATTAGGAAAAGTTTACCACATGGAAAATAAAAAAATATACAGTATAGTCCCTTCCAGTTTAAATGGCAGGGGGGGCAGGCTATGATATAGCAGGTATAGTAGGGAGAGATGGTGCCTATAGTAACAGTGGATAATAGTCTCTGGGAAGGGAGTGTGACTGTGGGATAGCAGGTATAGTAGGGAGAGATGGTGCCTATAGTAACAGTGGGATAATAGTCTCTGGGAAGGGAGTGTGACTGTGGGATAGCAGGTATAGTAGGGAGAGATGTGTCTATAGTAACAGTGGGATAATAGTCTCTGGGAAGGGAGTGTGACTGTGGGATAGCAGGTATAGTAGGGAGAGATGGTGTCTATAGTAACAGTGGATAATAGTCTCTGGGAAGGGAGTGTGACTGTGGGATAGCAGGTATAGTAGGGAGAGATGGTGCCTATAGTAACAGTGGGATAATAATCTCTGGGAAGGGAGTGTGACTGTGGGATAGCAGGTATAGTAGGGAGAGATGGTGCCTATAGTAACAGTGGATAATAGTCTCTGGGAAGGGAGTGTGACTGTGGGATAGCAAGTATAGTAGGGAGAGATGGTGCCTATAGTAACAGTGGATAATGGTCTCTGGGAAGGGAGTGTGACTGTGGGATAGCAGGTATAGTAGGGAGAGATGGTGCCTATAGTAACAGTGGGATAATAGTCTCTGGGAAGGGAGTGTGACTGTGGGATAGCAGGTATAGTAGGGAGAGATGGTGTCTATAGTAACATTGGATAATAGTCTCTGGGAAGGGAGTGTGACTGTGGGATAGCAGGTATAGTAGGGAGAGATGGTGCCTATAGTAACAGTGGATAATAGTCTCTGGGAAGGGAGTGTGACTGTGGGATAGCAGGTATAGTAGGGAGAGATGGTGCCTATAGTAACAGTGGATAATAGTCTCTGGGAAGGGAGTGTGACTGTGGGATAGCAGGTATAGTAGGGAGAGATGGTGCCTATAGTAACAGTGGATAATAGTCTCTGGGAAGGGAGTGTGACTGTGGGATAGCAGGTATAGTAGGGAGAGATGGTGCCTATAGTAACAGTGGATAATAGTCTCTGGGAAGGGAGTGTGACTGTGGGATAGCAGGTATAGTAGGGAGAGATGGTGCCTATACATCAACACATATACAGTATGTTTATATTGGATCCCAGATATTCTTTAGGCTGTACTGTCCCTTTAAGTAGTTGTATTTTTATAGGGGATCTTAGCAATGCACATGAGCCATGACTTTCTCTTAACCTATGGGCATTACTTTCAGCCTATAAATGCAGTGGTTAAATCCCAGTGTTTCCCAGGCACCGCACATATGTGTGTTTTTATATGCATTAAAAATGAATTTTTAATAACAAAAGCCATTTTCGCTTTCTTAATATGCATTCAAATTGTTTTTATTAATATCGAAAAGTGTTTACACAGAGCACTTTGAGCTCTTGGTTAAAGCACACGGTATAGTCCCAGTCTTGGCCAGGAGGGGGGGGGGAGTCAACATTAAGGGCAACTACAGTTTGATTTTTTTTTCCCTTTTAGCTAATGAGAACTGAACATATAATTTTTTTTTCCTTTTGGTTTAGTCTGTAGTTTTATTCTCCATTGTTCTATTACTGACTGGCTTTGGTCTTCCTTGTCACCTGCCAGTCGACTATACTGTAAATGTCCATATCTGGTCAGGCAGTTTGGTTACTGTAAATGGAGAAACAGAATGGTTTGGCAAGTTGGAGACCTTGAAGACCAAGATCCTGATGTTGGTTTACAAAGACATATATCAGCAGAGTCTTACAATGGGCCCATACAAGAACAGATAACAATAAGAAAAGACTCTACTTACTACCCTAGGTAGTCTCCCCTTCCTGATTCACAATCTGGATAATTAGTTACCCCCTGAAAGTGTCCCTAAGAATATTCATGTATCAGTGCAGAGTAAGAGCAGCAGAGATCATGGACGCCATCTTCCAGACCTCCAGTATTCTTCAGGTCCTCTTCCCTTCGACAATTTCCAGAACAGTACTCACAGAAGAATACGAAGATCCGTAAGGTGGCACCCATGAGCTCCGCTGCGCTTACTCTGCACCGATACGTGAGCAAACTCTTAGGGGCACTTTCAGGGGCTATCAAACTATGAGGGGGAAGCAGGGAGGGGGGCTTTTCTTATTGTAGAGGTTTATTCCTCCTTTAAAAATGTGCCCAAACATGTTCTTTGCACTTCTGTATTACACTAGGTACCATTGGGTCCACCCTGACTTATCTGTAGATACGTGTGCAAGTGCACCTATTGCTGCTGGGGTTACTGATATGTGAGCAAACTGTTAGAGGCAATTTCAGGGGTAATGGGCTATGCGGGGGGAGCAGGGAAGGGGACAACCTAGGGTAGTAGTTAGGGACTTTTCTTATTTGGGGGCTTAGTTCTCCTTTAATGTAATGTGGACTTAATTGAGCCTTATAGTTGCAGAGATGAATATCTAGCCATTTGAAGGATTTTCAGGTGTGGAAGTACCAGAACAGGTGACCTCTGGGAAATGCAGTAAACCAGGGGCCACATCCATCAGAAATGGCAAACTCTCAGCATCTCTAAATGGCATTCAACTATACCTCCCAGGTGTTATCTCCTGGTGGTGCAATATCTCCAGGTGGTACAATAACTCCAGGTGGTACAATATCTCCAGATGGTACAATATCTCCAGGTGGTACAATATCTCCAGATGATACAATAACTCCAGGTGGTACAATATCTCCAGGTGGTACAATAACTCCAGGTGGTACAATATCTCCAGATGGTACAATATCTCCAGGTGGTACAATATCTCCAGGTGATACAATAACTCCAGGTGGTACAATAACTACAGATGCTACAATAACTCCGGGTGGCACAATATCTCCTGGTGGTACAATAACTCCAAGTGGTACAATATCTCTAGGTGGTACAATAACTCCAAGTGGTACAATATCTCTAGGTGGTACAATATCTCCAGGTGGTACAATAACTCCAAGTGGTACAATATCTCTAGGTGGTACAATAACTCCAAGTGGTACAATATCTCTAGGTGGTACAATATCTCCAGGTGGTACAATAACTCCAAGTGGTACAATATCTCTAGGTGGTACAATAACTCCAAGTGGTACAATATCTCTAGGTGATACAATATCTCCAGGTGGTACAACATCTCCAGGTGGTACAATATCTCCAGGTGGTACAATGTTCATGCTTTTAGCATACATGCTAAGATTGAGGTCTGTTTAATGACGGTCTCTCTGACTCCCTTTATTACAGTAATATTTGACCTAATTGACGGCAAATTAATTCATTAAAACCACGTTTGCATTGTGGAGCTTACACCAGTACTTAATCTGGGTCCCACTAGACAAATGTTCACAAAGCCAGGCTTAGACACCCTCAAAATCAGATGTGGTGAGGCATCTGGCACATATAAATATAGACACACCCCTTTTCCTGCTCCAATGAATAGTGTGGTGTGTAAAATAATAGCACCAGGTGCATCAAAAGAACTGGGTTACACTTGGTACCCTCAGAATTTAATTGGTTATAAGGTTTAACACTTGGCAATTAGTGAATATACTGGAGCACGTCGGACTTGTCATTAGCACAGGGCTTGGGGTTTAGCTCGGCTCAGACAAAATTAATCCTTCTGTAAATAAAATCAATTAGCCTAAAATAAAATAAAATACCATAAATACCAATGAAATGCCTCATTCATAGCGAACAGGAACATGATAAGGCTCATTTATCAAGCTTGTTAGGGATGCAAGACACAAAACCAAGCACAATGCTGTTGAAAAATGCCACAAACAATAGATCTACATTGTGGTCTCAGTGCAGAGATTCCACCTTATTGTACCTACAGATGGAGCAAATGTTTGTTTTGACATCACACTGTGCAAGACTAATTTTAATGGAGAATAGTGTGATGATTTATTTATACAGACTGATATAATGGGGTATGGTGAATCATAAAAGCTAAATGCCTACATTTCTCCATCTGAATGTCTTTGCCTTTGTGTCCCATCTGTATGTATATGCAATTGATGCATCACTTGTATGTACAGTGTATGTCTTTAGTAGGGATGCACCGAATCCAGGATTCGGTTCAGGATTCATCAAGGATTCAGCCTTTTTCAGCAGGATTCAGATTTGGCCAAATCCTTGTACCTGGCTGAACCAAATCTGAATCTTAATTTGCATATGTAAATTAGGGGTGTGCAGGGAAATCATGTGACTTTTCATCACAAAAGAAGATTTTTTTCCACTTTTTCCTTTCCTGGCCCTAATTTGCATATGCAAATTAGGATTTGAGTTCAGTTCGGTATTCGGCCAAATCTGTCACCAAGGGTTCAGGGATTCGGCCGAATCCCAAATAGTGGATTCGGTGCATCCCTAGTCTTTAGTGCTTTATTAGTATGCATATGTCTTTGATGCTCCATCTGTATGTATATACAGTTGAACCAGCATCGGTATGTATATACCGTTGATGCTCCATCTGTATGTACTGTATATGCCATTGATGCTCCATCTGTATGTATATAGCATTAATGTTCTATCTGTATCTATATGTCGTTAATACTCCATCTGTATGCAAATGCTTTTGATGCCACATCTGTATGTATAAGTGTTAGATACTCGATCTGTATTCATATACTATTGATGCCCAATCTGTATATTTATATATATATATATATATATATATATATATATATATATATATAAGATAATCAGGAAGCCGGCACAGCACGTGAAAAAGTCATCGCTGCCTGGGTGCAATACGCCCAAAAATTAAGTAGAGAAGTGAAGAAGCTCGCACTCACAGGACTTATCAAAATCAAAAATGGTGTTTATTTCAATATAAGTAACTAACGTTTCCGCTTGCACTCAAGATCTTTCTCAAAGTGCAAATACAAACATTCATCAACCTTTTAAACCCAAAATGGCGGGAAATTAGGGGTAGCGACGTCAGCTGACGTGTGTAGGGAAATTCCACTGTGCAGTTAGTAATTCAAGTGAATGAAAAGCAATACATAATAAAGATACAATAGTTTCAATTACAGGCTATATACAAATGTAGACAATCTGTTACTGTTGTAGGCAAAAAGTGTCCGTTTGCAATAAAAAGTCTAATAACCTGAAGCGCAATAGACTCAATCCTTGTGTGCGCTTATGGAAAAGAAAACCCAATATACGGCCAGTCACATATCATAATAGCAGTACAGTTATATGTAGAGGCGCGACGTTACCGGCTTTCTACGGAGCATCTGGACCTCTGCATAATGGCGGCTACATATTCCACGGCTTGCTTACCGATCGCCGAGATCCGCATGTGCTGCGGCTCTGTCAGTACAGCCGCACACTCCAAGCCGCTTCCTCTTAGAAGGCTGCTCACTTCGTCGGTGCTGCGTGCAATATTCTGTGCATGTTCAGGGAACATCCGGTAATTGGATAGGTTGCCCCTGGCAACGCCTATGCGTCTCACGGCTGTCACCTCGGTGCACAAACGGGTCGGGGATATATTGTAAGTGGATGGTCCCTGTATTCTAGATGGGGGTGTGTCATGGCCAGCCATCATATTCAGGATAATGCTGTATATGTCAACTTTTGCCATATCATCCGTGTAATTCTAAGTGCTGGTTCCAGGTGGTTTTGTACTCGGTTGCCATGTTCCCAGTCCATAGCAACCAATCATTCAGGGCTTTTTGTGGGAGGGAGTCGATGCTCCACATCAGTTACGGAGTCACTATATGGCCGCTGATCATGTCAGTCTAATTCTTCCTGTAACAAAGCAAAAATTTCAGTACTCATCATATTATAGTCCAAAAAGAGGGAAAGAAAATCCAATCGTTAAAAAATAAAAAAGTGAAGAACTGAAAAAAATGAGAATGAAAAACAAAATAAATGCTGAGTGTATTGGCATGAGTTAGAGACAACAAACATGGGGGAAGAGGACAAGTGGATATCATACACAAGGGCTGGTTGACACAATGGCCCGTGGGGTCCGTAGGGTCTCCTAATGGGTATAGTTTGGAGGCGTGCTACAGGGTTTAGATTCCCACTCTTGTATATAGGTATCCTGTATCCATCAGTATCGTGCAGTAAACCGCACAGGTAAATCAATCAGGTTTAGCACTCAATGTTATAAGGTCAAAGAACCTGCACACACTGGAGTAATAGGTAGGGTCAGCCACCTAGATGTAGTCAAAAAAGGGGCTTGCGACACCTAGCCCAAACATATGTGTGTTTTAGCTATGAGTAGGTCTGTTACACAATGTGTATATAGTTTAAATAGGCTGTGACCCGTGTGGTCACACCAAAGAAAGGCTACTTGCCACTTTGTAATTGTAACGCCTGTTAAGATATGGGAGCCATTCCAACCAAAGGGTAGGGAAGGAAAAAGGGGGGGGAGGTAAGTTACATAAGACACAAACTCAAGGCCACACTCCTGGGGTATTATCATCCAAAAATAGAATATGTATAATGTTACTGAAATGGATATCAGATATTAGTTTAGAAAAAAGGAGCATAGGAAATAAGTTCATTGAGCCCACGGGGGCTCAATGTATTCAGTCGATGAATCCATCTCAGTTCAGATTGCAGCAAAAGTCTCTCACGGTCCCCTCCTCTGAGGGGATTTGGGACACAATCAATGATCATACTTCTTAGGGACGCCAGTGTGTGTTTACATTCCACGAAATGTTGTGCCACTGGGGTGTCTCCATTGCCTTTTGTTAGTGCCGCCCGGATGGACGATCTGTGGTTTGCCATTCTGTCTCTGAAGTTGGTGATCGTTTTTCCTACATACATAAGTCCACAGGGGCATTTCAGGATATAGATAATGTATTTAGAGGTACAGGTGAGTGTATGTCTGATTGGAATCTGCTTCCCCGTATGTGGGTGGGAAAATGTAGGTCCCGTTAATAGTTGTCTGCAGGTAGTGCAATCAGTACATCTGTAGTAGGGATGTAGCGAACCGCCGCCGATGTGTTCGCGAACGCCGTTCGCGAACACCGGCAAAAAATGCGGACAGTTCGCGAACAGTTCGCGAACTTCGAACATCCGAAAATCGTTCGATTCGAACGATCGAAGGATTTTAATCGTTCGATCGAAGGATTTTCGTTCGACTCGAACGATCGAAGCCATTCGATCGAATGATTTCATTCGATCCAATGGCTTCGATCGTTCGATTCGAACGAAAATCCTTCGATTTTAGCGGTCGAAGGAATCGAATGGTCGAATGGTCGAACGATTTTTGTTCGAATCGAACGCGAACTCGTATTGGCGAACGTCGCGCGACGTTCGCGAACATTCGGCGGACGCGAACAGTCGAAGTTCGCGCGAACTAGTTCGCCGGCGAACTGTTCGCTACATCCCTAATCTGTAGCATCCTGGCTTGGAGCTGGAAAGCCATGTTGTAGATGTAGGAGGCTGGTAGCAGTGTTTTGGGTCCGTGTTTACTAACTGGTCCCTCAGATTTCTGCCTCTCTTATAGGCTATCCGTGGAGGTTGTTTGAACGGTGGAGGAAGTGTTCTGTCTTTTTGTACTATCGACCAGTGTTCTTGAATGGCTTTAGTGAATGATTGAGTAGTTGGCGAATAGGTGGTCAGGAAGGTTAGTCTGTCATCCTTAGCTCTTGTTGGCGTACTGGGTATTGGGTGAAGTAGTTCAGCCTGTGTGTAACCCATAGCTCTCTGGCGGCTATGGAATAACTCATGTAGGGGATACCCCCTTTGTAGAAACCGTTCAGTAAGTTCATCCAATTGGGATTCTAGTCGTGTGTGGTTCGTGTTGTTACGTACTGTGCGGATCATCTGTGAGTATGGAATACTCCTTAGTAGGTGCGGTGGATGGCACGACATGTGATGTAGTAAGGTGTTTCTGTCAGTCGATTTCTGATAGATGGTGGTTGCAAGTTCGGTTCCTTGCTTCAACAGAAGGATATCTAAAAAGGGAATCTCATTCTGGTCAATCTGTGCCGTGAACTTGATCGGAGTGGGCAATGTGTTGAGATCGTCGACCATCTTGGTGAACAGGTCCTTTGGTCCCGTCCACAGAAGTAACAGGTCATCGATGTAACGCCAAATTCTGTAAATAGAAGACCCGTAGTTGGGGAATATATGGTGTTGTTCGAAGTGTGCCATGTACAAATTCGCGAATGCTGGTGCTAAATTAGATCCCATACTGGTGCCACTCAGTTGTAGGTAGTAACATAGTTCAAATTTGAAGTAATTGTGTTTCAGGCACAGTTCCAATAGATCAATCAGGAATTCTGTTGAGGGACGAGTAGGATCATGATGGTGTTGTAAAGCTGTCCGTATCTTCTCAATACCCTCGTCTGTGGGTATCACTGTATATAGGGAGGAGACATCCATGGTGGCCAGGAGTGTTTGAGCTGGTATCGGTTGACATTCCCTAAGTTTTACTAGCAGGTCTCCAGTGTCCTTCAAGTAGGTGGGAGTAGTTTGCACCAATGGTTGTAGGAAGTGATCCACATATATCGCCAGGGGTTGAAGAAAGGAGTCCTTGGCACTGACAATCGGTCGTCCTGGGGGGTTGAGGAGTGTCTTGTGAATTTTCGGTAAAGTGTACAGTATAGGGGTGACGGGGTGATCAGTGACCAAGAATGAGTGTGTGGACTCAGAGATGATGCCTTGCAGCAAAGCTGCATTTAAAATTGAGTCAGTCTTTTTCTTAAATGAGAGTGTCGGATCACCATCCAGTTTTTTATATACGCTAGAGTCACTAAGTTGCCGGAGGATTTCGGACCTATAATCAGAGTAGTTGAGAATGACTACCCCCCCCACCTTTATCCGCTGGTCGTATAATAATCGTGGGGTTACTTGCCAATGATCTGATGGCTTCTTTCTCAGTGTGTGATATATTGGGCCATCCTTTAGGGTCTCTTGGTTTCATTGATTCATCTGTCAGGAGGCGAGTCAAAGCTGCTATAGATTTTGGGGTATTTGGTGGTTCAAACAAGCTTTTTGTACGAAATGGGGTATAGTCCTTTGTGGTCTGTGTCCTGAAGTGATCTTTGAGTTGCATACTTCTCTGGAACCACGTGGCGGATTCAGTGGTATTGACTCATCCCCCTACACCTCTTCACCCTCAGACTGTGACACTTATACTAGGGGCAGGGGCAAACCGAGAGGCTCTTTTTCTCCACTTAATACTAACAACAGCACCAATATCTCTACACCTTCCAGTAATCTTTTTTTAGGAGCTTCCACTCGCTCAAAAACCGGGGACGGCCACACAAGAGGCGGGGCGGCATCAGACACAAGACCACCAACTCCACACTACCAACGGAGGAAGTAGTCTTTAATCTAAGCAACCATCAACTCAGCCCAGCAGAAAGAGACGTACTTTCAAAGGGCCTTTCCTTCGTCCCCACTACCAGCATTAACCAATTAGACCTGATGATAGACATACACAAGTTCCAGAGAAGTATGAAACTCAAAGATCACTTCAGGACACAGACCACAAAGGACTATACCCCATTTCGTACAAAAAGCTTGTTTGAACCACCAAATACCCCAAAATCTATAGCAGCTTTGACTCGCCTCCTGACAGATGAATCAATGAAACCAAGAGACCCTAAAGGATGGCCGAATATATCACACACTGAGAAAGAAGCCATCAGATCATTGGCAAGTAACCCCAACTACGGGTCTTCTATTTACAGAATTTGGCGTTATATCGATGACCTGTTACTTCTGTGGACGGAACCAAAGGACCTGTTCACCAAGATGGTCGACGATCTCAACACATTCCCCACTCCGATCAAGTTCACGGCACAGATTGACCACAATGAGATTCCCTTTTTAGATATCCTTCTGTTGAAGCAAGGAACCGAACTTGCAACCACCATCTATCGGAAATCGACTGACAGAAACACCTTACTACATCACATGTCGTGCCATCCACCGCACCTACTAAGGAGTATTCCATACTCACAGATGATCCGCACAGTACGTAACAACACGAACCACACACGACTAGAATCCCAATTGGATGAACTTACTGAACGGTTTCTACAAAGGGGGTATCCCCTACATGAGTTATTCCATAGCTGCCAGAGAGCTACTTCACCCAATACCCAGTACGCCAACAAGAGCTAAGGAGGACAGACTAACCTTCCTGACCAGTCATTCGCCAACTACTCAATCATTCACTAAAGCCATTCAAGAACACTGGTCGATAGTACAAAAAGACAGAACGCTTCCTCCACCGTTCAAACAACCTCCACGGATAGCCTATAAGAGAGGCAGAAATCTGAGGGACCAGTTAGTAAACACGGACCCAAAACACTGCTACCAGCCTCCTACATCTACAACATGGCTTTCCAGCTCCAAGCCAGGATGCTACAGATGTACTGATTGCACTACCTGCAGACAACTATTAACGGGACCTTCATTTTCCCACCCACATACGGTGAAGCAGATTCCAATCAGACATAGACTCACCTGTACCTCTAAATACATTATCTATATCCTGAAATGCCCCTGTGGACTTATGTATGTAGGAAAAACGATCACCAACTTCAGAGACAGAATGGCAAACCACAGATCGTCCATCCGGGCGGCACTAACAAAAGGCAATGGAGACACCCCAGTGGCACAACATTTCGTGGAATGTAAACACACACTGGCGTCCCTAAGAAGTATGATCATTGATTGTGTCCCAAATCCCCTCAGAGGAGGGGACCGTGAGAGACTTTTGCTGCAATCTGAACTGAGATGGATTCATCGACTGAATACATTGAGCCCCCGTGGGCTCAATGAACTTATTTCCTATGCTCCTTTTTTCTAAACTAATATCTGATATCCATTTCAGTAACATTATACATATTCTATTTTTGGATGATAATACCCCAGGAGTGTGGCCTTGAGTTTGTGTCTTATGTAACTTACCTCCCCCCCTTTTTCCTTCCCTACCCCTTGGTTGGAATGGCTCCCATATCTTAACAGGCGTTACAATTACAAAGTGGCAAGTACCCTTTCTTTGGTGTGACCACACGGGTCACAGCCTATTTAAACTATATACACATTGTGTAACAGACCTACTCATAGCTAAAACACACATATGTTTGGAAGGGCTAGGTGTCGCGAGCCCCTTTTTTGACTACACCTAGGTGGCTGACCCTACCTATTACTCCAGTGTGTGCAGGTTCTTTGACCTTATAACATTGAGTGCTAAACCTGATTGATTTACCTGTGCGGTTTACTGCACGATACTGATGGATACAGGATACCTATATACAAGAGTGGGAATCTAAACCCTGTAGCACGCCTCCAAACTATACCCATTAGGAGACCCTACGGACCCCACGGGCCATTGTGTCAACCAGCCCTTGTGTATGATATCCACTTGTCCTCTTCCCCCATGTTTGTTGTCTCTAACTCATGCCAATACACTCAGCATTTATTTTGTTTTTCATTCTCATTTTTTTCAGTTCTTCACTTTTTTATTTTTTAACGGTTGGATTTTCTTTCCCTCTTTTTGGACTCATAATATGATGAGTACTGAAATTTTTGCTTTGTTACAGGAAGAATTAGACTGACATGATCAGCGGCCATATAGTGACTCCGTAACTGATGTGGAGCATCGACTCCCTCCCACAAAAAGCCCTGAATGATTGGTTGCTATGGACTGGGAACATGGCAACCGAGTACAAAACCACCTGGAACCAGCACCTCGAATTACACGGATGATATGGCAAAAGTTGACATATACAGCATTATCCTGAATATGATGGCTGGCCATGACACACCCCCATCTAGAATACAGGGACCATCCACTTACAATATATCCCCGACCCGTTTGTGCACCGAGGTGACAGCCGTGAGACGCATAGGCGTTGCCAGGGGCAACCTATCCAATTACCGGATGTTCCCTGAACATGCACAGAATATTGCACGCAGCACCGACGAAGTGAGCAGCCTTCTAAGAGGAAGCGGCTTGGAGTGTGCGGCTGTACTGACAGAGCCGCAGCACATGCGGATCTCGGCGATCGGTAAGCAAGCCGTGGAATATGTAGCCGCCATTATGCAGAGGTCCAGATGCTCCGTAGAAAGCCGGTAACGTCGCGCCTCTACATATAACTGTACTGCTATTATGATATGTGACTGGCCGTATATTGGGTTTTCTTTTCCATAAGCGCACACAAGGATTGAGTCTATTGCGCTTCAGGTTATTAGACTTTTTATTGCAAACGGACACTTTTTGCCTACAACAGTAACAGATTGTCTACATTTGTATATAGCCTGTAATTGAAACTATTGTATCTTTATTATGTATTGCTTTTCATTCACTTGAATTACTAACTGCACAGTGGAATTTCCCCACACTTTATGTTCTGTCTGCACAGTGGAATTTCCCCACACACGTCAGCTGACGTCACTACCCCTAATTTCCCGCCATTTTGGGTTTAAAAGGTTGATGAATGTTTGTATTTGCACTTTGAGAAAGGCTTGAGTGCAAGCGGAAACGTTAGTTACATATATTGAAATAAACACCATTTTTGATTTTGATAAGTCCTGTGAGTGCGAGCTTCTTCACTTCTCTCTCTCTCTCTCTCTCTCTCTCTCTCTCTCTCTCTCTCTCTCTCTCTCTCTATATATATATATATACAATTGATGCTCCATCTGTATGCACTGTATATGCTGTTGATGCTCCATCTTTATGTACATGCATTTGATGCTCCATCTGTATGCATATGCACTTCATGCTTCATCTGTACATATATGCCTTTGATGCTCCATTTGTACCTATATGCATTTGAAGCTCAATCTGTACATATATGTCATTTATGATCCATCTGTATGTAAATGCTTTTGATGCTCCATCTGTATGTATATGCCTTTGTGGCTCCATCTGTATGTACATGCTTTTGATGCAACATCTGTAAGTATATGCCTTTGATGCTCCATCGGTATATATACCATTGGTGCTTCATCTGTATGTATATACCATTGATGCTTCATCTGTTTGTACTGTATATGCCTTTGATGCTCCAGCTGTATGAAAATGTCTATGATGCTTCATTTGTATGCATATGCCTTTGATGCTCCATCTGTATGTATATGTTGTTGATGCTCCATCTGTATGTATATGTTGTTGATGCTCCATCTGTATGTACTGTATATGCCTTTGATGCTCTATCTGTATGTATATGGCTATGTATTTTGGTTCTGATTTTGGACCTGTTTGCACCTTGCTCCCCCATTCATAATTTCTGCCCGACTGAATAACAAGCAAAGAGAATGCATTTCAGAGAACCCCGCAATGATGGCCATGCACTAGTGAAATTGAACACATACAAGGTTTAACATATAAATTGATTTGCTCTTGTTATATAAAGGAAGCCCAACCAAAAAGTTAGACCTTAATGGAAAGATTTACCCAAGAAAAAGACATCTGCTTTTCAAAACTCTTTAATTATGCAGAATATATCTATTCTACAAGGAAGTACTTGATTCTTAACAGGCAGGACCTTCTTAAGCTGTGCAAACATCTCCAGCTGTGGTTTAACTACATACACCTCCCATCTGGTGGAAGTTGTACTTGCAAAGCTGCTGAAGGACCCCAAGTTCAGCAACATCAACATCAACATGATAGTGTCACTATTTTGACATACTGTTGACTTATTGGCCCACTGTCGTCATCGTGTTTACTATACTTGTTCTCCAACAATTTTCTTAGATACATCCCATGCTCTACAGGGCCCCACCCTGTGTATGGGTGCAGACCACTTACCCTAAAGAGAACTCTTCTATCAGTTTGGTCATACATCTCGTTTGCTATTTTAGCTATGTAAATTAATCTCTGTAACAAGAAACATCCAGGTCCCTCCATTGACCGCAAACATACTGTCGCCCCCTCTTTAAGAAAACCCCCTTAATATCATCCTGCTGCCATCTAGTATAAAATTTCTTATTAGCACAGTTTCTGTAGTACAGTCAATAAATAAATAGGACACGGTCTGTTCCATCTAATCGCTTGCATTTTAAAGTGCATTAAAAAACGAGCTTGTTACTCCTGGGGTGTAAATTGCAATAGAACAGCAAATTACCCAAACAAACCATAAAGCAGAGTGACAGAAACATCGTATATTAAGCGAGAGACTGTCACACAAATATGAACTCTGTCCCTCTGCTAAACAGCGGTAAAAAAAACACAAAAAATGGTGGCTCAGATTTTCTCCAAGTCGTATATATTAACAAAGCCGGCACTGGAAATAAAAATGCAGAGCCGCGTGGCTCCCCTTTAATCTGCCCGCAAGGCAGCGCCGCTAATAAAGCTTTACACGTTCCAGAATTGTAGCTGGAAGAAGAGACAGCGTTGAGTCAAGCTTGGGCTGGTTACAAGACTGCTCCTGTGCCAGGACTAGTGATGAGCGAATCTGTCCCGTTTTGCTTTGCCGAAAAATTTGCGAAACAGCAAAATTTCGCAAAACACATTGAAGTCAATGGGAGTTTTATTTTTTTAACACTCCACGTGTTTTTTCTTATGGCAACTTTTTTTGTCCTAATGCATTAAAGGGGAACTATTGGAAACATTTTATATTAGCTAGAACATACTGAAATAAGAAACTTTTTAAACACCATCAATTAAAAATTCTGTACCGTTTCTGAAATAATCAAGTTTATCTTCACTATTCCTCTCTCAGCATCTGTTTCTCCTCATTCTGTCTTCATTCAGGAGTTGGGTGTGCGATGAATGATCCAATATATCTTATAGGGGGCCTCCTTTTGCCTAGAAGATGTATTAGAGCTCACTCTATTAAAATCACCAGACATCGTGTCTCTCTACATGCAGGATTTGTGCAAAATGCAGTTATTTTGTTAGATTTTGTTTGTACTGGAATCAGTTATGTGAGTGAGCTCTAATACATCTGCTAGGAAAGGAGCCCCCCTATAAGATATATTGGATCTAACTGTCAATGAATATCTGACACCCAACTGCTGCATGAAGAGAGAATGAAGAGAAACAGATGCTGAGAGAGGAATTGTGAAGATAAACTTGATTATTTCAGAAACAATGCAGAATATTTAAATGATTGTATTTAGAACATTTCTTATTAATTTTTAATTTGCGCAATAGTTCCCCGTCAATGGTCAATGGTCATTTTTTCTTATGGTGACTTTTTTTCTCCAAATGCATTGAAGTCAATGGGTGTTTTTCAATTCAGTTCAGACAGAAAAAGTTATTTTATGGTTAATCACATGAAAACTCATGAACAAGATTCAGTTCAAGGAGAAAGACTTCAATAGAGTTTTTACTTGATAAACATAGTACCATATTAGGTTGAAAAAAGACATGCCCATCAAGTTCACCCTTTTAAGTCTATGCATAATCTGCCTAACTGCCAGTTGATCCAGAGGAAGGCAAAAAAATCCTCTCCAATTTGCCTCAGAGGGGGAAAAATTCCTTCCTGACTCCAAAATGACAATGGGACCAGTCCCTGGATCAACTTGTACTATGAGCTATCTCCCATATCCCTGTATTCCCTCACTTGCTAAACACCATCCAACCCCTTCTTATACCTACTATCTAATGTATCAGCCTGTACCCCAGATTCACTTCCCAGCTCTCCCTGTAACACCCCTTTCCCTCCTCTAATCTCATTGGCTCCCTCCTGTCTGCTGGGAGGAGCTACTGGTGAATAAAGCATCCAACCCCTTCTTATACCTATCTAATGTATCAGCCTGTACCACTGATTCACTTCCCAGCTCTCCCTGTAACACCCCTTTCCCTCCTCTAATCTGATTGGCTCCCTCCTGTCTGCTGGGAGGAGCTACTGGTGAATAAAGCATCCGACCCTTCCTTATACCTATCTAATGTATCAGCCTGTACCACTGATTCAGGGAGACAATTCCACATCTTCACAGCTCTCACTGTAACAAACCCCTTCCCAATATTTAGCTGGAACCTCTTTTCTTCTAATCAGAATGGGTGACCTTGTGTCAGCTGGAAAGACCTACTGGTAAATAAATCATTAGAGAGATTATTATATGATCCCCTTATATATTTATACATAGTTATCACATCACCCCTTAAGCGACTCTTCTCCAGCGTGAACATCGCCAATTTGGCCAGTCTTTCCTCATAGCTAAGATTTTCCCTTTACCAGCTTAGTTGCCCTTCTCTGTACCCTCTCTAATACAATAATGTCCTGTTTGAGCAATGGAGACCAGGCCTGCATCTGTGGTGTGGCCACAAAAGCCCGGGCCTAGGGCGGCAAAAATTTAGGGGTGGCATGCCGCCCAGCCACATCACGGGGGACTCAAAGCCCCGACAGTGCTCCGGTGATTGAAAATGTGGTCGCGCATCGCGCAGCGCAGCACTGGCACCGTGCGGGCTTGGGGTGCTGCGACTCGAAATCCGGCCCTGATGGAGACCAAAACTGTACGGCATATTCTATTCTGGGGCCTCACCAGCACTCTATACAGTGGAAGAATGACCCCCTCCTCCTGTGAATTTCTGCCCCATTTAATACAGCTCAAGACCTTATTTGCCCTTGATGCTGCTGACTGGCATTGCTTGCTACAGCCAATTTGCGCGATTTGCCACCGGCGAATAAATTCATGAAACGGGCGTGAAAATTTGATGCTGAAAGTTCGCCGGCATCCAAAAAAAAATGGGTGTCGGTGTCAAAAAACGGACGCTGGCGTCAAAAACGAGATGCTGGCCCCATTTATTTTTTTCAATTTTTTGCCGTTTTGCGCGAGATTTTGCGGGATGGGCAAATTTTGGTACAAACTAATCACATCTACTGCTCTCCTGCTGTCCAGCATCTTACTTACCTCATCTTAAAAAGCAATTCAACTGACATGACCTATCCTTCATAAAGCCCTGCTGATTGTTGCACATAATGCCATTCACTAGGACAACATTTTGCATGTGATCCCTTAACAAGCCTTCAAATAATTTGCCCACCACAGATGTCAAACTTACTGGCCTATAATTACCAGGCTGAGCTCATAATCCCTTTTTAAATATTGGAATGAGATCAGCTTTCCTCCAATCCATAGGCACCATACCAGATGAAAGAGAATCTGAGAAAATCAGAAATAGAGGCTAAAATTGAACTAAGCTTTCTTAGAACCCAGGGGTTCTGGGTCATTAGAGATCACTAGATCCAGAATAGCATTTTTTCTGGTTGGCTTCTTAACAATTTGTGCCATAAAATTGTCATGCTACAAATTTATAAACTTGTTCCCATTAACTGATCTGGCAGTACTGTTGCTCCAGTCAATATCTGGGTAATTAAAATCCCCCATTATCATTACTTTACCCAAACTAGCAGCCTTTTCTATTTGCATCAGGAGCTAAGCCTCCTCCTCGTCACTTACATTAGGGGGTCTATAGCATACGCCTACAATTAATTTGCTGGACTCTTTACAATTGGTGAAGAACTCCACCCATAAGACTTCTGCCCCCTCATTTTCTAACATCACCTCCACCTTTATATTAGCAACACTCTATAAATGCACTAAATGTATCTACCAATTTACCCCAAACAGAGAAAAGAAAAAGCTGTTTGTCTCAGTTAGATCCCACTCAGAACACACAGCAGTCAATTATTTGCACTTACTCCCTCCTTGCACCCAGCACTCCCAGCATGTACAGTATAAGTGATAATAGTTTTTCTAAATTGCATCACAAATTGAATGTTGCCCATGGGTTTTCACTAGTGATGAGAGAATTTTTTTGCCAGGTTTTGCCTTGAAAAAGACGACCCATTGACTCCAATGGGTGAAAAAATGTGTCGCTCATAGATTTTGCCATTTTGCAAATGGGTCGCATTTGTAAAAAGGCAAAGGTAAACCTTTTTCTCACTGAACTGAATCAAGATCTGTGTCTCATAAATAAAATAAGCCACTAAGCCCGAGCAGACAGTATGCTGGGAGTTGCAGAGATTGTATCCTCCTAGGTTTTGGCTATGCCTGGTTATGACACAATCACATCCCAAACCTTGCCCCTCCCCTATGTGGATAAAATCAGGTGACTCCCAGAAAATCCATGTGGGTTTATCAGCAAGTACACGTTTGTGCAAAATATTAACTCTAACCCTGAGGGGCCCATTCACTAAGTTCGAGTGAAGGAATAGAAGAAAAAATACTTTGAATTTCGAAGTGTTTTTTTGGCTACTTCGACCATCGAATGGGCTACTTCGGCTACGACTTCAACTTCGAATCGAATGATTCGAACAAAACATCGTTCAACTATTCGACTATTCTATAGTCGAAGTACTGTCTCTTTAAGAAAAAACTTCAACCCCCTAGTTCGCCACCTAAAAGCTACTGAAGTCAATGTTATTCAATGGGGAAGGTGCCCATAGGCTTGGCTATCTTTGATCAAACGATTATTCCTTCGATCATTCGATCGAATTATTTGTGCAAATTCCTTCGACTTCGATATTCGAAGTCGAAGGATTTTAATTCGGCAGTCGAATATCGAGGGTCAATTAACCCTCGATATTCGACCCTTGGTACATCTGCCCCTGAGTGTTGTATCTAGAATCTCGGCCATAAAGCAAGACAGCGCTGCTGTACTGAAAAGGAAGTCAAGGAAGAAAGGAAATGTGAAAATAGGGAAATCCAGTCCTCTGTTCAAGCAAAGTGAATCAAATCGATAAACACATCGTTAAGCAAACATACTTTACTTTGAAAAGTGTCGCTTTGAAAAAAAACCCAAAAAAACCCGATGTGATGAAGTAGAGGATTTTTAGCACAAGCAATCTCTGTGCCTGTCACTGCTGAACAGTAGTGATGGGTGAATTTATTCGCCAGGCGCGAATTCGCGGCGAATTTGCGCGATTCGCCGTCAGCGAATAAATTTGCGAAACGGCCGCGAAAATTCGTGGAAAAAATTCGCCGACGTCAAAATTTTTTTTCGAAAAAACGGCCAAATACCGGCGCCAGCGTCGAAAAACGGGCGCCGGCGTCAAAAACGAGACGCCGGCGCCGTTTCGTGAATTTTTCGCCGTTTCGCGAATTTCGCGCGAAATTCGCGAATTTTTCGCCGATACTGCACAAATTCGCCCATCACTAATGAACTGGAGCAAGTGCAGCGAATGAACGGAGAGTTGCAGAGATTCCCTCGCATGTTTAACCTATGTTGAATAATTTACCATATCTTTAAAAGCCAGGCTGAAAGGCCAAGCAAGTGTTTAGCAGTGGGCAATTAAGACCATATAAGCAGCAATAATACAACCGCGTAGGACACCTCTCAGCAAGGTTTATGGTATAAACGAGGCTGTGTGCCTGGCGCCAGGAACAGCATTGTGGAAATTAACTCTTTGCCAACCAGCAGGGGCGTACAAACTGCATTCCTATATACGTCTACTGGAACTGATTCGCTCTGGGTCAATGGATCTACTATAAAAACGCTTCCCAACTTATTCCATCCCTATCCACTTTATCACATATCATGGATAACGGACCAAATTCCCAAATCTGGTAGAGGGCAGACAGACTGCAGAGAACAGTGTGTAACTCACACCAGGGGCCCCACGGCTAATTCATTTTAGCTAATTATCCAGAGGTTGTCCTTTTTTTTATCAATATATGTTGAAATTTCTCAATAATTTGGGCCTCATGGGCCCCCTATACCCCCTGGGCTCCCCTGCTGGTCTGCTCCTCTGTAGTTATGTCCTTGTGGTGGGGGGGTTACTTGCCATGTTGGCAGGATGGACAACTGGGTCCCACTACAACTAACATTGTAACCAGGGGGTAAAAATATAGGGGCACTGGAACTAGTGAGCTGGTACCCCTAGGGGAGCCCAGAACATGCCAATATACTACATTGGATACCCCTATGACTTTGTAAGGCGTAAAGGGGGCTCAACCAAATATTTGAACCCCAATGTTCAATCAATCTGCCCCAAGGCCAGCCAGCAATCATGCCCTCCTCCACACAATCAAGGAGCCCTGCGTGCCCACCTCTTGAGCCATCAATCCACGCATGCTCTCCAACGCCCTTTACCTAGAAACAGGAGCCATACCAGACCTTCCAACCAGGTCCGGACTGAGAATTAAAATAGGCCCTGGCATTTCAGGTACACAGAGGCCCAAACAGCCCACATAGAGGCCCAAACAGCCTCCACCAGACCACTAAATACTGACTTTCTATGGGACCTTATAGCAGCCCCTCTGGCATTTGCCACAACCCACAGATTGCCAGATCCCTACCCACTTTATCACATATCATGGATAACGGACCAAATTCCCAAATCTGGTAGAGGGCAGACAGACTGTAGTGAACAGTGTGTAACTCACACCAGGGGCCCCACGGATAATTCATTTTAGCTAATTATCCAGAGCCCTTTACCTAGAAACAGGAGCCATACCAGACTAGGGTTGCCACCTTACCTTCCAACCAGGTCCGGACTGAGAATTAAAATAGGCCCTGGCATTTCAGGTTCACAGAGGCCCAAACAGCCCACATAGAGGCCCAAACAGCCTCCACCAGCCCACTAAATACTGACTTTCTATGGGACCTTATAGTAGCCCCACTGGCATTTGCCAGAACCCACAGATTGCCAGTCTGGGCCTGCTCCCAACTAATTCTGGACAGGGAGGCATGGCCATGACGTAGTGGGAGACGGACCGCGACATTGCGGCGGTGGGCCATTACGGTGGAGACGGTTGGCTGATTGCCGCGTCAATCACATTGAATCCTGCCTGGTTTTCCTAACTTGGAAGTTAAGTTGTCAAAACCGGACAGGTGGCAACCCTACCCAAAATTCTAAAGCTTGGGCAGATCTATCAATGTGGCAAGTGGGCGGCATGCTGCCCCTAAAATTTTGCTGCCCTAGGTCCAGGCCTTTGTGGTCTTGACACAAATCTTGGCCTGACAATGTTTGAAGGCCTCTTAAGCAGAAGGAACACATGTGGAAAAAGGTGTATTGAGAGCTCTGCACCTTCCCAAGGCAGGAGTCAAGTACATTCTAGAGCACTTTATTTTGCACTTTGCCCCAGATGCAGCACATTGTGTACAGGGAAGGCAGAATGCTATTGCTGTACAATTTATACAAGGGTTCTGGATCACTCCAGTTCCTCTCTGGGTTTAGTTTCCATTCTAGAAAACAAATGGTTTGAATGGAAATGGATGGAGGGAGTAGAGGATTGACACATGGATACGTATAGAGCAGCACATATCACTGATTTGATGGGGCTTAATTGAATCCGACCCACAGAGCCAACAACCTTTGCTGCGTGTGAGCTAATAAAGCAGCGCCGAGGAAACACTCGTTATTTGTGCAAGGGAAGTGGCCTGTCGCCGGCTTTACAGCCTTTACCTGATTGACTTCCATCCACTTTTATTCCCACCCTGAGGTTTAACGGTCCGATTGTGGCCAAAACACTCAACGGCTGCAGGGCTTCCCACTGAGTCTGTGATGTGAAATGTAAAAGGTAACAGCGTAAAGAAAAAACCCATTGTAGCTGAATTATTGGGGCAGAACTTTAATTGTACCCTGAAGGGCCCCTTGACCTTTGATTAGTGATTTCCCATCATGCTTTGCTAATGAATACAACTAGCACTGCTGTTTCATTACTGACCTTAATTCAAGCACAGGGGTCACTTACTCTGTTATTCTGTTTAATATAAGCCATGGGCATGTTACTGGACTTTAAATCCCAGCATCCTCCAGAACATTATTCATATTACCAAAGCATGCTGGGATGACTGCAAAATTATATATGCCATATGATTACATTTTAAATAATTATGTTTTTTCTATTTTTAATGGACGCTAAGCATATCTCCCTCCCTACGATACCCAACAGCCCCCAACATTCCCGATCATTTAGTAAATCCCCTAGACGTTCTACAGCAGTGAGAGGTGCAAAATTGGCACTTGGAATTAAGCCTCCCCGCACTTGCCAATTAGTGGCGTAACTAGATGATATTGGGTTCCAACACAAATTTATTTTAGGGTCCCCAATATATCCAGAGATTGACCTGTTTTATCAAGATACGTTTAAAGGGGACCTGTCAACCAGACATAAAAAGCTGTATAATAAAAGTCCTTTTCAAATTAAACATGAAACCCAATTTTTTTTCTTTATTAAGACATCCATACCTGTTATAAACTTGTTTAAAAATCTCAGCTGTCAATCACATCTTGTTTTCCCCTCCTCCATGCCTTAGAGGCGGGGCAGGCAATTACTTTCACTTTTGATTCTGCACTTCCTAGAAGTCACTTTCCCACTCCCTCCTGACCATCTAATTGTGACGCCAGTGCATGGCCTTTGGCATCAGGTACCCCATTCTGGAAAATAAACAAGATTTTGGCATGATGCAAAACTTTCCTTAAAGGGATACTGTCATGGGAAAAAATTTTTTTTCAAAATGAATCAGTTAATAGTGCAGCTCCAGCAGAATTCTGCACTGAAATCCATTTCAAAAAAGCAAACTGATTTTTTAATATTCAATTTTGAAATCTGACATGGGGCTAGACATATTGTCCATTTCCCAGCTGCCCCAAGTCATGTGACTTGTGCTCTGATAAACTTCAATCACTCTTTACTGCTGTACTGCAAGTTGGAGTGATATCACCCCCTCCCTTTTCCCCCCCAGCAGCCAAACAAAAGAACAATGGGAAGGTAACCAGATAGCAGCTCCCTAACACAAGATAACAGCTGCCTGGTAGATCTAAGAACAACACTCAATAGTAAAATCCCATGTCTCACTGAGACACATTCAGTTACATTGAGAAGGAAAAACAGCAGCCTCCCAGAAAGCATTTCTCTCCTAAAGTGCAGGCACAAGTCACATGACCAGGGGCAGCTGGGAAATTGACAAAATGTCTAGCCCCATGTCAGATTTCAAAATTGAATATAAAAAAATCTGTTTGCTCTTTTGAGAAATGGATTTCAGTGCAGAATTCTGCTGGAGCAGTTCTATTAACTGATTCATTTTGAAAAAAATTTTTTTCCCATGACAGTATCCCTTTAATAACAGTGTCCACAAAATGGCGGCTGCCTGCTTTATGTCAATTCCAAGACTAACAGAAACAAGATTTAAACAATTTATATAGTGTAAGTTAAGTTTATTTTGCTTGATTAACAGGCCCGGATTTGCGGCAAGGCCGCATAGGCCCGGTCCTAGGGCGGCAAAAAAATAGGGGCGGCATGCCGCCCAGCCGCATTATGGGGACGCGTGCTTCCCCATTCATTTACAGCAGCTGCGCCGGCGTTTTTTCGCCGGCGCGCTGAGAAAGTGAGGTGAGGTGGGCGCTAGGACCGCGCGGCCGCCTGGTCGGACCGCGCGGCCTAGGGGCGCGCCTCAGAGAAATCCGGCGCTGTTGATTAATATAGTAAAATAGGATTTGGAATTAGTTCTTAGGGTGAGAGGTCCCCTTTAAATTGCTCATTAATTTGGGCCTCATGGGGCCCCCTGTACCTCCTGGGCCCCTCTGCAGCCACAGGGTCTGCTTCCTCTGTAGTTACACCCATGCTTGCCATTATCCACCTTAATCTACCACCCCTCCCTTACGATGCCCCCTATAATCCCTTTGTCTTCCCCTCACCTCCCTTTCAGTTCTATTATCCCTATTCCCATGCAAGCGACGGCCGTCCCTCATCACAAATCGCTTGATCCTGCCCCGGTGACAGTCTGAACGTTAACTTTCTGCATCCGTCACGTACATAATTAAAGAGGGTGACAGAAGAGCTTAAGTGAGTCGGCGTTAAAGTGAGATTTGTTTCTCTCTATGTCGAAGCTCCCCATCATTTCGCTGTAATTTGTCCAAATGTCCGTTGGGTGTCAGGGAGAAATCCAATTTATCATCTCATTCGACCCCAGTGCAACTAATTTATGAAAATTCTTATTATGTCAGCGTCCAGCTCAGAAACTCCTTGTAAATTGTCTAAGACGTCTATTTAATCACACAAAGATACAGACCCTGTGGGGAGCAGAATATTGTCCATAGACTGGAACTGCCAGGAAATATCATTGACTCTACTGCCTCCCAGATCCGACTTGAGAAGCCTTTTTAGCAAAGATGTGAGTCGTCATAATACGACTCCCGATTCCATCTGACCATCATATTATTTGTGCAGTAAAGAGGCTCCTGGTACAGGATTTGATTGTGTTTTCCCCGATATCCAGCCAGACCGGTTTCGACCCTGATGGGGAGCAAAACATCCTTTCCAAGCCAAGGGGATTTATATGAAGTCATACCTCTCAGCTGTCCCGTTTTTCACGGGACAGTACCGATTTTGACAGCTCAGCCCACAGTCCCGGGTTTATTACTGAAATGTCCCGACTTTCTCTTTGATCTCCTACACTGAACAGCCAGAAAAAGTTCTTTCTAAAACTTAATTGGCTTATGGCAGAGGGCCCAGAATAGATACACCTTTGTAACAATTTAAGATAAGCAAATTGTAGAAGGCAAACTTCCACCAGACAGTATATTCAAAATGAAAAAAGTTTATTGTGTCCACAGCCTTACGCATTTCATGTCATAAACACTTAATCATAGCGTTTATGACATGAAATGCGTAAGGCTGTGGACACAATAAACTTTTTTTTACTTTGAATATACTGCCTGGTGGAAGTTTGCCTTCTTTGACTGCCTGCGCCAAAGATTTTTCGGACCGTCCGCCCCCCCCCCCATGCTTAGGGCTCAGGATGGTGCACCTGGGCCTCTTCCTTGATTTGGTGAGTAATCACTTTCTACTTGGAGACCCTAAATCTCAGATTTATTAAAGAAACCATTGTAACTATTTAAGATAAGCAGATTTCTTGGGGAAACTGTGACTTGAAGCTTAAAGGGCCATTCGCCTTCATTAGCAGAACTGTAATAACATATAAAAACCACAGAAATGTGTTCAGACTTTCATAACCTGCCAAATTTTATAAAATGGAAATAGGGGTATAGCCATATAAATGGGTGTGGTCAGAAAATTCATTAGCGGTCCGCTCGGCAACACTTTGGGGTAAATTTATCAAAGAGTGAAGTTCCGACACTAGAGTGAAATTCTGCAGCTTTCAATTAATTTCTATGGGATTTTGAAAGGCGTATTTATCAATGGGTGAAGTGAAAGTTCACCCTTTGATAAATACGCCTATAAAAATCCCATAGAAATGAATGGAAAGTGGCGGAATTTCTCTCTAGTGGCAGAACTTCACTATTAACTTCACTCTTTGATAAATATACCCCTTTTTGTCTCCCTTTCTATTTCCAGAATGTTGGGAGGTACGTGAAGTTGCTCCTCCCTTTGCTCTTTTTTCACCGCCTCTGCTATTCTAGGGAGGTTTTCACTAAATGCTGGAACTTTGCTGCCAGGATTTGGGCACTGACCCCGGGGCGAGCAGACCTGTAATTCAAGTTCATCCCACAGCTGGATTGAGATCAACACCATAAAAGGAATGAAAATATTTTTTTAATAGACTTGAGTTGCCCTTTAATTTTAAAGAAAACCACCCATTTAATGATTAAACTTCACTCCCGTAATACTAACAGACTTTGCATGAAGAATAACATAGAGTTTCGCTGCCGAACAATTAAACTCGCCAGGATTCAAAGACTTTGGTTCCCAACAGCCGGATATTTAAAGGCCAATGGAACGCTGACGTCTCCAGGGAGCAAATTGTTTGGGAAGAGTGGGGATTTCAGCTGTGCGCCTACAGAATTGTAAATCAGCATTCAGCTTCCAAGCAAACATTGGATGAATCAGAACATTAATGTAAAATAATATTCATATCCTTCCTACAGATTCATTGACTGTTGCTCAGAGACACAACCGACCGGTGGAAGTACATTATTATTACTAAAATAAGTCCGTTATATATGTATGCATATATGCACTGATGAGCGAACTTCTCCCGTTTGGCTTCGCCGAAAAATAAAAATTCACAAAAAATTCATGTTACTCGAAAATTGACACCCGCGTCAATTTTGGAGGCGCGTCCGAAAAATCCATGGCGTCAATTTTGACACAGGCATTAAAGTCAATGGGCGTCCAAATTTTTTTGACACAGGCAAATTTTTCTGAATTTATTTGTGGGCCGCGAAATTTTGTGAATTTATTTGTGGGCTGCGAAATTCGCAGCGAATTTGCACTAGACAAATTTATTCGCTCATCACTACTGACCCGCTAATTGTCGTTTTATTATAAGGGATAAGGTACCCCTACTGTAAATGATAAGGATATTAGAAGTCACTGTCTGAGGGGTTGTTCTGTGACCATATAAAGACACAAGGCTGCAGGCTGAGTTATACAGGGAACTCTGAGTATCACTCATGTATTATAAGGGATAATGTACCCCCTACTGTAAATGATAAGGATATTAGAAGTCACTGAGGGGTTGTTCTGTGACCATATAAAGGCACAAGGCTGCAGGCTGAGTTATACAGGGAACTCTGAGTATCACTCATGTATTATAAGGGATAATGTACCCCCTACTGTAAATGATAAGGATATTAGAAGTCACTGAGGGGTTGTTCTGTGACCATATAAAGGCACAAGGCTGCAGGCTGAGTTATACAGGGAACTCTGAGTATCACTCATGTATTATAAGGGATAATGTACCCCCTACTGTAAATGATAAGGATATTAGGAGTCACTGAGGGGTTGTTCTGTGACCATATAAAGACACAAGAATTCAGGTTGCGTTATAACACTAGACAAATTTATTCGCTCATCACTACTGACCCGCTAATTGACGTTTTATTATAAGGGATAAGGTACCCCTACTGTAAATGATAAGGATATTAGAAGTCACTGAGGGGTTGTTCTGTGACCATATAAAGACACAAGGCTGCAGGCTGAGTTATACAGGGAACTCTGAGTATCACTCGTGTATTATAAGGGATAATGTACCCCCTACTGTAAATGATAAGGATATTAGAAGTCACTGAGGGGTTGTTCTGTGACCATATAAAGGCACAAGGCTGCAGGCTGAGTTATACAGGGAACTCTGAGTGTCACTCATGTATTATAAGGGATAATGTACCCCCTACTGTAAATGATAAGGATATTAGAAGTCACTGAGGGGTTGTTCTGTGACCATATAAAGGCACAAGATTGCGTTATATATATATATATATATATATATATATATATATATATATATATATATATATATATATATATATATATATAATTCAGGTTGCGTTATAACAGGATCACTCAATTATTATAAGGGATAACGTATCCCCTATTGTACAATATTAGGTTATGAGAAGTCACTGATGAGCTGTCCAAGGGTCTGAAGTTAAATGAAGCAGGAGATCCCACTGTCCGTGGTACTGATCAGTTAACAGACTCCTCAGTCTTCCAGCCTGGTGATCCCTACTCGCCTGGTGCAGAGGGAATTAATCAGACAGACGCCAGGCTAAGTTATATACGTCTTTGCTTTCTCTGCCTATGTCCATAGCCCACTCATTATTTTATTGCCGCTGTATTGTATTCAGACAATGGCATTAAATCACTACCAGCATCATAAATAAATAACCCTCTCTCATGAACACAAAAAGGACTAAAAAGCAATTTTATTTTGTTCATCATTTCTTTTTAGTCACGCCTGGTTGTTAAAGTATAGACCGACCGGAAATTGAAATGCACGAAAGGAATCCTATTTATTAAATGCCGGCCCCTTAAATAGAAAATTGATCTGTAATTTTGTGGGGCTTTTATTGCCCTTTATTTGTATAATGGAGACTGGTCCTGGAACAAAGATGTTGGATTATCACCTCATCTTAACAAGGACAAATAAATCAGTTTCATTAAATCCTTGTAAATAGTAGTTTATATCTAGGACCCTTATTTAACAGGAACAACATTTCCATCGCTGCTTTATAAATATATAATCGATTTTCATCAGATATTTTGTGTAACATTATATTCAGCGAGAAGTATAAGAAACAATGATGTCCGTTTAATCTGAAGATAATAACTTTAAAATTATAATTTTGGGGCTTGGGGGGGGTAAAAACGGGACAGGGGAAACTTATTTAGCAAATACATATAAAGATTCATTGATGACAACCAATGCAGTGAGCAAAGCGCATTGTCCTGTATATCTCACCATGATTTTTAATGATGCAACATTTTCCGCATTATTCCCACGTAATTATGGCTGTGCAGGGAGTTGCGCCTACTGCAATTACACCCAACCTGTTCATGTATGTTGTAGCAAAGCAAATGCAATTGGCAGCTCATATTCTTGGGACTGGGTCATTTACAGCCCTCGCCATCAAAATAATATTCGCTTGTTTTTTTTTTGGGTGCTAGTCTCTTGCACCTATTGGAAAAGCCTGGTGTGGGAACCCTGGAATTATTATTCCTTCAGGATGGCAATAGTTCCAGGATCCCCATGCATCAATAGGTGCATCTGTGTTCAATTCAGAAGAGGATACAGGAGAATGCAATGGTGCTTGGCACAGCTTTACAGAAGGAGAAGGAGTGAGCTAAGACACAAGCACCTGTAATGAATAGTATGGGCAGTACACACACAGCAATTACACCCATTTTAATGCAACTGTCAGAACTGGTGCTCAGTAGTAATAGTTCCCAAGAAGACTTCCAACCCCCAATTGGTCCATACACCTCTGGGCCCCCAAAGCTCCCCCTCAGTTTGCTCCACATGCCACCTGACCCAACCAAACCCACCACTGCTGCTTGCTACCTCTTGCTCTGAGTCTCTCTATTCAGTGGATTAACTATAGAGGAAGGGGGCCTGGGGAACAGGGGGACCTGGACTATGGGGTCGGCTTCCTCTATATCTAACATGAAAACCCTCCCTCCCCAACTGCTCTTTTACCTCCAGAGGGGAAGAGGGGTGCACAAGTCGGCTCAGGGTGTGGAATGTGCAGATGTGGGGCTGGGAGTAGCCGGAAGGGTTGGGAGGATGGAGATCAGAGTGCTCTGGCCCCTGTGAAGATTTTTTTCGGGAGGTCCGATGTACTCTAGTTACCCCACTGTTTCTATCCCAAGTCCCACTGATCCTCTACCTTACCGATTGTGCCTCTCCTATTGCCCCACAACATGGCTCTTCTGCTTACTCTTTGTTCTGGCCCTGGCGACTTCACTTGCAGCAACATTTGTAAATGATTTCTATGGAAAGTTATGTGGTTAGTCGCCAACTCCAGAACCAGTGGCAAAACCCCAGAAGAAGCAGACCCAGTAGTTGCAGGAGGTGCCTCCAAAATAGGGGTTCAGTGAAAACCTGGAACGAATTGTATTCTAACTTTGTTTATCCACCTGTGCCGCACAGCTTTGGTGGGGACCCTGAGAAATATTGTTTATTGGGCGACCTGAGGACTTCAGATCACAACCCAAACAGTGAGACTAGTAACTTATTCATTGGCTACTAGGGATGCAACAAATCCAGAATTCAGTTCAGGATTTGGCCAGGATTCACAGGGCAGGAAAAAGTAGTAGGAGAGTGGGCACGTGCCTAGGGCGCAAAGCTGGGGGGCAACAGGCACGTACCTCCTCTGTCGCTTACCCCCAGTTCCGTCCCCTCTCTGGCGGGCTCTGCGCTATCTACTTCTTTTTTCACTCCTGCGAGTGCCAATTCGCGCATGCACAGGAGCTAAGCTAGTGCTGAAACAGCCCGGCTTGTCTAGAGCATCTGTGCGTCACGGGCCCGGCCCTGAGGATTTGGCTTTTTTCAGCAGGATCGAATCCTTCTGCCCAGGTGAACATAATCAGAATTTGCATATGCAAATTAGGGACGGGAGGGAAATCGTGTGACTTTTTGTCACAAAACAAGGAAGTAAAAAATGTTTTCCCCTTCCCACTCCTAATTTGCATATGCAAATTTGGATTCGGATATGGTTCGGTATTCGGCTGAATCTTTCGGAAGGATTCGGCAGAATCCAAAATAGTGAATTCGGTGCATCCCTACTGGCTAGCCAGCATTTCATGCAATACACCTAATACAGGTTGCACTCATACTCACATTATTCTCTCTGGAATGTCCAACATGATGCTAATGGAACCAGGCAAAACACCCCTACATGCAATGCATTGATCTTGTCGCATGGAACAAGGACCCACTGACCCCACTTGTTACCCACCCAAGGAAAGTCCTATGAGTCTGTGTACTGTTAATAGAGAACACAGAGCCTTTATTTCCCACCCCTTCTTTCTCTTTCTCCTCTGTCCGTTTCTCCTGGGTCGCATTATTTCTTTCTCTTGCCTGGAGAAAAGAGTGGGCAGAGCAGAGTGTAGTTCATCTGCGAGTGCCACTGACACGTCTTTATTAGGGATGTAGCGAACTGTTCGCCGGCGAACTAGTTCGCGCGAACTTCGACTGTTCGCGTCCGCCGAATGTTCGCGAATGTCGCGCGACGTTCGCCAATTGGTGTTCGCGTTCGATTCGAAGTAAAATTTCGTTCGACCATTCGACCATTCGACCGTTCGATCGCTAAAATCGAACGATTTCCATTCGTTCGAACGATTATAAGCATTCGATTGAATTAAAATCATTCGATCGAATAGCTTCGATCGTTCGATTCGAACGAAAATCCTTCGATCGTACGAATAAAATCCTTCGATCGTTTGATCGAACGATTTTATCGAGCGTTCGAAGTTCGCGAACTGTTCACGAACTGTTCGCTTTTTTGCCGGTGTTCGCGAACGGCGTTCGCGAACACATTAACGGCAGTTCGCTACATCCCTAGTCTTTATATCAGTGAGTGAGGTACCCATCTGATTACAGCTTTCACTGCTCAGCCATTTATATCCCAAGCTCTCATCACTGCGGGCAACGACTCCTGCTTCACTCCATCTCTGACACTTACTCGTTGCATTGCTCTCGCCTTGTGAGCTGAGGCTGCTAGCAGCAGTGCAACATAAAGCATTAATGTTGATACAAACCATTTATATTTATATCCTTTCACCCATGTTTTAATTATTCAATGCACAGGATTCTTGGAGGAAGCCGCCATGACGTTCTCAGGAAATCAATCTATTTCTTGGCATGGAAACATCTCGCCAACAATAGGAATGGCGGTGTATCTACCCCTGAGACTCTGTTTAAAGGTCAACAAAATGATGTTCATAAACAAAACAAAATACAGGTATGGGACCTGCTATCCAGAATGCTCGGAACCTGGGGTTTTCCGGATAATGGATCTTTCCGTAATTTGGGTCTTCATGCCTTAAGTCTACTAGAAATTCATTTAAACATGAAATAAACCCAATAGGCTGGTTTTGCTTATTGGCCTATTGGGTTTATTTAACGTTTACATGATTTTCTAGGAGACTTAAGGTATGAAGATCCAAATTGCGGAAAGATCTATTATAGGCAAGCATTATAACAGGTCCCAAACCTGTATATGTGTTTGTATTTCTGTCCAGACATGTCTCCATATCATTCTCTCTATCCATCTTTCCATAAGTACCTGCTGTAATTGCCCTCACCGGCTATAAACATTCACAGTGCAATCAAAGTTCAGAATTAAGCAAGAGAGATCTCTTCCATGAATTCTGCTGTGCCAATAAAGTCTGAGAAACAAATAACAAGGTATGACAGAGTACTAAAATGACTATTAAAATGTACCATGTGAAGAGGACTTGATTTTGAGAAAAATCTGTAAAATACTGTATTCTGTATACAGAATAAAATTAACGTACGCCCCATGATCATATCATCTATCATGATGATAGATACGGAGCGCTACCAGCTTCAGCCATTAAAATGTGGAGTTGTTGATGGACTTCTTTCACATTGGCGACGAGGACTGAGATATCTCTGTGTCAAGGAATGAAAATACTTCCATTTGTTATGCTTTTCACTTAAACATATTATTTGTTCTTCAATAACTATAAAGCAAGAAAGCAGAGGAGGTTCGGTGCCTCGTAGAAGTATTACTACACAGCGTAGGGACATCATGGCAAGTAAAGCAGTTGAGTAGAGCTACAGTACTTTGCCTGTGATACGAGGAAGACATCAACTGGTTGTAATTCAATTGAAAAGGAGAAGTACAGTAGTTAGCGGTTCGGTGTCACTGTATGGAATTACCGTAACAATAGAACAATGAGTGTGATATTTAAATGGTAATGTAGAACCGTGCTCAGATGGCTCATCCGGTACCACCATGTCATGTCCACTTGGATCACTCCTATTGAAATGAATGTTTCTTGTTCCATAGGGGTGCCACGTGCACTGTGTGAAACGTAATGACAAAACAAAATTTATATCATCAGAGCAGGGCTATTTGGAAAAGCATGTGACATATAACATGATGAGGAGAAGTAGTACCGTATATACTCGAGTATAAGCCGACCCAAGTATAAGCCAAGGTACCTAATTTTACTTACGAAAACCGGGAAAACTTATTGACTCTAGTATAAGCCTAGACACAACTAAGACCGTTGGACAAGCAGGTATAGCCGGTAATTTTTGGTAAAATTAAACTACATTTCGTTCCTTTTATTAAGAGAAAGTTCCCATGTATAACCCTTTATGCTGCAATCACTACAGCGCAAAACTAAATCACTGAAAATTTGTCCCCCCCAGTGGATTTATATTACAGACATTTTTCAGCTGAGACAAAATATACTGAAATAGATATATTATGAAGACAGCTGCCTTACCGGTAAATTTGCTCCAACGGGAGGGGAGAGGAAGCTGCTCATTTGTAGTAGGCGCCGAGCACCTTCAAGGATTTTTCGACTGGTGGGGCCGGGTTGCCCAGAGTTGTTTAATTTTATCTAGAGCAGTGATCCCTAACCAGTGGCTATTGAGCAACATGTTGCTCTCCAACCCCTTGGATGTTGCTCCTCGTGGCCTCAAAGCAGGTGATTATTTTTGAAATCCAGGCTTGGAGGCAAGTTTTGGTTGTATAAAAACCAGGTGTACTGCCTCCTGTAGGCTGCCAGTCCACATAGGGGCTACTAAATAGGCAATCACAACCAGGGTCGGCCTAGCGCAGTCGGGGCCCACCGGGTACTGAACCTCGGGGGCCCCCGCGTGCATGCGCAAAAGCCGGTGCGACATGCACATGCGCAGGCACGCATGGGCGAACAACCGGCCCACCATGCGCATGCTCTACCGACGAGCACACTTTGCCGCACAATTTTTTTTTGTTCGGGGGCCAATCTAGGACTGAGTCGGGGCCGGAGGTGCCCACTGGGTTTTTTCCCGGTTTCTCGCCGGCCCAGTCCGACCCTGATCCCAGCACTTATTTTGTATCATCCAGGAACATTATTCATGTTTGTGTTGCTCCCAACTCCTTTTACATGTGAATGTGTCTCAAGGGTAGAAAAGTTTGGGGACCTGTGATCTAAAATCTATCTAGGTTTATCAGTGTTGTCAACCATAGGTCCTTCCATTGAAGTTCAGGTCATTGCACCTACCAAAAGATTGCTAGGGGTGGTGGAACTTGGTCTTCAACAGCAACATAATCCTGATCATTTCTTACTTTATACAAGAATGCATTTCCACCACCACCACCACCTAGGCCAGCTCTTCCCATTAATAGTATTAAATATTGACATTAAAAATAACCTCAATGATTGGATTGATTTTGATCAGGTGGAAAAAAGCGTTCACCTACTAATGCAGCTGCAAGTGCAGATGCTGGCAAATGGAGAGCGCATATCAGTGCAATTCAATAAGGAACGTGTATCCAAACATATTCTTGCACTTCCATTGTGCCCTTCCTGACTCTTTGGATAAATGGTACACAACCGGATCAATTGCTGCTACCACCACCCAGGACTTGCTGATAGATCGATGGTTTCCCAGCAGGTTGTACCATAGGTATACCAGACTTGTGCCTAATGAATTGGCTTGAATGGAAGTGATTCATCCCCCACTCTGAAAATATTAGACCCATCTTCCACAAAAGTTGTGCTAACATGTAAAACTATTTTCCAGACATCCAAAATGACATTTCACACACTGCGCTTGCATTCATAGACAAGCCCTTCTGTTACTTTTGTAACCATGAATTTGAATTGGTTTTATTTTCCCCACCAATATATCTGGCAGAACATAAAAATAGATAAATAATGGAACAGCATTGCTTCAATTCAAACCTCTCCCTGAACAAGCTCCTTACATTATTTCCCGATGCAAAATGCACAAACAAGGAGACTTTGATGCACGAGCAGATCTCTCTGAAGCCCGAGACACAACCCTCTGCTTGTCTCTTATTCACAGCGTTTTGTTTTTGCTTTTATGGGTTTGTCATTGTCTATGTGCCGTCCCTGATTTTCTGCCTGTCATTCTCTTTGTGCATGTCACAGGGAGATAACACGACTGATTGGCAGGGAGAGAGAGAAGAGCGATAAAGGACACATGGTTGTATATGATCAGAGTGAGCGGTGAGATGAGCTATCCGTGTGAGCCAGAGGAAGAGACTGGGAGATAGCTGCATAGATCACTCTAGGAGAATGAAGAGCTGCTTTTTTCCCTAAAATAGAAGGAAGATGTTACAACTAGAGCTGCGTGCATCAAAGAGAGGAGGGGAGGCAGAGCATAAAGAGATAAGGAGAAGGAAAGTGGTAACCCACACAGAAATGTTATGGACAGAAGGGAGTGAAATGGCCAATTATAGATCTGTGTGAATCTTATTTGCAATGTAAATTAAACTTCTTGTATAGTAAACCAACAATGAGACTCAAGGTAGGAAGTGATATATGGCTACGTGTGCCTTTATTGTAGGACAAAGAAAACTTTACTGGTGGTCAAGTGCCGAGGGACCTTCATGGGATGTATAGAAGCAGTTGGAGATATAAAAAGGAAAAGAAAGGTCAATTAAACAACCCGTTGTACTTTGTGGTTGAGCAGGTAAAGCCATAGTATATACATATACTGCCTGCAAGAATGGGCTGTGGCGTCTGGATAGTAGATAAAGTAGGGCAGTGTGGCAACAGAAGGTCAATATGGCGGCAAACACCTTTTACATCACCTGCATTTTTCTGGTGAATACATTGCTGTCTTAGTTCAAGAGTGATGGATTCATGGCTAAGGGAGGCATGTAGACAATCTACCTCCCCATTTAATAACCTGGGAGTCTCTGACCAAATTTTTGCAACCCCAGTTTTCCTGTGTTTGTAGCTGGGGAAGTAATAGATGACCCCTAGGGTGCTGTACATATTGTCACATTGACACATTGTCAAGCGGTAGTGGTTGGTAGGGAGACTGGGTTATTAAATAAGTAGGATGAGATGGAGAGAGCAACTCTTTGGATGAGTGATGTCCAGTGAGATCCGGCAGTTGGTAAACTGCAGCTCCTAGTGCTTAGAAGTTTAGTTCAACAACATTGCTGTATTGCTGTATCCACGTACATAGTGCACCAAAATATTATAGGAATATAGTATAGCCTTCTTATTATTGAGATTATTCAGCAGAATATTTGGCCCCCACTCTTGGTCCTTTGATATGGCAGCTGTTATCCTAAACAAACAGAGAGAGCTTCTAGAGCTGTGGTAAAACATTCTGCAGAATAAATATAGTGTTATAGTTTGCACTATTGTGGCTAATCTGTTGGCATTAAACTGCTTCGGTAGCTTTCCTTCTCCTTTAATATCCTGATTGCACAGGGTAACAAAGGGCCAACTTAATTTCTTCTTGTGGTCCTACATGACAACTTTTAAAGAAACAAAGTTGAGGCATCTGGTGTCCAACAAAGGGTTAAACATCCTTGAATGTGTTATGGGCAGCAAAGAGAACAAAAGGATGGCATGAGATCATGGCACAGCCCAACAGATCCCATAGCAATGCTGGTGCCTCGGTCTCAGCCAGTGATGGTCTTGTTAGAAATTCTCACTGGCCTTGGCTGCAGATCCATGCGTGTAACCACCTCTGCCATTACCATTGGAAATCAATAGCACAATTTATAAAGCCATTGATCCTAGGCAGGCTGTAGGTTTTCTGCTTTAAGATGGACGGTCCATTGGAGAATTCAATCAATGCTTAGCCAGACTGCTTAACCTGTCGGCCTGCAATCCCTACATCATGGGGGCTTGGGTGGGGTGTGGGTATGACGCAATATGGATATTTTCTAGCATCCACATAATATCCTTTCATTTGCATTAGTCTCATTTTCCTTCCACTTGGCTGTTCCTGTTTTACATTTTTATTTTTCCTTTGCCCCGTTCATAAAGCACAGCTTCTCTAGAGGAGGTCATGCCATTATTGATTAAAAGATTTCCTAGGATGAAAGCTACACATGGGAGGGCTTCTGCCTTTGCTCTGTCCATCTTCAATATTAAAGGGCCAACTCACTTTCAAATTTCCCTGCTAAACCGTGTAAGGGAATACCTGTCTGCGGAATGCGGAAGCTTTTCTTTAGTGGAATCGCTATTATGTATGAGCTTTATGATAAGTCTCTGTACAGCTGTAGGCATGAGGCTGTTCTTGCAGAACTGAACCTATAATAGTGCATCAGGGCCTCCATTAGAAAACACGGGGCCCCGTACAACAACATTTTTGGGGCCCGCCCACCCCAGATCCCGCCCACCCCAGATCCCGCCCACCCCAGATCCCGCCCACTCCGGATCCCGCCCACTCTAGATCCCGCCCACTCCACACCACAGTTAAAAGACCACACAGACATCAGCGCTAAAAAAAGGTAACCCCCCCACACACAAGTTATAAAAAGCTATTGATGGTCAGGGCCCCCTTATAAGTTAAAAAAAAACTGTGGTGCCAGGACCCTCCATAAAAGTTTTTTTTTAAAAAAAAAATTTGTGGTCACGGCCCCCCTACAAGTTAAAAAAAAATACTTGGTGACCAGGGCACCCCTATAAGTTAAAAAAAAAAAAACACATTGGCGCCAGGTCCCCCATAAAAGTTTTTTTACAAAAACATTGGTGCCAGGGCCCCCTTACAAGTTAAAAAATTTGGGGCCCCAAGAATATTTTTAAAAAAAACCTTGGCGCCACGGGCCCATTACAAGTTAAAAACTCATGGCCTCAGGACTTCAATTATAGCTGTTTTCGTGACATCGGGTCTTTTCGCCCTTACAGGATTTCAGTGTCGGCTCCTTACGTGACTTTGTTTCTTTTCACCGCTTCAGGATTTCAGTGTTGGCTCCTTACGTGACTTCGGGTCTTTCCGTGGCTTCAGGACTTTGTGTGTATGGCACTTCCGCATTCGGCTGTTCGGGACTTCGATCGAGCGGCACCGCTTCGGAGCTGTCAAGGGGCTCTTCAAAAAATGCAGCCCTGTCGGGCCCCCCTTCAGGACACTTGTCCCCCCTGATGGCGGCCCTGTAGTGCATACTTAAAGGGGCTGTTCACTTTGGGTTAACTTTTAACATGATGTAGAGAGGGATATTCTGACACAATTTGCATTTGGTTTTCATTTTTTATTATTTGTGGTTTTTGAGTTATTTAGTTTTTTATTCAGTAGTTCACCAGTTTGGGTCCAAATTCCCCTAGCAACCATGCATTGATTTGAATAAGAGACTGGAATATGAATAGGAGAGGCCTGTATAAAAGGATGAGTAATACAAAGTAGCAATAAACAAATTTGTAGCCTTACATAGACCTTGTTGGTGACCCCATTTGAAAGCTGAAAAGATTCAGAAGAAGAAGATGGTAAATAATTAAAAAATAATAATAAAACTGGCCAATTCTAAGCAACTTGGTCTTCATTTTTATTTATAGTTTTTTTAGCTGTTTGCCTTTTTCTCCTGACTCTTATCAGCTTTCTAATGAGAATCACTGACCCCAAATAAAAACAAATGCTCTGTAAGGCTACAAATGTATTGTTATTGCAACTTTTCATTACTCATTTCTCTATTCAGGCCTCTCCTTTTCATATTCCAGTCTCTTGTTCAAATCAAGGCATGGTTGCTAGGGGAATTTAGAGCTTAGCAGCCAGACTGCGGATTGGAGAGCAGCTGAATAAAAAGCTAAATAACTCAAAAACCACAAATAATAAAAAATTAAAACCAATTGGAAATTGTTCTCCGAATATCAATCTCTGCATTATACGAAAAGTTAACTCAAAGGGAAAACCCCTTTTAAGATGTAAATCTGTCCTCTTTATAGAGTGAGGAAGATGTCCCACTATGAAGAAATCTCTACCTAAGACACAATTATCTCGAATCAAAAGGATTGTATCAGATCCAGAGCTATTCCCCCTGAGAGCAGCTGAAATGATCGAACGCTTCAGTGACAGAGGCTACCCCGAAGAGGCCCTCACTGAGAGCGATAAACACATGAAAAATATTCCAAGAGAAACTTTGCTTAAAAACAAAAACACACCCAAAACACAAAAGAGATTGGCTTTTGTAAGCCAATATACATCAGCCAGTAAACATATAGCCACGGTTTTACGCAAACACTGGCATATACTACAAAAATGCTCCCCAGACATTGAGGAGTTCACTTCTCCTCCACTGATGGCTTATAGGAGAGGGAGGAATATCAGAGACACCTTGGTAAAAGCAGATATTGGCCCAACTAAAAAAACAGGCCAGCAATACCTAGCTGATATTAAACCGGGAACTTTCCCTTGCTTAAGTTGTGCACAGTGCAACAGTGTGACTAAAGGACAGAGCTTCACACATCCCCACACTGGGAAAAGATTCACTATTAAACAATTTTTCACATGTGAATCTACATATGTGATCTATTTAATCAAATGCCCATGTGGACTAGGATATGTGGGAGAAACAACTCAGAAAGTGAAAGATAGAATTTCAAAACATAAATCAACCATAAGATGCGAAGACCTAGAACTCCCTATACCTGCACACTTCCATACAGCAAAACACACACCAAGCCAGCTGAGATTTCAAATTATCGATGGTGTCCCCAAATTAAGAAGAGGGGGCGATCGGTTAAAAGTCCTCAAAAGAAAAGAAATGCATTGGATAAATAGACTGGGTACGCTTTGGCCCAAGGGCCTCAATAGGGAATATACACCTATGTGCTTTATATAAGTTATAATACCCTTTGTTTCCACCTAGGTCAGACACCTTCTTTTGTTCTGATTGGTTTTAACCTTTTACTGTATGTTTACAATTTTCTAAACATTATTTTTGTCTTTTAAGGTTATCAACATTTATGAAGAATGGGTACATGATCCCGGACTGCATCGAGGTGATTCCAATTGGAACTATCCTCTCCGGGCAAAAGGTACTGCAGTCTCTATAACCTTATATATTGTTTTACTTTTATCACTGTCACCATTGAATTTTGTCTTATAAGTACAACTAATTACCTAGCACGGAAATTGGATTAACAAGACACACGGAAAATGTATAACGCTTGGACTTTATTGGACTTTCATGATGTATTCACTTGATGGGTTAAACTTAATTGGGGGTGGGTCCTGATACTGTGCACTCTCCCAATGTGGGGGATAAATGTTTGTATCACACACTATCAGGCAGGCTTGAGAAAGGGCAAGACAAGGCCCGAAACGTTGCCTGTTACTGACCAACTGTAATAAATTTTTCACATTTTTTCAAACAAGAGGTGCTGCAGTTTCTTCTGTTTTGCTGTATAATTGGCCTATGGCAAGGGCCTATACACTGCTCTGCACTCTGCCCGAAAGGAACCTAAACGAGGTGGTTGAAGCACACACACCTGTACACTTGAAGATATCCCACTATGAAGACTTCCAATAAGAGACCCATTTGTGTAGACTCAGCATCAATTAGGTCAACACTCATCTGGTTTCTTGCTAGAGGGTTACAAGAGAACAGGAGGGCAATGGGAGGCTGCAGCCTGAGAGGAACGACTACAGTTTCAAGCCAAACCAAAACCCAGGTGGAAAAAAGTCAGAGCAATATAATTAAATATAAAAACAAATGGGAAAAAATGAATGTATACCCTTTTATAATCCTTTTATCACTGGGATGGAGAGGGATCTTCCAATCTGCATCAACCCTGCCTATTCTATATCTTTTCAATGTGATTTATGACCCTCCAGAACTGTGCTAAGTACGCATCTGTACTATCTGCAATTGGATTTCCAAAAGCAAGCAGATTTTACCTCTGTATTGCCCTACTTTGGCTACCAATGCATTTATCATCGGCTCCCAAAGTCCACATGAGAGTTGCGTATCAACTATTTGCAAAGACAATGAAATAATAGAAGGTTTATTAGTGTGTACGGATCCAAATGGAAGCTGCACTGTTTGCCTTTGATAAATCATGCTGTTGTTTTGGCCTAGTTTTACAGAGGACTTGACGCATGTAGAATGTAGCTGTCATTGCATTCTCACCATACAAGTTCTTTCTCTGATCTAAGGCCAAGAAAAATAGAAAACAGCCTAGAGCAGCAGAAATGATTGTGGGCTCAGCAGAGAGCCTTTCTGCATTGTTGGGCCGCAAATGTTTTTAGATCGTCTGCCCTTGCTGGACCAATGTTTCCAGTTCTCACGAATGCTGGGGATCAATGCAATTGTCACAGAACAACATCTAAAAGGCCACCATCTTCCCTTTTGGTTCCATCATTGCAAACTCATCTTACTTTTCTAGGGGGTGTCCACCCGGAGGTTTTGCTAGGGACATACTGGTTGGGAGGTACCAGAATATCTTCACTTTTGCTCCATATTTTTTTGTTCGTGGCACACAACTAGAGGTCCTCCAAGAGCTTTATGTGGTCCTCAACTGGTCTCCTTGGGTCACATCATCATCAAACATACAGTATATGGAATAATTAGCCCTCTTCATGGAAACAAACAGCTCTAACTCATTCTTCAGTCTCCCACCCCCCTCCAAAATACAGTCTTTATCATTGGCAGTGTTGCCTTCAACTTGACAACTTGGTCTTCTTTGCTCATATTTTCCACTGACGTTGGGTTAAATAGTCTATAAAGGAAGCGGTCGAGAAGATCTTTTAGTAAATAATTGATCTTGAATGCCATAATTAATGTTACGCCTCAAACCTCCCCATTTTGATTTTAACATAAACCATTTCTCCTATTCAATTAAAAAGGTGATTTTGAAATATTAAAGCTCTCTAAACACCTGGTTTAATTTGTGAGCAAATTAAACCAGGTGCTTTATACTTAATATGAATTGTCTAATTAGTTCTCAGCAAACATTTTAACGTGCTGCTCACTTGTAGAGCTTCTGTACTGAGTGCGCCAGGTCGGGTCTGATATGACTGCTCCAAAGCGCGACGAAACTCAAGGGAAAACTAATATTGGAATCATCAGAGCAATTAATGTGATATAATTAGGGATGCACTGAACCCTGCTTTTCAGGGTTCAGTCGAATCCCAAAATCCAGGGGTACAGAGTCAGTCGAACTGAATCCGAACCCTTTTTCTGCGCCAGAAAATCCTTTATAGAGGAGGAGAGGCCTATCTGTATGTGCCGATTTTCTTTCAGTTATATAGTGCTTAGATTCAGATTTGGTTTGGACAGGCTCTTGAATTTGTCCAAGTTTGAATCCTGAAAAGAATACCTTGGATGTGGCCAAATCCAGAACCGAATCAAGGATTCGGTGCATCCCTAAATGTAATACAGAAATAGCTTGTAAAAATCTTAGTGATGTCACAAGTTATATAATCGGTGCTTTCTGATCTCACCAGGCTTGCATGATGGATTGAAACTTATTTGTTATAAATAATAATAGCCCCCCCCCCACACACACACACTTTAAATTGCATAAAAGGATGTTTTGGTAAAGTCAACCAATGTTCCCTCTTCTAGACAGACAACACTTTTTTACATGATATGGTGCACCACAACACAACATGCCACATTATTCAGGGAGAATGGTACAATAAGGGGCATGGGGAATTATGAGCCCTCCAAGCTAAAGTTCTAGATAATGTTTTTTCAATTTGTGGACCTGTTGCATGGTGGGCATGTAGTTGACTTGGCCAATGCCCTTGAGCCAACAATGGTGGTAGGTTCATTGTGTCTTGGAGCCTTGTCCTTAAGGCTAGATATCACCTGTTAGAGTAAGCATGATGTCACATGTCTAACGCTATAATTGACAATGAGACTTTGTGACTACTAGAAGTACTATTTATCTTTGCACCACACCTCGGGAAAAGAAATTACTAGTGGATATGTCTACTGACATCATTATAGATCAGGAAGACATGGCTTGCTTTCCTCATGGTGACTCATCTGTCTTGACGGCTTGTGGAACAGAGTCACTTATTCTACCTGTGTCTCAAATACTGATGGGCCAGGGAGTTCTGTGAAAGAATGCATGGCATGATGTGATGAAGATGAGAAAAGCAGATCCATAAAGGGAGCACAGTGTCATTTTCTTGAAATACAAGGTACAGTATATGCAAGCTACTTACCATTAATGGACTGCACTGAGATAATCCATAATGGTGAAGGACCTTGGAGTCCTTGTAGATAATAAACTTGTCTGTAGCAAGCAATGCCAGTCAGCAGCATCAAGGGCAAATCAAGTCTTGAGTTGTATTAAAAGGGGCAGAGATTTGTGGGAAAAGGGGGTTATTCTTTCACTGTATAGAGCACTACTAAGACCCATCTAGAATATGAGAAAATCTTAGCTATGAGGAAAGACTGGCCAAGTTGGGGATGTTCACGCTGGAGAAGAGGCGCTTAAGGGGTGATATGATAACTATGTATAAATATATAAGGGGATCATATAATAATCTCTCTAATGCTTTATTTACCAGTAGGTCTTTCCAGCTGACACAAGGTCACCCATTCCGATTAGAAGAAAAGAGGTTCCGCCTAAATATTGGGAAGGGGTTTGTTACAGTGAGAGCTGTGAAGATGTGGAATTGTCTCCCTGAATCAGTGGTACAGGCTGATACATTAGATAGGTATAAGGAAGGGTCGGATGCTTAATTCACCAGTAGCTCCTCCCAGCAGACAGGAGGGAACCAATGAGATTAGAGGAGGGAAAGGGGTGTTACAGGGAGAGCTGGGAAGTGAATCAGTGGTACAGGCTGATACATTAGATAGGTATAAGGAAGGGGTTGGATGGTGTTTAGCAAGTGAGGGAATACAGGGATATGGGAGATAGCTCATAGTACAAGTTGATCCAGGGACTGGTCCCATTGCCATTTTGGAGTCAGGAAGGATTTTTCCCCCTCTGAGGCAAATTGGAGAGGATTCCTTCCTCTGGATCAACTGGCAGTTAGGCAGGTTATATATAGACATAAAAGGTTGAAATTAACGGACGTGTTTTTTTTAACCTAAATGACATTGGTACTGTGTTACCATATAAAGTCCAGCATCCCCAGGCAGAACCCCAGTTTTACTTCCAGGATTCCCACCTTGCCGAGAGGATTCATCAAGATTCACTCAAGAATGGTTAGACTGACAGATCCAGACATATCATCTGAACCCTAATGCAGATGCACATTTTATCTCTTAATATTTTTTTTGTCTCTCAAGAAGAATTGAATGAAGCTAGTATTATTCCAGAGACAAATCATTTTTAGCACTTCATTCCTATTTTGAGCATGACGAGGGAGCTTAAAAGTGTAAGCGAGACATATATGCTGAAATGATACACATTTCTCACTCTATAAATAAAGAGAGCAATTTGAGAAGCTGTAATATTTTAAGTGTTTTGCATTTATATTCAGGGGTAATATTATGGGCTTTATGTCTGTCTTTATACTATTATTTTAGGGGCTCCCATAAAAACCCCGGCAAGCACGGGGCTTCAGAAAGACAAAAAAAGTAAATACAGGGCTGAGAAAGAGTTGGTTAATTAATGTAGCTCGTCAACATGGGGAGGGGGAAAAACTGGAATAAGGATTCTTCATAAGGAATCCCTCTGGAGACAGGTATAAGCAATAAGTGTTGGGGCACCCACAGAAAATAAAATGTAGAACTATATATCTAACAGAGGCCAAATGAGGGGATTTACCATGAGCACTATGGGGTTCAAAAGCACTTAGCACCCAGTTTACATCCAGCCCTGCCCTTTCTGCCTGTCGTAGGCCCCGTAAGTATCCATATACCATATACTGGGATGGGATCTGTTTTCCGGAAGCCTGTTACACAGAAAGCTCAGAATAATGGGAAGGCCATATCCCTTATACTCTAATATAATTAAATCATTCAAAAATTGTAAACATATTCCTTTTTCACTGTAATTATAAAACAGTACCTTTTACAGGTATGGGATCTATTACCTGGAAACCCATTATCCAGAAAGTTCCAGAAATCTCCGATAGACTCCATTGTAATCAAATAATTCACATTTTTAAAAAGGATTTCCCTTTTCTCTGTAGTAATAAAACAGTCGCTTGTACTTGATCCCAACTAAGATATAATTAATCCTTAATGGAGACAAACCAATTTAGTGGTTAATTTGCACGATTCGCGAAACGGCAGCGAAAGTTTGCTCAAAAATGGACGACGGCGTCAAAAACGTGACGCCGGTGCCGTTTTGCGAATTTTTCGCCGTTTTGAGAATTTCGTGAATTTTTCAGCGAAGCGAAAGACACCAAATTCGCCCATCACTTGGTCTAATTCATGTTTAAATAATTTTTTAGTAGACCTAAAGTATAAAAATCCAAATTACAGAAAGACCCCTAATCCAGAAAACCCCAGGTCCCAAGTATTCTGAATAATAGGTCACATATCTGTACCCACCGGTAATCCTGGCCCCTCTGCCGGTTGTAGCACCCCTGTCTGTACCACCACATACACTAATCCCCTCCCCCTTGTTCCACCAATTCTTAAAGGACCAACTATAAAAAAAAAATTGTTTCTACTTAACAAAAAAAAAAACACCAAGGCAGTTTTAACCTTAAAGTCGCAAACTCTTTATTAAGAAATTAGTTATTGATTCTCTGCTTACGCTTCTCTTCAGAAACGGCGACAGGGCAACAATCCATCATGCGGCGCTCGATTTCTCCTCCCTGGCTATCTCCTATAAGGAAGGCAGGGAGGAGAAATCGAGCACCGCAAGTTAAAACTGACTTGGTGGGGTTTTTTTTTGGTTAAGTAGAAACAAATTTTTTAAAAAAATGTTTTTATGTTACTGGTCTTTTAAATGGCCTCCATACATGGTGGGATAATTTCTCCTTAGTAGTGAAGACATTTATTTTTCTACAATCCTGGGGCAGCTCTTGGGCTTTGGTATTGGGTTACACCCCAGGTGAGTTTGTAGAGCACATACGTTTGATTGTTTCCCTGTACTCATACAGTTCTGTGTCTGTCTATGTCATTTTGTATTCATAGCAGTTTTATTGCAATAAGAGTAAAGTTTGCCTGCAGCATAGAAACCAATCAGTAGTTGCCTGGCCCAGCCAAGCCGCAGCAGATGTAGAAGGCTAGTGCACTGGGGCAAACTCATGTTACTCTATTAACAATTGAACAATTCGGAATGTGACCTAGAAATAAATAATAAGTCTGGAATTCATATTGACTTCCTCTCTGCTATTTTACTATTTTACTTCTGGGGAGTGCGACTGTATAATAAGCGGATCAGAAGTCACCGAGCCTCTCCATGGCCACATAAAGATCAGGCGCCTCCAACGTGAGTCCCAATAATGTTTATCATTTTCTGTATTGTGCCGTATAAAACTGGAGTGGCCTTTATGGGCACACGCACACAATATTTATGAATATATTCTACATTATGCAGTAGGAATACATGCACTTGGCCTGTAACCACAAGCCATAATGTAGGTCAGCGGACAGCAGGATCATTGCTAATATCAAGGCTGCAGAGTGGAGTAGGTAACATATTATCATCTCAGATATAACATTGTCTCAGCAGAAACACAGAAATAGAAAAACAGAATAAGGCCAACGACCCCATCTTGACTGGTAGTTTACAATCGTATCACAAACTGTTCAGGCTCTTAGGCAATATTTAGGGGCCTATTCACTAAGTTTGAATTTCAAAGTGTTTTTTTGGCTACTTCGACCATCGAATGGGCTACTTCGACCTTCGACTTCGACTTCGAATCGAACGTTTCAAACTAAAAATCGTTCAACTATTCGACCATTCGATAGTTGAAGTACTGTCTCTTTAAGAAAAAAATTCGACCCCCTAGTTCAACACCTAAAAGGAAGGTCCCCATAGGCTTTCCAAGTTTTTTCTGATCAAAGGATAATCCTTCGATCGATGGATTAAAATCCATCCGATCCAACGATTATTCCTTTGAACGTTTGATCGAACGAATTGCGCTAAATCCTTCGATTAACCCTCGATATTCGACCCTTAATACATCTGCCCCTTAATTTCATGAACAAGCTTGACAACTCACTGAACATATAGAGAAATTAATTTATTGCACACTTAGGGGGTAGATTTACTAAGCTCGAGTGATTGGTTTGAAAAAGTTCTAATTTCAAAGTAAATTTTTGGGTACTTCGACCATCGAATAGGCTATCTTCGACTTCGAATCGAACGATTTGAAGTAAAAATCTTTCGACTATTCGATAATCGAAGTACTGTCTCTTTAAAAAAAACTTCGACTTCATACTTTGCTTAAAGCTACCGAAGTGCAATGTTAGCCTATGGGGACCTTCCAGAGCACTTTCTAAGTTTTTTTTGGTCGAATAGAAATCTTTCGATCGATCGCTAAAAATCCAGTCGAACGATTTTTAATCGACCGCTGGATCGACAGATTTGTTAAAAAAAAACTTCGAATTCAATATTCAAATTCAAAGTTTTTTTAATTCGATGGTCGAATTTCAACGTTTTTTGTACTTCGAAATTCTACCCTTGATTAATCTGCCCCTTAAATCAATAGGGATATTCAGGGTCGGACTGGGGGGCCCGGGGCCCACCGGGACTGCTGGTCCAGGGCCCCCAGCCCCCCTACTGCGCCGCTCGAACGCCGCCATGCGCATGCGCAAGCGGCGCTTCTCGGTGCGCAAGTGCGTTGCGCATGCGCAAGCGGTGATGCGATGCGCATCGCCGGAAACTTTTTCAAATTTTTTATACTATTAGAAGGGGGTCTGGCCCGGCGGGGGCCCACAAGGGTCGGGGCCCACCGGGTTTTTTCCCGGTGTCCCGCCGGGCCAGTCCGACACTGGGGATATTTGTGAACTTATTTAATTTAGGAGGTCTGGCATTCGATCCACATTGATTTAATGATAAAATAGAAAAGAAAATAGAAAATAGAAAGAAACGTGCCTCTGATAATATCTCCAGTTGATTAACTAAAATCCCTTTCTCCAGTTTATTACCCTAATGAATTTCTTACACGAATAAACTCAGGTGTTAACACTTGTGTGAACTTAAATTAAAAATGTACTCTATTTATGGATTAATTGATATAATGTACAGTATTTATGTATATGAATTGTATAATTGGCTACACTATTTTTATAATTTTTATAATTCATCATTTTTACCATCATCTTTTTCAGCGGGCATTACAAGATCATTTCTCTTTAATTAAATTGATGTGAGTCTTTACATTTAGATATTATATTAGATATTTAGATCTGAACCCGTGTATATTAACAATTAATTGCATCTAACGCAGGACTTTCTATTTCTGCTCTTCTATTATATTGTAGTTTACATTCCAAATTAACGAAATGTTTTTAACCTAGTTTTGGAATATAGGGTCAAACTTTCCACAGGGTGACATATGAAAAACAGATAGAAGGTGGATTGCGAAACCAATTGTAACGGTCGGCACCCTAAAGTCAGAACAGATGTGAAGCACCCAGATGCCGCCAGGTCTTATAACGAGAGGTGCAAGGCGAAAGGTTCTGACCAGGCAAAACTCCCTTCTGTTGAGCATTGCTCTAAGGGCTCTTACTCACTGGCGTTCTGACCTGCGATCCCCTGCGTTCCGTTTTTTGGCGTTCAGCCGCAGGAGCGCGCAGGAATAGATGCATGTCATTATTTCAAATGGGGCTGTACTCACTCAGACGCGTGTAGGCGCCGAACGCAGGAAAAATGCAGCATGTTGCGTCTCAACCTGCGTTCGGCGCCAACACGCGTCTGAGTGAGTACAGCCCCATTTGAAATAATGACATGCATCTATTCCTGCGCTCCCCTGCGGCTGAACGCCAAAAAACGGAACGCAGGGGAGCGCAGGTCAGAACGCCAGTGAGTAAGAGCCCTAAGTCTTGTTCTGAGGTACATAGCTCCCTTTCGGCCAGAAAAGAGCAGCCGATAAGCCCCTTAAGGTCTGGCATTAACAACTTACATTCTGAGGAGTTTGTTCCTGGTGCTTCTGATCTGTCTGAACCTGTTTTGATTCCTGTTGTGACTCCTGCCTGGCTTTTGACTATTCTGACCTCTGGATCCTGACCTTTGCCTGAATACCGACTACCTCTTTGCTTAACCCTCTGATTGACTTCCTGGTTTGACCCTTGCCTGCCTGACTACATTTGTTCTCTTGTAATTCACTATATAAAGATGAATGGGATCAAGCACTAAAGAGTTCAAGCACTATCACATGATAGTTCACATGGTGTTAAAGGTATTTAATGCAACTGTGTTCACTTGATTTTTATTGCACCTGAGGAAGGGGTTGACTCTGAAAAGCTTGTGCCAACTCTGCTGGAATAAATGTTCTAAAAGGCCAAGTCAAGTGTCTGGTGTGCTTCATCTCTGTGGGAATTCATGTATGAGAAATTGGCTTGGAGGTAGCCTGAGGAGTTGAATGCACCCTATGGAAAGAAAGTAAGTGGTGTGCCGAGGAAAAATGTGTTTTGGTTAGGGATGCACCGAATCCAGGATTCGGTTCGAGATTCGGCCAGGATTCGGCCTTTTTCAGCAGGATTCGAATTCGGCCGAATCCTTCTGCCCGGCCGAACCGAATCCGAATCCTAATTTGCATATGCAAATTAGGGTCAGGGAGGGAAATTGCGTGACTTTTTGTCAGAAAACAAGGAAGTAAAAAATGTTTTCCCCTTCCCACCCCTAATTTTCATATGCAAATTAGGGTTCAGATTCAGTTCGGTATTCGCCCGAATCATTCATGAAGGATTCGGGGGTTCGGGCGAATCCAAAAAAGTGGATTTGGTGCATCCCTAGTTTTGGTATACGTTTGTTCTCTGCCTGCCCCCGACCCGGCCTGATCTGATTCCGATTCTGCCTATCGCCTTGTACCTTGACCTTCTGCCCAAAGACTTTGCTCTCTGGTCGTGCCCCTTTGCTTGCCCAGAACCCCTCGCCTTGCACCTCTCGTTATAAGACCTGGCGGCATCTGAGTAGCTGAGGGCTCCTCCTGAGGCCAAAGGCGGCTGCTACAGGCGGAAGCACGAGCCAAGACCTTGTACCTTGACCTTGAATTTGTTCTGGATTTAGGGTGCTGACTGTGACACCAATTTATTAAAAATACAATTTATTATATAACAGGGTGAATCCCAACATCATATACTTTTTAATGCATTTAAATTTTTGTAGCGGTTGTTTCTCAGTTGTGCCTATGATTACGTATCGGCTGATACAAAACGCATTAGGCCGTGTAAGTTTTAGTGAAATGGAATAAACTACAATTTTACTTCAACCGACTGGCTCCTGGAGTGCGTGCTTGTCTTATTTTCTTGCAGTTAAAGCCTCAATTGCTTATGCTGGGTCACAGCACCCACACCCACAGCACCCTTTCAGTAATAGGGTAGGAATGGGCTTTGGTCAATCAAGTGTGTGTTTTTTTTCTGCAAAACATGTAAAACAAGCACGAATCTAGTGCAATCAATGCAGAACAAGAAGTGATTCTTTCTGTATTTCCCCCTCTATTATCCTCCTATATATTAATCAGCTAGTGTTACCAATCCCTATTTCTGTAGGAAAATGAGAGAGAGCAGACAGTAACCCTTCCAACACTTTCCTCTTGTCTCTATATATTAGGTACCTATCTAGTGTTACCAATCCCTATTTCTGTAGGGAAATGAGAGAGAGCAGACAGTAACCCTTCCAACACTTTCCTCTTGTCTCTATATATTAGGTACCTATCTAGTGTTACCAATCCCTATTTCTGTAGGGAAATGAGAGAGAGCAGACAGTAACCCTTCCAACACTTTCCTCTTGTCTCTATATATTAGGTACCTATCTAGTATTACCAATCCCTATTTCTGTAGGAAAATGAGAGCAGAGTAGACAGTAACCCTTCCAACACTTTCCTCTTGTCTCTATATATTAGGTACCTATCTAGTGCTACCAATCCCTATTTCTGTAGGAAAATGAGAGCAGAGTAGACAGTAACCCTTCCAAACCTTTCCTTTTGTCTCTGTCTCTGGACACCTATTCTATTGCTTCAGGGTCGGCTGTTAATGTTGACAAGTCAGAGGCGCTCCGGGTGTCGGACTCACAGCCATTTTTCCAAGTGGCGAGTTTTCCGATGAGCTCCACTGAAATCAAGGAGGCCCTGGGGATTACGTTTGGGAGGGGTGTGCCCAGGAAATCCAATTGGGAGGAAAAATTGGACGTTGGAAAAGCAAAGGTTCAGCTGGTCCAAATGGCGACTGACCTGCAGGAAAAGAGTTGCCATGGTCAAGGCTTACTTGGTCCCCATGTTTCTTTACTTGTCATACATTTCCCCAATACCTGCTAATCTGTGTGCTGCTTTACAGACTATGTTTTTTCTAATGCTCTGGGGTAACAAGATCACTTTGGTGAAGAGGGGCATTACTTTCCTGTCAAAGAACAAAGGTGGTCTTGGCATGATCTGCCCTATAGCCTTTTTTGCTTCCAATTTCTTAATTTTTCTAAGTTGGATGCAGACCCTCCCACATTGTGGCAAACGGGCATGTTATATTGGTCTGCTCCAAACTTGACCAAGTGGCATAGGGGGGAAAAGTTAACCCGAGTAAAGCGGACTGGTCTCAACACCCCTGACTATGTGACCACTGCTCTGGTATGGCTAAGGAAATGGGCAGTGACTAGCGATTCGCGAATGTGTCCCGTTTTGCTTTGCCACGAATTTCGCAAGTTTCCCGTGAAATTTGTGAAACTGGCGAAAAATTCACTAGATTGTGATTTCGACACCTGCGACAATTTGCCGTCATCGAAGTTGACGCCAGCGCCCATTAAAGTCAATGGGCTTCCATTTAAAGGGATACTGTCATGGGAAAAAAATTTTTTTTTCAAACTTAATCAGTTAAATTCGCCGGCGTCAAAAATGTTTTAACTTAAAGGTATCCTGTCATCGGAAAATGCATCAGTTAATAGTGCTACTCCAGCAGAATTCTGCACTGAAAAGAGCAAACAGATTTTTTTATATTTAATTTTGAAATCTGACATGGGGCTAGACATATTGTTAGTTTTCCAGCTGCCCCAAGTCATGTGACTTGTGCTCTGATAAACTTCAATCACTCTTTACTGCTGTACTGCAAGTTGGAGTGATATCACCCTCTCCCTTTCCCCCCCCCCCAGCAGCCAAACAACAGAACAATGGGAAGGTAACCAGATAGCAGCTCCCTAAAACAAGATAACAGCTGCCTGGTAGATCTAAGAACAACACTCAATAGTAAAATCCAGGTCCCACTGAGACACATTCAGTTACATTGAGAAGGAAAAACAGCAGCCTGCCAGAAAGCATTTCTCTCCTAAAGTGCAGGCACAAGTCACATGACCAGGGGCACCTGGGAAATTGACAAAATGTCTAGCCCCATGTCAGATTTCAAAATTGAATATAAAAAAATCTGTTTGCTAGTGATGGGCGAATTTATTCGGCAGGCGCGAATTCGCGGCAAATTTGCGCGATTTGCCGCCAGCGAATAAATTCGCGAAATGCCCGCGAAAATTTGCGGGAAAAATTCACCGGCGTCAAAAAAAAAAAATTTCAGAAAAAAGGACGCCGGCGTCAAAAACGGGCGCCAGCGTCGAAAAAACGGATGCCAGCGTCAAAAACGAGACGCCGGCGCAGTTTCGCGAATTTTTAGCCGTTTCGTGAATTTCGCACGAAATTCGCAAATTTTTCGGCGAAGCGAAACGGTGCAAATTCCCCCATCACTACTGTTTGCTCTTTTGAGAAATGGATTTCAGTGGAGAATTGTGCTGGAGCAGCTCTATTAACTGATGCGTTTTCCGATGACAGGATCCCTTTAAGTTAAAACATTTTTGACGCCGGCGAATTTTTGCCAGCGAATTTTTGCTGCAAATTTGCAAATTTATTCACCGGCCGCAAAACAGGCAAATTTGCAGCGAATTTGTGCCTGGCGAATAAATTCGCTCATCAGTAGCAGTGACCAAGCAGCAGCTCAATACAGTCCCCAGAAAGGCCCTGTACACTGACATTGTACATGATTTGCTGCCCCTGTGCTCAGTGACCGTATAGGTGACACCACAGAAAAAGTCTCTTCGTTACTTGAACAGCAAAACTTTATCTGCCAAACTGTATGATGCTCAGTAGCTCTCTCTGCATGGGAAGCTCAAGGTGAGAGGGAATTATCGTCAACTTCCAACACAGGACAGGGTGTGCCCCTGGGGATGTGACGTTGAGGAGACGCAAAGCCATTTTTTTGGTTCATTGCCCAGTGTCTAAAGCCATCAGGTGTTCCTTAGCTACAGAGTTGTAGTTTTCTTCTCTGAAGGTGGCCGGTTATTCTCATCTGGCCTATGGAGTCCTGGACAACTCCATCTAAAGGTTTGACCATGCCTACATCATTGTGTCTGTGTTTAAGTATTTTCTTTGGCAGTTTCGATGTAAACAAACTATGGGTCATCCAAACGCTCCCATAGACTGTAAGGGCAATAGTAAGTGAGCTGACCAAGTTTCCGGTGCCATGATTCCATGATTCCAGAGAACACTTTTGCCACCCTTATTTTGTTTGCAGTTTGAGATTTTGGTTCTGTATGACTGTAATACAGTGTTGGTGTAATGTTAATGTAAATTATGTTCATATTTTGTTGTAAAGTTTTCAATAAAAAAACATAAGGTTCCTATCTAGTGCTACCAATCCTTATTTCTGTAGGGAAATGAGAGAGAGCAGACTGTAACCCTTCCAACACTTTCCTCTTGTCTCTATATATTAGGTACCTATCTAGTGTTACCAATCCCTATTTCTGTAGGGAAATGAGAGAGAGCAGACAGTAACCCTTCCAACACTTTCCTCTTGTCTCTATATATTAGGTACCTATCTAGTGTTACCAATCCCTATTTCTGTAGGGAAATGAGAGAGAGCAGACAGTAACCCTTCCAACACTTCCCTCTTGTCTCTGTTCCTTTATATTAGGCACCTATAAAGTGTTACTTTCCAATACTTATTATCCAGTGTTGGACTTGGATGTCAGATTCCCACCAGAAAACCTTAGACTGTGGGCCCACCTTAGACCATGTACTCACTTTCCAAACCTATTCCTCCTCTCCTCACTCGACCTCTTTTTTATCCTAATCTTTTATATCTACTTAATATATCCTTCCATCATTAATCATTTGTTTCCCATAAAGAAATAGGGAATGACCATAAAACATGCTAAATGGTTAGAAAGAAGAGGGCCCACTGACACCTGGGCCCACCGGGAGTTTTCCTGGTATCCTGGTGGGCCAGTCTGACACTGTTTATATATGTAGTAAAATAAGAGCAGAGCAGCAGTAACCCTTCTAAAACACTTTCTCATTGTCTCTGTTCCTGTATATTAGGCACCTATATAATGTTAATTATATCTGTAGGGAAATGAGAGCAGAGTAGTATGTGACACCTACAATATGTATTTAGTGATATAAACACTTCCGCCTGCACATTCACCTTCACTTTATCCTCATCCAGTTTATCCACGGCAGCACATTGCCCCCGTCTCTCACTGTGAATGGCAGAGAAGTCAGTATTTATTGGAAGTTTGGCCCATGTGCTGAGTCCCCACATTCTGATGAGCTTTTGGCAGCTTTGCAAACCCAAGCTAAATTTCAGCCGTGCATTTGTAAAAGGTTTACTCGTGTACTACAAGCGGTTACATGATGGAATCCATTGTTGTTTTCATGAAAATATTGGTTTGCATCAAATATATCTCGCCGTCTGAAGCCCGTAATTTAAAGAACCTTCACGCCGGTATCAGGGGGTGTTTTACAGTACAGAGAGCACATTCAGCATCTGCTGGGCCCCAGGAGTAGAGAAGCCCTGGCGAGGAAGCCTAATTGCAGTGGATGTATCTGAGAGAGAGTAAATTTGCTATTTTTTTGTGGTTGATGGGGGGTTTGCTAAAGAAATCTGTTGTTGGTGACAAGGGTTAGCATTTAGCAAGTAGCCTGGCTCATGTTCTTATTATTTATTACAGTGCTACTGGGTCAGAAATCATGGGGTCCCATCAGTGGTGTAACTAGCAATGGGTGGTACTACGTGCACCTGGGTCCTCTGCTGGGCCTCACCCCCATGGAATTGAGCATCAGCATGTGTGCCTAAAAGATTCCCACTGCCCCACGATAGCATTTATCACATCTCCAGCCGGCCCCAAGTTGGTGTGGACCCAGGTAGGATTGAGCACCCTGCACCCCAAGTAGTGACCCCAATCTACTAATTTAGCAAGATCCTCTGCCCAATTATTAGTCCACTGTTTCCACTTGCACCCTGGGTGGTGGGTCCTGCTAGCAAGTAGAATTGGGCCCCATCCCCCAATTAAAATAAATTATTAATAAAATAAATGATGTCCTGGGAACCCTAGGGAGGAGCAAAATACACCAATAGATAGATGTTTAGTAAAAGACAATGTCATGCGTTTTTGAAAATTGTCACTCAGTTTGAAGAAAGGTGTGCAAAATAAATGAACCATTGACTTTTCTGGAAGTTTCTAAGCAAAAGGAGCCAAATTCACTCAACACTACTGCTCACATCCCTGATCTGCCCCATTATGGCCAAACCATGTCCCTTGACCTGCTTAATCCCACATCACTGCAAGCTCCAACCCTTGTGTGACCCAAGAATGGCATCCTCCCATCTCTTAGGGCCTACACCTGCGACCGGGACCCTGACTGTTGTACCCCACTGATGGTGGCCCTGCACTGAGTCTCCCTACACCCTGATAGCTGAGCCGCAAGTCTATCCCATGTCTATCTCCCTCTTTCCACAGTTTCATCCTTTTGGTCTTCAGTAGAGTTTTGAGTTATCCGGAGAACAAGGTAAACGGGGCAATTATGTAGTGGGTTGGGTTGATGACGTGTCAATCCTTTATGGCTTTCCTAATTTGGAAAACCAGGCAGACAGTTTAGACCCAGGCAGACAGTTTAGACCCAGGCAGACAGTTTAGACCCAGGCAGCCCTTTTGAAAACTGAGCTGTCCAGGTCAAAACCAGACGGGTGGCAACTACTGGAAAAGCTGAATCTTTTTTTTATGGGGAATGCTAGAAAAATTGTGATCAATTTTGGCAATATATAAATAATCTGGCAATGTAACTCTGAGTTTGTAATGTATCTTGTGAAATGTTTCATCCTAATTAATGTTCTCCGGATGAATATCGAGTCTGATATATAATCTGATGGCAGAGAGCAAGCTCAGAATGGTCACAAGTGATTTTTAGGTTAATTAGTGTATATTTGTATCACACTCCCGCTGCCGGCTCTTGACAAGTCTGCTGTGAATCAGGTTTGATTCAGACTTGAATCAGCTAATTTGAAACATGCCAGTTGGCATCAAAAACATCTTAAAAGATCAGTGACTCTGGTTCCAATGGGGGGGGGGCAAAGGAGAAACATGATTCTAAAAAATGAGCTCTGCCCAGAAGGGCACCTACTGGGGTTGTACCTTCCTTGAGGGCCTTAGAAATAGCAGAAACCTGAAGACATATGTAATTATAAATATGTTTTTGTGTAAAATAGGCCAATGTACAGTGCTCCTTGCATGGCATAAGGGATACGGGTTAATTGACAAGGTAAGTTGTGCCTATACGAATCCGATTAACCCTAATTATTATGTTATATTCTCTACTTTCCCCACATTCCCCAGAATTCTTAGTGTGTCCAGTGATAGCTGCCTCTATTAATGCAAAGTTCTTCCGGTCCCATGGAACACAAAGCACTATTTAGGAATTCTTATCTGACTGTACTGTGCCGTTACAAGTCCAAATCTTTAAAAATGATTTCCTTTTTCTCTGTAATAATAAAACAGTCGCCTGTACTTGATCCCAACTAAGATATAATTAATCCTTATTGGAAGCAAAACCAGCCTATTGGGTTTATTTCATGTTTATATGATTTTCTAGTAGACTTAAGGTATGAAGATCCAAATTATGGAAAGATCCCTTATCCAGAAAACCCAGGTCCTGAGCATTCAGGATAACAGGTACCATACCTGTATAAGGAAATAATTCTAATTTTTAAAATTGCTTTCCTTTTTTTACTCTGTAATAATAAAACAGTAGCTTGTACTTGATCCCAACTAATTTATAATTAATCCTTGATGGAAGCAAAAAACAGCCTATTGGGTTTATTTAAGGTTTAAATGATGCAAAAATAGATTTAAGATATGAAGATCCAAATTAAGGAAAGATCAGTTATCCAGAAAACCTCAGGTCCCGAGCATTCTGGATAACAGGTCCCATACCTGTGCCAGGTTATTCCAGACGCTGGGGTCAGTACAATTGCCCTTTCTTTGTAGGGGGCAAATTTGCTAATATGGGAGTTTTAACCATGTCAACCTGTGAATAAATGTTCTTTTACTTTGAGTTTTAACATTTTTTAAAAGTCAAATTCAGGAGCGGGACCTGTATATTTTTTTAACACTTTTAAACACATTTAAAAAAAATTTCAAAACTGTTGGGAGCAATGTAATGGTCACAAAAGGGAAACTCTTCTTTGGGAGAAAAAGTTATTTTCATTTCATTTCTAAAAAAAAGGGTCTTTTCAGAAAATAATAAAGTAATAATAATAAAAATGCAAAAAAAAAAAATGTATTTGGGAAAATACTGAACGACTGCAATTTTTTTTAAGATGCCCAACGCTTGTTTTTCAGTTAATTTTCTTTAGTATATGTATATATTGATGGAAACTGGTGTGACTTGTTACATCTTGCCCCAGGCTTCTCAGCATATTTCCTCTAAAGTGTTGCCATGTGTGTGTTTATTTTTCTACTTGAGCCTACCCGCTAGAAAGCCCAGGTGACCGGTGAGCTAATAATTGGGGGTATTACTGTGGAAATTCAGGAATTGGAGCTCACAGGGTTTTTATAAACTTGTTAAAAGGGAGTTACCGGTGGGAGAACATAGAAAGTTTCCTTCACAGCACAGAAAAACAAAGAACTGCTCTTAAAGCCAAACAGGTGGCTCTGCCCTCAAGGCCAGGGAACTAGTGACCAAGGTTAGCTTCAGAAGAAAATCCATCCAAATCATGGTGGTTCACGGGAGGAATCTTCATACACGGAATTTTATTCTTTTTCAGTAGTATAGGCCCCATGATTACATATAGGAGCCCTGTTTGCCCAAGATGACTTCTGCTTACAGATCATGCTCCAGACATGTTATTCTAGTCTCACTGCTTTTCACCCCTGGTTTGTTTATTAACCACATAATTTTGCCTGTCCCAAGTTTGCAAGTTGACTAATCAATTCTGTATGTCTATCTGTGTAGCCTCTCTTATGTTGTAGTGGGTTCAGTGCTGGTCTAGCTGCAGAAGTTCCAGGGCCCAAAAATGGCATCCGTAGGGCTATACCATTATCTGCTTGGGTTCCAGTTGTTGGCATTCATTTTAATACCGTTGCCTGTTTTCACTTGCTTTGTAAAATACATTTCCGAGTATATTTACACATTTTGCTGGGTCTACATAACAATATTTATCCTACTCCGAAATGATGTCCTGTCCTTGCTGGGCCACATAACAGAAACATTATACAGAACCGAAGCCTTCCCCTCGGTCGGCATGTCTCAAAGAACATTTTTAAAGATACAGTACCTTGAAGTGGCCTTTATGATAACAAATCCTCCAGGCAGGTAAGAGTCTGCTGCTTCCCACTCTCATTGTGTTTGCTGGGCCACTCACTAATCAACCTAATCAGCGCCCTGTGATGTTAGCGGAGATAGATCCAGTTCTGTGCTCCTCTCAGAGCATTCCTTTGCCCTCTGTCACATTGGCGTATATATGATTGCAGACAGATAGTCTCCCTAGGAATAATTGATGCTCAGCTTGGCAATTACAAGCACTCGCTGTCTGCAAACAGTTTGTCTTAGGCAGCTCACCAGAGTCTCATTCACATCCACAGGACTTTCCCACCACACTATCACTCTATCCTGCAAATGATCTAATGGTGCATGGGAGTATATGCCTTGCCTATGATATTTTTTAATGAAGATTAAGCACAATGGCTGCATGGAGATCATAGCTCACCCGCGGCATTATTTACAGAATGTTGTGTTTGTTTCCATGACAGAAATGTTTTGCCACTGACGAGTGCAAATTCCTAGCCTAGACGTGCCAAGGAAAATCCGGCTTCATTCGTAAGATTGAGCAATTGGCTACAATACCCTAATGCCATTGCTCAGAAATGACCTTCATATAAACTTAGAGCCACCAGTACTATATTACTATAATGATTAAACGCTTGAACCTTATTTTCCATTGAAGCTTAATCCTCCATAAAACTGTCCGACTGCCCCCCTTAGTTTTTTAAAGAAAATGGCCCAAAACCTAATGAACGATGCAAAAGAATACACCAATGAGAATGCTCTATCTTACATACAGTTATGATTATGATTATTATTATTATTATGATTATCTGTTGACCTTGGACAAGTTAGTTTGCGGTTCCCCAACCTATTAGTTGTAAAAAGAGTTGGGGAGCAGCACAATCATGAAAAATGTTCCTGGGTGGTGCAAAATAAAGGCGGTTATTGGCCATTTGGTAGCCCTATGTGGCCTGGCAGCCTACAGGAGGCTCTGTTGGTAGTACGTCTGGTTTTTCTGCAACCAAAAAGCCTGGAATTCAAAAATAAGCACCTGTTGTGAGGCCACAAGAAACAGCTTATAAGGGGTTGGTGAGGAGCATGTTGCTTCCGGGCCACAGATCATTGAGTTAGAGGGACCTTTATACGACCGATCTAATTACAGATATATATGTTATACCATATATTACATCAGTGGTCCATCCCAAGAAACATCTTGGAATACACTGATGGTTCTGATGATATAATACCAACTGTAGATCAGCCAATGATCTGTCTACATTTTGTAGTTCATACTTAAGAACAAAGGCAGGACCATAATAAAGTCCCTAATGGCTGGAAGTCTGTTGGTCATTCCACTGAGGTGAGAGCTTATGCAGGCCGCAGCATTAACCAGCATGAAAGAAACATAGAATCAATATTCATTTTCTCTGCCCGGCTGAAATATGGCGGCTGGCAAGCTGTCAGGTCTGCAGAGACCACTCCTAAAGTGAGAGGGTGGAAAGAGCTACACCAAGTAGAAGAGGATGTGAGGGAGACACAGAGGGGCAAATTCACTAAGATGCGAAGTTGCGCCAGGCGCAACTTCGCCGCACTTCGCCACATTTCGCCAGGCGTATTTTCGCCAGCGCTCCGCAAATTCACTAAAATCCGAAGTTGCGCACAGGGGTATCGTAAGATTTTGAAGTTGCGCTAGCGTTAATTCGCCAAGCGAAGCGAAGTTTTGCTAGCGATGGTTCATTTGCATACGGCGCGAAATTCAAATTTCAATGGAGGAACTTCAAATGCCTAGAAAACCTTCAAATCAGCAAATATAAATTTTATTTTGCCCTACACATGTGCCCACTGTCTAGGTAAGTTGCGCTTCGCCAGGTCTGAGGTGGCGAAGGAAGTCTAGCGTAAAAGGTAGCGTTCAGTACACTGCGCAAGTTAGTGAATTTGTGTAGTTACGTCGCTAGCGAAAATTCGCCTGGCGTAAGGGTGCGAAGTAACACTAGCGAAATTACGCCAGCGTTCGTTAGTGAATTTGCACAGTAACGAAAAATGCCAAACGCTAGCGAATAAACGCTAGCGTTCGGCGCTTCGGCGCTTAGTGAATTTGCACCAGAGAGTAAGCAAGAATGGGACATGGGGATGGAGAGAGAAATAAAAGTGAGTGACCACGTGCTACAGTATATATTTATTTATAGTTCTGCAGGCCTTCTAGTGGTCACCTGCACAAACAAACATTTCAACCTTCTCTCCTCCCTTCAGCTTATTATTTTGCTTCTGCTGCAAAAGTCATTCATGCCAAGGGTCATTTGATCAATCCAAATAACCGAGGGTTCATGTACCAAAGCAAGAGCAGCGTGAAAAGTGCAATTTAGCAAGCAAATGTATTATGAACCAAGAATGCATAATGTTCACTTCACTTTTTGACACTAGCCAACATTGAAAGCCTGGAGCTTCTGCCCCTTTCAAGGCGGTGGTAGCTCCAAGGTTCCCAAGCAACAATTGCTGCACTTCATCTGAACAGATTCGAAGATTGGTGCCCAAATGTGCAAAACGTGCAAGTGCAACTACTCTTAACGAATGTCATCAATTCACCCAATCGTTGCTTGAACGCGGTTGCACGTGCAGCCATGAATAACCCCTTTTCTCTTGTCTCATTTACTTAACCAACAGGTAGAAAGATCTAATCTGGCAGACAGTCTGGGTCGCACAGCATGAGTAAAACTATGTGGCCGAAAAAACAAGTTTGATTGAGAAAGCTCAGTAACAAAATAGCCATTAATGCTATTAAAGATCTACTACAAGCAATAAAATGAGAATAGTTTTCTCATCTCCTCGGTCATCAAAAAAAGAGAGATATTGAAGCTGCGACGGGGAGGTTGGATCTGGCCAGCCAATAAAATACGAAATAATAAAGAAATAGATGAAATGAAATGATTCATCCAGTCAAAGATCTGACTCTGGAAAAGAACAGGAAGATGGCAAGGATACAGTCATTTTCTCTGAGACTTTCTATTCACCTTTCGGCAAGAGAAGCCTAGCTCCAAATTTAGTGCACCAGCCATCCATAATGTTAAGGCTCCACACTCTTTTCTTCACTTCATTTTAATTGAATTATTACAGTACAGTGATTTCATTCTTTTTATCTTACCCATGACTTAACCACATAGTCACTTTGTGCCCTGCATACTAATATCCTCACCTACCCGATGCGCAGAAGGGAGAATTTTTATCATGGGAGGGAGGTTTCCTCTGTCGTTGTCAATCAGACGATGTCACAATGGAACATTTATATATATATATATATATATAGGCCACTGCCGTTATACAGCAATGCCTGTCCTATTGGAGCTTACAATCTAATGTACCGACACACTAAGGTTACCTCACCAGGATGCCGTTAACCCACCAGATTGCTTTGGACTGTGAGTGCAAATCAGAGAGAGGGGTCAATAAGTTTTGGAGTGATGAGGTGTTAGGGCTCTTACACACAAGCGTTTTTACCTGCGCTCCCCTGCGTTCCATTTTTCTGCGTTCAGCCGAAGGGGAGCGCAGGAATAGACGCATTACATTTTTGCCAATGGGGCTGTACTCACACAGGCGCGTGTAGGCGCCGAACGCAGGAAAAATGCAGCATGTTGCGTCTCAACCTGCGTTCGGCGCCTACACGCGCCTGTGTGAGTACAACCCCATTGGCAAAAATGTAATGCGTCTATTCCTGCGCTCCCATGCGGCTGAACGCAGAAAAACGGAACGCAGGGGAGCGCAGGTAAAAACGCTCGTGTGTAAGAGCCCTTAGTCCCACAAACCACACAGTCTGATCCAAGCCCCATGTAAATTGCCCCAGTTAAATACTGATTAAAAAACAAAATGCATTTCTTGATTGCACTAATATAACTGCAGGATAATTATGCAACACCCCGGCTCCGATACTACAATTAATTGAATGGATAATAAACACAGTTTATGTTAAAAATCTGTAATAGAGAGAGATCTTGCTGTGCCATTTATAGCTAAATAGGGAGTCATTTCCCTATTACTGAGGTACCTGGCGTTGCTGATCCTATAAGCACGGATTGGTGGGGTTTACACTTGTTTTTAAGGTATATTTCACTGGAGTAAAAAAAGTAATATATACAGTTTTGTTAAGAATTTCACAGCAGGGAATCAGCTATGGCTGGGACATCGAACCATATTGCTAAACACATGAATACGAAATCAAGTCAATATATGGGGTGATTTGGTGAAAGGTAGTGAGGAGCAAATTTATTTGGCTGGTGCGAATTTCTGTGTTTCAACGCCGGCTAATAAATTCACGAAGTTGCCGCAAATTTTTTTGGCAAAGCGAAAGTGGGGAAATTCACCCATCACTAGTGAAAGGCGATTGGCATTTGTTGGGACACAGGGCCACATGGTCAAGTTAGGGCAGATGACAATCAGAATAGTCAGGGACAGGCTCTTAAACTAGCACAAGGGCGGGCTTTGGTGAGGTCCAAATGGGAGCCCTTGTGGGGTAACAAGTCTCTGCCCCATTTTTACTCTCTCCCTGACATTAATGTTTGGGCCTCGCGAGGTATCAAACTGTTGTGTGATATTGTATGGGAAGGGGAGATAAAACAATTTCAGGCCCTCAAAGATACTTATCATTTACCCCAATCCATGTTCTTCAGATACCTCCAGCTATCACATGCCTTCCGAGCACAATTTCCGAACAGGCCGGTAGCTACTCTAGAAACCACTCTAGAAAATTACCTCAGGAGAGAGGATCTCACCAAACCCCTATCCCGCCTATACACTATCCTAGGGCAGACCTCCCAAGACCCCCTTGCACAAACTTTTGCGAAATGGAAAAGAGATATTCCAAGTCTGACTGAGGATTTATGGGAGGAGGCTCTGAAACAAATACCTGACTTAACAATCTCTTTAAATGACAGATATATTCAAATAAAATTCCTCAATCGGGTGTACCTTACCCCATATAGACTCTCGAAAATATTCCCCCAGGCGTCTGATATTTGTATTAAGTGTGAACAAGACATTGGCTCCTACATGCATGTGTTTTGGCATTGCCCTCTAATCCAGTCATTTTGGAGAAATGTTGTACACTATATATCTGATGTCCTTGATTTACCAAGAATACTATCACCCCTGATATGCCTCCTCGGAGTTGAGGGAGACATGGACATCAATAACCACATTAGACTGTGTTATCTTCAACTTCTTTATTACGCGAAGAAAGCCATTCTCCTCAACTGGAAAGCTGCTGGCCCACCATCGTTAACCTTCTGGCGAAATCTTATAAATAACTCCTTGTCTAACCAAAAACTGACATATCTTGCCAGAGGTTGCCCGCAGAAGTTTGATGCAGTTTGGGGCACTTGGGTATCATTTCACGACGAAAACAATAATACAATTGTAATTTAATATAACCATCTTGACGTGTGATGTATAATTGTATGAACCTCCTTCTCCCCTCCCTGCTCCACTTCTTCTTTTTTTTTCTTTCTTTTCCCTCTTTCTTCTCTCTAAATTGCTGTTTTGTGTTAACCTAAAATGCAAAAATAAAAACTTTAAAAAAAAAAAAGAATAGTCAGGGACAGACAAGGAACCAATAGAGAAAGTGGGAACTCACAAGGGGGATCTACAGCCAAGAGCTAAAACTGGGTCCAGCATGGGCTTTATTACTTTCAATTTAGTGACCTCATGACATCATGACTCAACACAAGTGTAATATTTATGTAATGTTGGCACCCATAGCATCAGAAAAACTGGATAAATTGTTTAGGGATAACCAGGGAATAACTAAGGCCCCTGCTGGTCACCCCCTTCCAGATCGCAGCTGCAAACAGTATGCAACAGGGATGGGGGGTGGCAGCATTTGGATGAGCCCCAGTGGGCCCGGAACTCCAACTCCAACACTACTTCCTATAGTAGTACACAATTTAAGGAAAAGAGGGACAAAAGGAAAACAAATTCTTACTGAGTCAAAAAGCTGCTCAAGGTGCACCAGGCTCAGACCCTTAGCATAGGGAGCGGTGATCTATCAACAGTCATTCAAGGACTGCAAGGGCCACAAATAAAATAAAAATATATATTTAGAGCTACATTACAACTGTCGAGGAAAAAAGTGGGTGCTCACAGATCCCACAGGCTAAAATAAAAAGAACTTCAGACTTTATTTCAGGCAAAAAGTGAACACACAAAGTGAAGTGAATGCACAAAGCCTCATGCGTTTCATGCCCTTAGGCGCTTAATTATAGGCTGAAAACATCACAACTGTCAGCATCTTCATTTGCCTTAAGCTTTTCAGAATCCAGGGGCATTTAATCATAGGCTCCTACAGCAAGGACCCTGGACCAGTGCAGTTTCCAGCTAACAGGAACAGTCCTACTGTAGAAACATCACTCCACCACCTTCTTCTTCTTTCTTGATCTTCTCCACATTCTGGTCTGAGGGAGCATGTGCAGTAGAGTGAAATGCTCAACGCTTACCACTGTCCTGGCCTGGGGCAGCAGCAAACAGAGAAGAATATTGTGAGGTGGTCCTCCTACAGATCCCAACCTACCTTGGGCCCATGCAGTTTTCAGTGAACAGTAGGAACTGGCCTTGAGTCTCAGGAAGGCCTAATACTTGGCACCCCAAGTGATTACACCTTTCCTTCTTTAATTAACTGTTGAAGGCACCCTGCAATTAGTCAGAGCTGACTCACACAGCCTGCCGGGCTTCAGATCTGTTGAGGGGTCTGTAGGCTGCATCAGAATTCAGTACTAGGCAATTACACAGTACTGTGAATCCCTGAGCAGGAAGCCTGTCGATAATATAAAATACCCACTATACATAATAAACATACATACAATAAATAAGCACAGATGCTAAAATTTGAATATGGATTATTTGAAATATGTTACATAAGACATAAGGGGAACATAGAATGTATATATATAAGGTGAAATGTAACTATAAAAAAACCAAAAATCCTACTTCAGCCCCTGAGAAATTATCCCAGAGCCATATTTTATAATATTTTATATAATGAGAATGCATCAGAGGGAAAGATGCCCTGGGGTAGCGCATCTGTAAGTCAGAGCTAGGCCTTCAAATTACAGGAGAATAAGTGAAAATATTGCACTGTCAGCAGGCTGCCGTCTATCTGTCCCTAATCCCTGCCAACAATAGCTATAGAAAAACTTATTAAGATACATGGGGCTATAAATAAGAATTGAGTGGTGGCAAAGTGGCGTGTGCTGTTTTAAAGGCCAAACCAAAGCCTGTTTTATTGTTTGTAGCACAACCTTGGGTGCACTTTAGCTGTGGATTTGTGACTATGTGTGCCCAGGCTAAAACTGCTTGTAATGTGCTAAGGACCCCAGTGTACAAGTGCAACTCCCTGCAACTCCTGGTACCTGGTGTAGTTCAATGCAGCGGGAGATCCAGTCAGACAAGTTTCTTCGCAGTAAAATAAAATTTATTAAACAGGGAACTGTTGCCGTAATAGGTGATAGTAATTGATAGTAATAGGATAGCTTTAACCAGCAATATTCCCACCAGGGGGTACAGGGTGCTCCAGGTGAGCTAATATACTGTACAATATAGATGACTTTATTTGAGTAACAACAACAATAGACTTAGAGTATAGTTTCCACTCTCACTAGGCACTATCCCTCCGAATGAAATCTAAGGCTTTGGTTCCTCAGCCTGGGGTCTTGTATCATGGCACCGGACTTGGTTCTCACCTCACCCACTGTATTCAGCCTGGGGTCTTGGCACCCTATCTGGTCCTCAATTCACCCACTGTAGTCCCTGCTCTAGTGGTTTACATACCACGGGGTACTTCTCCTCGTTGGAGCCACAGCTGCTCACTAGCTACCCTGTGCTGACTTTCACTCCTAGAGTGACTATTACCATATTCACTATCCCTTAATAACTCTCTTATCTAACTTTTCACCGGCGACCTGGACCTGTAATAACTCTCAGTATGGCAAGGTCCCAGGACGGACCTTGCGCACATGGGGCTAAACCCCTTAACACTGTTAAACAGTGCAATCTAGTGGACAAACTCTACCCAGAGTAATCCCAGTTGACCCAGGAAGGCAGACATAGCTGCCTGTGTATACTAAAGGACCGCCTAGGTGTCCAGATACTAAGGGGTGACTGCCTGAGTAAAATACACCCAAATCTCAGGGTCCCTACATTGTAAATAGGCTTTGATTCCACTTTGTGCTTAGTCAGGGTTGCTGTTAGGGTGGCAAAAAGAGGACATTAGTCCTGGTGAATGAGCATCATAGGGGCTGTTTAGAGAGCAAAATAGCTAAAGGTACTAAGGGCATAATACTGTAATTCATGTATTGCATGTTATGCAATGAATACATTTTGATTTCTGCACAAATGACTGCATTTAATTCACAAAAATGAGAACCATTGACTATTTATCCTTTACCAGCCCAGTCAAGCTAAATTTATTTGGTAAGTCATAAGTGTGTCATATATTGCTGAGATTCATGCTGTGAGCTGTTTTCGCCACTGTACCACCTATTTTTGGGAGCTCTGATTTGTGAAATTCTGAGGCTACTATGTCATTTATTGCTAAGAACCATCTGACACGAAATGCTGGGGCCACTGTGTTATTTATTGCTGAGAACTTTGTGGAATCAAATGCTGGGGCCACTGTGTCACATATTTCTGGGAGCTCTGTTATGTGAAATGCTGGGGCCACTGTGTCATTTATTGCTGGGAGTTCTGTAGCATGAAATGCTGGGGCCACAGTGTCATTTATTGCTAAGAACTATCTGACATGCAATGTTGGGGCCACTATGTCATTTAATGCTAAAAACTCTGTTATGCAAAATGCTGGGGCCACTGTGTCATTTATTGCTGGGATTTCTGTAGCATGACATGCTGGGGCCACAGTGTTATTTATTGCTAGGAACTATCTGACATGCAATGCTGGGGCCACTGTGTCATTTAATGCTAACAACTCTGTTATGTGAAATGCTTGGACTATGTGTCATTTATTGCTGTGAGTTCTGTAGCATGAAATTCTGGGGCCACAGTGTTACTTATTGCTGGGAGCTCTGTTATGTGAAATGCTGGGGCCACTGTGTCATTTATTGATGGGAGCTCTATGGAGCGAAATGCTGGAGCCCCAGTGTCACTTATTGCTGAGAGCTCTGTTATGTGAAATGCTGGGGCCACAGTGTCACTTATTCTTGTAAACTCTGCATTGTGAAATTCTGGGGCCACAGAGTAATTTAATTGCTGGGAGCTCTGTGTTGTGAAATTCTGGGGCCACTGTGTCAGAGAGAGTCACAAACTTGTTCTATGCTTTACTGAGAGTTTAGAGTCTAAACAGTATAAAGCTACAAAGGCAAACTCCAAGTGAATTGATTAAATCTGATAAGCACAAAACAATGTTGCTCAATTACAACTCCCATCATTCTCAGCAAGGGTTTTGTAGTTGAGAAAGCCGCAGTTTGGATGAGGCAGTGTTATTGGAGCAGAGTGCAAGGATCTGGCAGTCGGTGGAAGGTTACAAGGATTCCTTTACCTTAAGAGGAAATAATATGTTTGTGCTGAGGCTCAGAGGAGGGGTGAGTTACAGCTGGCAGCGTTGTGTCTGGGCCCCGAGGGTACCGGAGAGAGAGAGACTCACTGATCTGGCAATTTTGGGGGGCATGGAATGAAAGTAAATGTGACAGTTTCAGAGAAATTAAAACCTTATAAATCACTCAGACAGCGGCCCCTTAAGGACAATTTTCAATCTGTCAGGCTCCTGAGAGAGTGATGTATATTTGTACCGTATCGCCGTACGGGACGACCTGGCGGTGTAAAACAGCGGCATTGCCATGGCAACCCCTTCCCAGAGTGGGTTCTGGGAAATTCAATCAATAGCCATGTTGGCGTGAGCACCGGGGGCAGAGAGGGATATTAAGGATCTTTGGCATTTTTATAGCATTTGTGGATCTGCAACCTGAACCCAAAGCCTGAAACCAGACATTTCCCGTGGCTTATTAGCAGTTATATACAAAATGCATGCTGCAGGCTGCATCGCTTTCTGTATAGCCATGCAGCATTGTTAATCATTTACTTTTCAAATCTTATGTGTTTGGTTTCTAAGGGAAAAAGGTGGCAGTACCAGGGGCATAAATATATACGAAGCAGACCCTGCAGGGGGCCCAGCAAGGCCCTAATTAATAAGCAATTTCAACATCTTACAACTAAGTAGAAACTTACCAAAGTTTTGGTACCTTAAATTGAATTTGCTGTGGGGCCCAGTAACCTCTAATTACGGCAGCACTGTGAGTTATTAGAAGCTGCTGAAGGATTCTGGGAGTTGTAGTCCTATAATAGCTGGAGGGCCAATATTTTAGACACATTTTTATGCTTCTGCGCAGAATGCATTTAATTTAATTGCTAATTAGTAACACAGGGAGCTAATAGGGGTCCATTTTTTTAAAAGGTGCAGTCCAAATCCTAAGCCTCGGCCGCCCATAGAACATGCAGCAGTCATTTATTATAGCAGCCGTCAATTTGCAGCATTGCCAGTTCATTTGAAGCTGGGAGACTTTATTTCATTAAGGAGAACTAATTCCCCCCCACACCTGTAAGGACTAATATTACAACAGGGCGACGTTGACGAATGACCCATTTTGTGGCTTTGATCTGCTCAGGGGCCCTAATTAATTGCTCTGCTGGCTTATGTTTTAGACTGCAGCCAATAAAACCCTTTTATGAGACATCAAATGGTTGAGTGACCCTCTCGCAGACTCGCCACGAACTTACGGCAGGATCAGAGAGGGGCACGAGTGGTGAAGGGCATCTGCGCAGAGCAATAAGGAGCGGGTTGAATATACAGACCTGGGGGAACAGAAAGGGATTAACAGGGGGAGCAATGCAGCAGCCGGAGTATCTGTAACGCAGAGGGACCTGACTCAAGGGCAAGAGGCTGGTGCCAGGGGCAGTTGTAAGGGGAATGCAGAATTCATATGGAAAATTTAAACTTTCACTTTTTGGCGGTGAATGTTGTCATAATGCCATAAAGGGAGATTATACTGCTGCAAAAGTCTGAACTAGGGGTAGCAGAAGAGGCATGTGCCTAAGGTGCAAAAGCAGAGGAGCACCGGACATGAACCTCTTCTGCTGCCTTCCCCTAGTTCAGACCCTTGTGTCCCCCACCTGTGGCAGGTATAAAGGGCATGTACGCTCTTGTTGCAGTCAACTTGCCCTTTTAAAAATGGTAATTTATGAATATACACACATAGAACTGGTCCACTGATTAGATTCAATGTAACCGCTATGCAGTGTTTGCTCCGATCACCTGTTACCTCTCCTGTGATCCTTCTGTTGGATTCCAGCATATAAGATTATGTGAAGAGGTGATAAACTGGGAGATGCATGTAGCACTATATGAATTACTTCTTGTATTAAAGAAGTGCCCCCTCCCTTGCTAATAATATGTGTTATACGCTGAGTGTGGTCTGTAACCTATCCGGTATCCGTTTAAAGGAGGAGTAAACTTTAAAAATTAATATGGCTAAAAATGGCATATTTGATATAGTGAACTTATTGGACGAGGCTAAAGTTTGAGCTTGTCAATAGCAGCAATGATCCAGGACTTCAAACTTGTCACAGGGGGTCACCATCTTGGAAAGTGTCTGTGACACTCACATGCTCAGTGGGCTCTGATTGGCTATTGAGAAGCTAAGCTTAGGGCTCGTCACTAATTATCCAGCAGAAAATGAGCTTCCCTGGCTGTAATATAAGCTGATGCTACAGATTTGCTGATTATTAAATTCTGATGCTAATTACACTGGTTTCTGTGCTGCCATGTAGTAATTATCTGTATTAATTACTAATCAGCCTTATATTGTGACATTTCTATTCTATGTGTACTGTATATTGTGAGTGGGTCCCTAAGCTCAGTAAGTGACAGCAGCACAGAGCATGTGCAGTGAATCAGCAGAAAAGAAGATGAGGAGCTACTGGGGCATCTTTAAAAAAATTCCCATAAATTAGAACATTTATGAAAAGTTTTGCACCCCAAATCATTGCACCCTTATCCAACCTACATTTGCCAGACAATGGTAAACTACTACTCTCAACATCCTCAGGCAACCAGACACAGTTGGGGGATGCTGAGAGTTATAGTACATATATGCAGGGATCTTGGCAACAGGTATAGATCTATGAAACAAAGGATGGACCATATCAAACATCAATGATACAATGGATGTTCCAGGGGAGGCTGAAAATGACTGACAATATCTGCAGTAGCCAAGAACACAAAATACTTCCTGTGTGCAAAGAACATACATTTATGGCTTATTTTACCCCATTAAGCCCTGCTCATAATCGTAATATAAACTGGTCTGATAGGGGATGTTGGGAGTTGTAGTACAGTAACAACTGGATGTCTGGAGACTGGGTTCTAAATAACAGGGCCCACACCAACAATTTAACTTCAGGCTTCAGCATCACTAAATGTCCCTGAGAATAAGTGCGGCTCAGCCGGTGTATCGGGGGTGACAGGTTGGCTGAGCCACATTCACCAAATGATTTAGTGCAATAGAAAAAGGAGCATTGCTATAGAATTGGCCCTGCGGGGCCCCAGTAACACAGGCCACAAATCAGAGATTGCATTTTGTTACAGAATTATTGGGCATTTATGAGCTGATGGTGCAGGTGCAGGACACGCACCCCCTCCTGTGCCTGATATATGAAGCAGGGGCCCGGGAGCCAACAATGGATGAGAATAATCCAGCGGCACAGCGGGTAGAGCAACACACAGCGCTCGTCCTCTGCCGTCTTTCTGCTGCCGCTGACAACACACAGGCCTGGCCCGACGGCTAATTAAATACGGCACCAGCCACAGCTGCTTTAAAGGAAAAGTAAACCTTAAAAATAAGTGAATGTAAAATTGACGAGGGGGGCTATTCTAAGCACTTTTGTACATTCATTATATATTTATTTAATTCCAAGATATTAAGGGATACATGTGCTGTTAATATGAATGAATTTTGTTACAACAGCGCCACCTTCTGGTCATTTTCCCACCAGTCTGACCAGCAAGTAGTCAAGGAAGTTGTCAGGAGAAAGAAAGAGGCTGCTCTGATGTTCTGCTTAGGAAAATTTTTAGAAACCTTTCTCACATCTTTCCTAAGCAGACACGCCCCAGCCACACCCTGTTACTCAGTGGCCACGCCCCCTGCCTGCATCGCCCCCTAGCTGTAGCATGTGGAACAACCTGTTCCTGCCAATGTATTAAATATCAGAATATGATCTTTATTCTATCCCAGGGCTTATAGAGCAGATTGATCCCACTGTGCTGTTGCCTTTGGTACAAAGCAGTGAGTGCGGATACATCTTACTCCGAGATCTGCTGCGTGTGGTCATAAGTGAACATGGAAATAAAAACCTTGTAGCTCTATTATATCTATCCTGTAACATATGCCGCTGCTCCTTCCCATCCCGGCTTCAGATCACCCAGTCGGGCGCAGCTGCCGGAGCATTTTAAATTAGTTTGGGAAGGAAGATTAAAAAACATGAACTGGTTGAATCTGTCACTTCATCCCCACGTACATTAAATGGCCCCAGCCACTCGCCGCTCTTACATATTCCATCTGAATTTAATAGCAGAGCTGACCTGGGGTTTCCACGAGCAAATATTATATAATATGATTCTGCTCTGGATCAGGACCCTTTCATGTCCGGCTTTGGAATGTCAACGGGGAGATATGAATAAGCCATTGGTGCCCAGGGCCCCCCTATAAATTAAAAAACAAATATTGGTGGCCTGGGCCCCCACAAGTTAAAAAAAAATCATTGGTGGGTAGGGCCCCCCTATAGGAGGACCTTTAAATATCCTCTTCATTCTCCTCTTCTTCAGCTCCTTCTCCTTTTCTTCAGCTCCATTCAGCAGCTTTTGGGTCCTTTCAGGAGCTTTCGGGTCCTCTCTGCAGATTTCGGCTCCTTTTGCTGGATTTCAATGGTGGAGGCGGCAGCTTTCGGAGGATTTCTGCAGCAGTGGTGACTTTTTGTGAGTCAAAGGGGGCCCGGAAAATGCTGGAAGTGTGGCATGGCCCCTTCAAGCATAAAATACCTGCTAAGCCCCATACAGCTGTATCCGCTGTGGCCCTTGATGGCGGCAATGCTGGCACATGATGGCACTTGGGTGTATTAGACTGGCACAGCGCTCTTGGGAAGAGCAAAAGAAGTTAAAGGTACATATATTAGGCAGGAGCGTATTTATATTAAGGCGCCTGAGCGCCTGTGCATAGGGTAGCAGGTTTTGGGGGCGGCCCTCGGGTGCCTATAAATGTATTTTTTAAATTGATAAAAAAAAAGAAATCGCCCAACCTCTTCCACTAATTTCCATAGGAAATACGGTAAAAGAGTTAGTGGGTGAGGGTAGTGGGCCGGGCTGGTTGGTGGAAGTGACGTCACAAGCGCACATTGAGTGACGTCACTACCGCAACGTCCGTGCATGTGACGTCATGTGTGCTGCATAGGGGGCGTGTTTAGGAACAGTGTCTAGGGCAGCATCGGACCATAATACAGCCCTGACAACAGGGGGGGAGGGTTGTGGCAGTGGGGGCCCGTAAGGGGGTGTGGGGGCCCCTGAGGTGGGCCTGGAGTGGACACCCTAGTCCAACCCTGTGGCAACCACCTGTTGCTGGTGGTTCCCATTTAAGTCAATGGCAGGTGGCCCAGGCATTGACAGACCTGTTGTTCCTATAACCTGAAATCATCTTCACGCTGTGCCAGTAACAGGCTTCTAGACCATACGAGGCAATAAAAGCAAAAGGAAATTCATACTTTCTTAATAATTCTCCATTAGCCAAATACACGAAAGCGCAATATTGTCCCTTCAAAGCAACAGAACAGCCAATTAACAGATCTGACACTGTCAGAGGTGCAGTTCCCCAAGCCGGGTGCCCAGGTTTCAGCAGTGAAAGAGTAAATATTGGCCTCATATATAAACACACAGTATAAAGGGTGCGGATAGATATGGAAATGCCGAATACTGAACTGTGTGTGTGTCTGACATTATAATCTCCCGGCGGGGGAGACTCAGAATTCATTCTCAGCAAGGGAAATAGAAGTAGAATGTGAAATAGGGTGGGAGTCAGAGAATGGGCTCGATGCTGGAGGAGACGGCTGCTCAGGAAGGATTAGGGCAAATTAACCTGGAGAAAATAGCTATTTGTTTATTATTTATCTGTGCTATAACCAAAGACATTTTTCATCCATTGGGCCAATAGAATAAGAGGTTGTTGTTGGGTCTTATAGAACTGGTGTCAATCCAGCAGAGGTGATTCTGGGGCTGATGCTGCCCCCCCTCCCACTCAAAAATCAGCACTGGAGCAGGTAAAGAGGGGCAGCATAGCTAGTGCAATGAGCAGGGTCGGGCGGGGGGGCCTGGGGGCTCACCAGGGCCAGTGGCGTAACTACCGTGGGAGCAGGGGGTGTGCGATTGGGCCAGGGCCCGCACCCCACCAGGGCCCCCCCGGCAGCTTGCGCGACACAAATTCCGGGTGGTTCCGGGCTGATTCCGGGTGGTTCCGGGCGTACGGAGGGGGGCCCGGCTGCTTGTCCCGCACTGGGGCCCGCCCCCCTCTAGTTACATTGCTGACCAGGGCTACTGCTTCAGGACCCCCACACTGCCCCCGGCCCCCACCCCAGCAGCGAATATATGTTTGCCAGGCCCTCTCCCCTCCACAGCTGCAACCTCCCTCCGGCCCACCGTACTTACCTTTTTCCTGTTTGCGGCCACGACCGGGGGCCCGGAGGGGGGGTCGTGGCAGCGCCAATAGCAGGGAGGGGCCCACAAGGGCTGGGAGCCCATCTTTTTTTTCCTGGTGTCCCACCAGCCCAGTGACTTCCGAACTGTCCCATTTTTAGAGGGACAGTCCCTCTTTTGACAGCTCAACCTGCAGTCCCTCGTTTGTACTGGAACGTCCAGTTTTTCTCAGCCAGAAAAAGAAATAACGTTTCTAGCCACAGTTGCAGATACGATACTTTCGTAACAATTTTGACGTAAACAAATAAGTAATTGTAACAATATAAGATAACAGGTCACTACAGCTTAAAGGGCAATTCACCTTCATTAGCAATAACTTTTTTGTAAAAACTTTTTTTGTAAAATGATATGATAATTAGGGGGCGTGGTCAAAACATTTTTGTCCCTCTTTTTACTTTCAAAATGCAATGAGCACAATAGCACTCTGCTTTCTCTCAGTCAAATTTCCGGCTTAAAACACAGAAATTCGGCTCTTGAAGTTACAAGAAGCAGCTTTTTGCCACTCCTTGTTACTGGCCGCTCGCTGCCGCCTGAGGGAAGGTTCTCACCCCTGACGTCCAGAAATGAACAGCAGCCCTATCATATGGCTCCTCCTGTCTCTCTGCGATTGGTAATGATTTTAACTCAAAAGTGCTATGTTGACAGAATATTGGCCAAGCAAACGTCTAGTGGGACATTAGCCTTATGTCACATCTCTTGGGGGCTGACCACCACTATGTATTGTGAGAATAGCATTAAGAGAAGCTTTACTTGTCCTTTACATTTTAGGTGATGTAACTTTGAGAGAGAGACTGGATTATAAATAATAACCCGGTAGGTAAAGGGGAAATGCACCTGTGTAAGCAAATGTAAAGGAAGGGAAGATCATCTCCCAGACACTGAGGACCAGGGCAGATAAATTATACAGAACACGCCAACGCTGGGGGTCAAAAGATCCATTGCCCTCATTTTAGTATTGATTTAGGCGCCCCGGCTGCAAAACGTCTCCGCAAAATCATAATATTTCTATTGAACTGTATCCGACTCATCGCCATGGGACCTTGTTCTTGCTTAAAGCTATTTGCAGCTCTATACTGCCTCCATTCTATACATTACTGAATGCAAGGAGAGGATAAAGGCAAACCTATTCTCTAAATCAGATGTTGTCGGACTACATCTCCCAGCAACCATATGGTGGTGGGTAACAGGTTGACCACAAATAGAAGAGGTGCCACAAATAACTGATGTAGATACACAGACACAGTCCCAGACCCTCAGCTTGGGGAACGAAATAAACCAATGGCAATATCATTGTTTGGGGGTTTTAGGTATTCTGAAACAGACCACGAGGCATCACAAATATAGTATATTATAGTTATTTGTTTAAAATAGTTTTTGTACTTTATTATCTTTGTCATTTTTGCATTCAAATGTTTTTATTAGGAGTAACTGATGGATAGATCGGAATGGGGTACTGTTCCTTTAAGAAAAAAAGTTATGTTGTCTATGTCTGTACACTTATTGGCCGTTTCCTTTATAAATGTCCACTTCCGCAAATGTAAATGTAAACAAATAAATAGATATTTTTATACCATATTTTGAGGCCCTGTGGTTTCTTTCCTGAAACCCCCCATACAATGATCGATTTACATTTTTCAGGCAAACTCATCCGCACCCCAAAAATTGCAAACTGAGGTTTGAAGGGACACTATTGCTTTTAAGCAAAAAACAAAAGCGGGATAGAATTACTGTTGGTTGAAAAAGGAGCCCAGATGATATAAAAAGTAGAAAATATTTATTAGAACATATTGAAACCTGATGCGTTTCGTGCCAACAATGGGCACTTACTCATCAGCCTATGAGTAAGTGCCCATTCTTGGCATGAAACGTGTCAGGTGTGAATATGTCCTAATAAAGATTTTCTACTTTTTATATCATCTGGGCTCCTTTTTCAACCAACAGTAATTCTATCCCGCTTTTGGCGCAAATTCACTAAGCGACGAAGCACCGAACGCTAGCGTTTGGCATTTTCGGTACTTCGCAAATTCACTAACGAACGCTGGCGTAAATTCGCTAGTGTTACTTCGCACACTTACGCCAGGCGAATTTTCGCTAGCGATGTAACTACGCAAATTCACTAACTTGCGCAGTGTACTGAACGCTACCTTTTACGCTAGACTTCCTTCGCCACCTCAGACCTGGCGAAGCGCAATAGAGTAGATAGGGATTGTTTCCAAAAAAGTCAAATTTTTTTCTAAGTCCCAAAAAACGCTGGCGTGTTTTCTACATGATGGGTGATAGGCTGAAAAAGATCGAAATTTCGATTTCCCCCTACATTTCCTGACTTATGGCAACTTACCTAGACAGTGGGCACATGTGTAGGGCAAAATAAAATTTTTATTTGCTGATTTGAAGGTTTTCTAGGCATTTGTAGTGCAGATAGGTATTCCTCCATTGAAATTTAAATTTTGCGCCGTTTGCAAATTAACCATCGCTAGCGAAACTTTGCTTCGCTTGGCGAATTAACGCTAGTGCAACTTCGCAAACTAACGCTACCCCTGTGCGCAACTTCGGATTTTGGTGAAATTGCGGAGCGCGGCGAAAACACGCCTGGCGAAGTGCGGCGAAGTGCGGCAAAGTTGCGCCTGTCGCAACTTCGCATCTTAGTGAATTTGCCCCCTTTTGTGTTTTGCTTAATTACATTTAATCACATGGCACTTGGACTGGGGGTCTGCCTGGCATTAGACTACTGTAAATGACTTTAGTTTAATGGAATCTAAATAGATTTTTGGACTATGCTCCATGAGTAGAGGTCCACACCGCAGCTAATCAGTTTACACTATTGCTTTTGTCCCACTGCGCCCCCTAGTGTTCTAAAGTAGAGCTTAATTACTCATGCGAGAAAATTCACCAATGAGAATGCTGCTCATCATTGTGCATACACCTGCAAGTAATAGTGTCATTTTGTTGCTCTGAATTGTGCAAGGGTATATTTACTAATCGGAGGCTATAGAGCAAACTAGTGCCCACTATCCCCTCTTGTAATAAAATAGAGATGGCTTGGGTGGATTTAGCCCGTTTCATTTCGACAAAAATTTGTCGAAAATGTCGCCAACACCCATTACAGTCTATGGACGTCAAATAAATGTTGACGTGCGGCAAAATTTTTTTGACGCGTGACGCTATGCAAGTCTATGGGTGTCATTTCCGCCATGAAACAAGGTGAAAAAAATCGCCCATCCCTATCTGAGTAAAGAACTAGAAATAGATCATGGCAAACAAGATGAGTTCCAGACGGAACTGCCTTCTCAGCACAATGGTTGTACAGCTATGGGGCCGGGGGTCCAGATAAGTGATTGCTTGTGGTGTTTAATCACTATGGGAGAGTCATCCAGAATAAGGAGAGGAGGTGCCTATGACAGAAGATACACTTACTCATCAATGCAGATGCCAGCAAGTATCCCGGGACCCTCTGTCTCTGGGCAGCCATGCAGCTTCCTCTACCCCTAAGGCTTAGGGAATGTCAAGCAGACACACTCATACATTAAACCCCCAATTGGCCCTAGTCACCCCATTTATGTCAAACCCCACCCATGACCCACACAAACTCCACCCACTCCATACAAGCTCCGCCCCTTTCACAACCCAAGAAAAGTTCCTTTTTAACTTGGGGACTTTGACTGCAGAATCCCTTGTACCCACCTGAAGATGGTTCTGCCGTTGAACTAGTTATAGTATAACATCAACCCCATGGATATGGTTTTAAGGAGAAGTAAAGCTGCCAATAGATTAGCCACAATAGTGCAAGCTATAACACTATATTTATTCTGCAGAATGCTTTACCATACTTGAGTAAACAGCTCTAGAAACTCTCTCTGTTTGTTAAGGATAGCAGCTGTCATATTAGCTTGGTGTGACATCACTTCCTGCCTTAGTTTCTCCATGCTCACTCACAGCTCTGGACTCAGATTACAGCAGTGAGAGGAGGGAGGGAGGGAGGGAAGAGCAAACTGAGCATGCTCAAGCCCAAGCCCTGGAGGTTTAAGCTGAAAACAGGAAGTCTGATACAGAAGCCCATGAGTACACAATAGAAGGACAGAAATGTGGTGTTTCTTTTGACAGAGGACTCGGAGCAGCATTACTTTGAGGGTTTACTGGTGTATTTATATAGACCTTTCTGATAAAGCTTACTTAATTTTAGCCTTTCCTTCTCCTTTAAAGGGATGTAAATCCAGCCGTAACGCTATCCCACAGCACCCCCTAGTTTTCTATAGAAGTTGCCGAAAACCTTAATTATAGATGCAAGAAAATTCACCAATGAGAATTCTACTGATCAAAAACTTCATTATAAATGCAAAAGAACTGACCAATAAGAATGTTGATTCCCAGCACCATGTCAGGCATCTTGCTGTTATCTTACATATAAACATAATAATGCCATTTTTTTCTGACTTTAATATAAGACATTGAATCAGATATGGGGATAAAGGACAGACTTGTTCAGTGCTGGGAAACTAGGCTCAAAGCTTCCAGTTCCAACTGTAAGAACAAAGAACATGGAGTCAGATTGATACAGATCAGCTGGGAATCTCATTGGAGGATTTTTTTGCATTTTAAAGCAGATTTGGGGCAACGTTTTGGAAACGTTTTATTGTGCAATATTGCTTTAAGCATACAACCCTGACGTCCCAGCATGCCTCAGCCTTCATTATATGTTACATTATACTGAGATTTGTAGTCCAGCAACAACTTTTGTTGAGCAGTACCGTGCAGCAGTGTTTACTGCCCCTTTAATATCTGGAAGAACAGTCTGACAGTGACCTATGGGCTTAGGGGAAGTGTTCTACATTCTTGTTGTAAAGGTGATACTTTCCCTTTAATACTCTATAGAGAAGACTTGAGCTAACTCAGGCTGGGGGCACGGAGCTTGTTAAATTAACTACATCATCCTCATCACATTAGAGCCGAGCTTGTGTGCAGGACCCCCGGGGATATAATAAGCTATCCAATCCCATCAAACTCTCTCTTAATACAATTAATTCCTCAATTAACAGTAAAATAAAGTGAATTTCCATGTTTAATAGCAGCTAGCGCAAGCAATAAATCTAATTCTGACAGTGACTCCATCTACGGAGGGAAGGGGGTGTCGCTGAGACGGAGAGCGTGCGGGGGGAACGAGAGTGACGGGGCTCAAGGAGACGAGAAGACATTGTCATGTAACGGGGTCACGGAATGACTGGCAGATACATAATCTCATATGCAAAGGGGAAGGCTAAATACAGATCTATCCGTGTCTATGGGGCAGCTGTCCCCCAGGCTACTGCCAATGCAATAATGCCCCTGTCCAAAAAAGATGCTGCAAATTGTGTAACAGATGACAAACTATGGAGCAAGTAAGGAAGCACTGAAAGATCTACAGTATGATAAAACTATGGCAGCATAGGTATTCCCTTGTACTAAGCATAATTCAGCAGGAACAGCCCCTAAGTTTGCTCATAGTCTGTACAGAGAGATCCCATAAAACTATGGCAGCATAGGTATTCCCTGTACTAAGCACAATTCAGCAGGAACAGCCCTAAGTTTGTTCATAGTCTGTACAGAGAGATCCCATAAAACTATGGCAGCATAGGTATTCCTTGTACTAAGCACAATTCAGCAGGAACAGTCCCTAAGTTTGCTCATAGTCTGTACAGAGAGATCCCATAAAACTATGGCAGCATAGGTATTCCCTGTACTAAGCACAATTCAGCAGGAACAGTCCCCTAAGTTTGCTCATAGTCTGTACAGAGAGATCCCATAAAACTATGGCAGCATAGGTATTCCCCTGTACTAAGCACAATTCAGCAGGAACAGTCCCTTAAGTTTTCTCATAGTCTGTACAGAGAGATCCCATAAAACTATGGCAGCATAGGTATTCCCTGTACTAAGCACAATTCAGCAGGAACAGTCCCCTAAGTTTGCTCATAGTCTGTACAGAGAGATCCCATAAAACTATTCCAACATAGGTAATCCCCTGTACTAAGCACAATTCAGCAGGAACAGTCCCTAAGTTTGCTCATAGTCTGTACAGAGAGATCCCATAAAACTATGGCAGCATAGGTATTCCCTGTACTAAGCACAATTCAGCAGGAACGGCTGTGGAGAAATGACCAAAAACAATGTCAGTCTAGAAAGAGAATCAGATAATAATAATATTGCCGTTCCCGACCTGTCTCTCCCTCATTACATCACACACATAACCTGCGGGAGATGAAGACTCCAACCGTCAGTCCGTATCTGTGTCACCAGTCTAATTAATATTAAAATGATAAATTGCTAAAATTGCATTATCTAATCACTTTAATTGGTCTCCAGTTAAAGAGACTGACACAGACAATACTGGGCGCACTGCTCGTCGCTTGGCTGACACATATCAGGGGGTCTCTGTGGATGAAGTAGAGTAAATAAATAGACAATGTATGGCTGTCACACAAGCTGTGCGAGACTATAGTGGTGGATATTGCAGGACAGTTGTTATAGAAGATCTAGATGGAGTAGAAACCTCTTTGCAGTATCTGGTCTACTTTCAAGAAGTGTGCCAGATGCTTCACTTCATTCTGTTTCTCTCCAAGCCTTCAGATGTTAGAAGAGGATTCTGCATTTATTTTAATATAGTCAGAAACAGCTGGAGGGCCACATGCTCACATCTGGACAGCTGGAAGTAGCACAGGAGGAGAAGCAGCAGTTACTTTCACAGGAGAAGAGGGAGAGACCTTTGGGAGCTATGGGAGAGAAGAGAGACTATGTTCTTCGATGCATGTACTGATGTGCACAGTGCTGTCTTGCTTAATATTTCTATTTAATATCCTACAGACAGATCTGCTGTTTGTCTCTTCTGTTTCTTAATAGATAAATAGAGAAACAATACATATTCTTGAAGAATTATGCCTAGTTTTAAGATGTCCCACAGGCTGCAAACAAACACGGGGGCTGTTCCTGCCTAATAAAGCTCACTGCAGAAGAATACCTTTGCTGGCATAGTTTGGTGTTATCCATCAGTACTGGTCATAAACAAACCCAGAAGGCTGTTCCTTCTCAGCAAAACACCTATGATGTCATAATTTTATGGAACATATATCTACAGACTTTGAGCAAAGTTAAGCAGGTAGTCCTTATAAGTGATACATTGACAAGTCCATTAATAGTTTGTTGTATTGACAACTGTTCCAGACCTTCACCCCTGAATCGCGTGGGCATACATTTTGCCAGCTTTTGTTAAGAGCAATTGATAAGGAATACCATAGCCAATCTGAGGAACCATCTTTTAAGGAACCAGGAGGAGATAAGGAATTATATCTCCTGAAGCCCATCTAGATGTCTGGTAACTAGTGGAAGAGTAGGAGGCCAACACAACTCTGCCCAGATCTTGACATTGCTCTAAAGTCTCCATCTTTGAGAAAGAAAGAGACTGAACAATGGGAGCTTATTGATTATATGATCAAGAGTGGTCAAGGTGTTGATATGACATCAATGTCCCACCAACTCCACAGCTATGGCCTATATGATGGAGTCAGTTTTAGGCAAAGCCCACTGTTTTGTTAAGGGCACTTGATAAGGAATGCCATAGCCAATCTAAGGAACCACCTTCTAAGGAACCATGAGGAGATAAGGAATTATATCTCATGAAGCCCATCTAGATGTCTGGTAACTAGTGGTAAGAGTAGGAGGACAACAAAACTCTGCCCAGATCTTGACATTGCTGTAAAGTCTCCATCTTTGAGGAAGAAATAGACTGACAAATGGGAGCTCAATGCTTATATGACCAAGAGTGGTCAAAGTATTGATTTGACATCAATGTCTCACCAACTCCACAGCCATGGCCTATATGATGGAGTCAGTTTTAGGCAAACCCCCTGTCTCATAAATGTACTCAGAATTCCATGCCGATGCCTATGGTAATGCTTTTCTGACAAAACACCACATAGATAAAATCCTAACATTGTTAAAACAGTGACAGAAGCATGCTTTTTGCCAGCTTTTGTTAAGGCTTGGGAAAGTTGATAAGGAAGACCATAGTCAGCCTGTGACAGTTGCTTCTTTGAAAAAAGATTCCAAGAAACCAGGAGAGGAGAAGGAATGATATCTTCTGAAGCCTTGATAGCTGTCGTCTAACTAGTGGTAAGAGTAGGAAGCCAAAACTCTGCCTCAAATCTTTGAGGAAGAAAGAGACTGAAGAATGGGAGATCAATGCTTAAATGGTGTGGTGGAAGAGTGGTTGAATTGTTTTTATGTTCAATGTATGATGGCGTGCTAAGACAGAATTCAGTACTAGGCAAAGCCCACTCTGAGTCCCATAAATGAAATTGGTCTCAAACAGAAATCTACTGGCATTACATTTCTGACAAAAAAAATCCATCAAGTAAATCCCAACATTGTTAAAGTGGTGGTAGAAGTATTGCATTATGGGAGTGTGTCTCGCCGGCAAAGATTTTCGTTGAATGGAAAAATGGAACTGCTGACCCAAGCAGAGAGAAATAAATACAAAGGAGCAGGAGGTCAGTGTTCTGCCTGACATTGATGTACGGCTTACAGGCAACTGTATCGTAGAATGTCTGAGGAACAATAACATTATCATGTCAAAGCAGATACCTCTAGGGGCCAACGTGGAATCATCTAATAATCACTGAGCTGATTGAGAAGTCATTAAGCCTTCATTAGGCACAATCATGTTCATGTAGTTATCTGTGAGAACTGAGAAATCAAAATCTTGAAAGAACATGAAGTTACCTTTAGCGCCCATGTATGAACACAAGGTCAAAATGCTCAAAAACCGCAATGTTTAAAACCAACCGTGATATGATATCGGGTGCCCATAAATAGTGTCCCCCATGCTGGTAAGTCTTGCACAATTTCTGTCCAAGCTTTTGTAGGGCCCAATGACTAGCAGGGATGAAAGGTGATCCAGTGTATAAACCTGCAGCAACCAATCAGCTTTGATTAATAATGATGAAAATAAATGTGAGACTGGAATTTTTTCTGAACATGACCAAGTTGGAGCCTTATTAGTAAATGTGTTTGTAGTGATCAGTTCCTTCCTACCGAATGACTCTTAGTGCAACCAACTGAGTGAGCTTTTGTATATATTTAAATATATCTACAAATATATTATAAAAAAGACAATATGTGATGTTGATTTTTATTTGATCCCCCTCCTTTTCCTCCTCTGTTTGCTGCCTCCTCCCTACCACTTTTTCTCTCCTTCACTCCCCCATTACAGCCGACACACTAGGGAAGGCCGCGCTGCCACTTGCCATAGCCGACAGTTACTGGATTAAGGCTGTCAGGAAATTCTCCAGTCTTATAGATTCTCAGCACTATATTTAGAAATCACTAATTTCATTATCCCGGCAGCAGGCGACCCGTGGCTTTCCAGCTGTTGTTTTTACCATGCTTCCCACCATCTGACTGTCTTGGTGTTTGGGAGTTGTAGTTCAGTAACAGCTGAGGCACAGTGGGTTACCAATCCTTAATTAACATCAATGGATGCTATTCCAGTAAGTCCCTAATTTGTGCCTAGAGGTGCATGACTAATAAAGTTGGCTTTGCCTGAGTTAGCATTCTATAGAACCTGGACATGCAGATATTATTTTGTAAAATTTTTTGCAGGGTCTGTTTTGGGGGGGGGGGGGGTTGGTGAGGGGTGGCTACAGAATGACCTTCTTGAAGGTAAAAATGAAGGTACAAATTGCATTAGTAGAGATTTGCATTGGTTGTATCAAGTATCACAAACTTACCTATATATCCTTTGTATGCACTGTATGGTTAATTTACTTAGGTAGGTGCTAAAGCCTCTGCAGTTGAGCACCACAACCAATCAGATCCTATAAATTGTAATCTGATATTGGTTGCCATCAGGACTGGATTTACATAGTGGGCACCCCTAGGCCTGCTGCCGTTCATCTCCGGGGTTCCCTCCCATTTATTCATGCAAATTTTCACTATCGTATCTCCTATGCATCTCCAATGTTTCTGAACCACTGTGGGTGTGGTTGGGCAGCATGCCACCCCCTAAAATCCTGCTGCCCTAAGTCCGGGCCTTGGTGGCCTTTCCACAAATGCCATAGACAACTGCTCTGGTCATGTAGCATCTACAGTATCTTGGTAAATTAGGCTACGCTGGGTGTAGTGATGTCTAACCAGTGTCAGGCTTGAGGGACCATGCCCCCCAGGCCCCCCGCCCCATCCGCAACCACCCCATCCGAACCAGGTTGAAAGCCACATTATACACAGGCCCAGTCCGACCCTGTGTGCAACAAATGAAAAACTCAACCCGCATCTAACCCTGACCTTCAAAACCATAACCCACATCTGATCCTAGCACAACAAAACTAGAATTAACACCTGATCCTAGCATACCAAAACTATAACTAACACCTGATCCCAACCAACTAACTGATCCTAACAAAAATGTTGCCAATGTAGGACCTATACCAAACCCCTACCCGCAGATAAATGGTGCCATTATATTTTAGGGTCCAGAGAGGTGATGGAACAGTTGAGACTCTCCCGATGGTGTCCACCCACTTGCTCATGTATAAGTTCAGAGATCATTGGAAGGTAATTTTCTAGGTGCAATTAACTATTAGCAGTTATGTGCCGCAGGCACCTGCACCCAATCCAAACCCACTATGTTTGTCCACCTGACACTGCACATCATTAGTTGGATGTCAATGCTGAATTATTATGTTTGAGGGTTTGTGCAAAAACCCTACTTTGGGGAACACTAACAAGAAAATAGGTCATCAAAATAGATATTTAAGTTCTAAATGAACATCTCATCCTGGTGTCCTTGCCTGATGACTTTAGTGCTAAGATGCTTGTCTTTGAATTTGACTCCATTTTTTCTATAGTGATTCACCCATACCATAGCTATAGACTTGGGCTCACCTTTAGACTTGTTATCCTACAACAGTTGTAGCTGAAGAACTGCTAAAGGTACTTTGGATGGACCTCATTTATGTAGCTGAGACCCCATCCTTTGTGTATTATGCCACCCTTCGCCTTTTAATACTTATCCAGGTCTAATGGGACAGGTCTTAGCAGCTTCTCCATTGCAGAAATGGCTGCAGTAATTTCAAGTTCTAATGGAGTATAAAATTAGCTAGGGTATAAATGTTTGCTGGATTGTATAGAATGTGAAAAGGTTCACTGTCAAGCGCAGAACCTCATTGCCTTGCCGTTTAAGTCGACTGAGAGACAACGGTGCATGATAAGGACATCCAGAAATGTATTCAGTCAGCTATTATGGTTCATTAACGGCCATTCAAATGAATAACCATTAATGCCCAGTGGAATACCAGCGATCACACCTTAGTGATATCCATAGCGTGAGATATAGCCTTACGTGCCGGCGAGACAAAAGAGCAAAATTAGATATATTTGTGCAATTTACATGGCGAGAGCAGCCAAGAGAGCGGATTAGATGAGGATGGATAGGCCAAGCACGTCCGTTTATAGATAGCATTGACCTTTAAAAGCTGAAATTTGTTTTGTTTTGGAAATCTTCCTAGTGAAAACCTAAATATGATCAAATGCCTCTCTTACTTAGCCGCATAAATTAGTCTGGCAGGAAAGGTTCATTGCATAGACGTTTTACTCATTATTGCCCCTGACTCACAATTAAGCACAATCAGTGAGGAGCAATAAAGCCCAATTCATTTGCAAGTTTGGCCTAAGCTGAGGTCAATGGGTTCCTTCAGCATAAGCATAATTAAATCCCATAGTGCAGTCTTTTTTATTTACAATAGAAAAACACAGTGAAGTTGAGCAGGCCGAGGACCCAGAGAAAAACTCTTGGAGGACCACATCAAGCCTTAGGCCTTCAGCCTCCACATAAACAGAGTAACCTCTTAGCTGAAGTGGAGTTAATGCAATGAATTGAAACCAGTCCACCATATCTGATGCAACTTCATGTCCTCACTGTGAAAGTCATAGAATATATGCTCCTTAGGTAAGGTGGCTGCTGTGTTTTTACTTAAAATGTAGAACATTAATTCCCAAACTGTGGGTCTAGCTGCCTCTAGGGGTGTAGGGGGAGTGAGCATATAGCAGTAGTAGGGGAGGCTCAGCCTGAAGATATACCTGAAAACCCAGCTTGAAAGTCAACTCAGTTAAGGTTTTTTGGGGAATAACTTTTGTCTTACATCTCATTGGAATTATGACTGATGAATGATTTTCCTATATCTGTACCTATGTTATGAGCTAAGCGGTGCACTGACCAAAGGTTGGACCCTCAAGTGGGGGCTTGAGCTACAAAAGTCCATTGGAACAATTTATTATTGGGCATACACTTTGGGGAAGTTGCCAAACAACAACAAAAGTTCACAAGTTATGCTGATCTGATTGTTTAGCTCCAAGGCCAACTATCGGATCATAATGGGGGACTATAGCGAGGGCCGCTTAAACATCCAATGCCTAATAGATATCTGCTCTATTTTTGGAAGGATATTGATAGGGCAGGACATCAGAAGTAGGGATGGCGCGAACTGTTCGCCGGCGAACTTGTTCGCGCGAACATCGGGTGTTCGCGCTCGCCGGAAGTTTGCGAACGTCGCGCGACGTTCGCCATTTTGGGTTCGCCATTGTTGGCGCTTTTTTTTGCCCTCTCACCCCAGACCAGCAGGTACATGGCAGCCAATCAGGAAGCTCTCCCCTGGACCACTCCCCTTCCCTATAAAAACCGAAGCCCTGCAGCGTTTTTTTCACTCTGCCTGTGTGTGCTGAAGAGATAGTGTAGGGAGAGAGCTGCTGCCTGTTAGTGATTTCAGGGACAGTTGAAAGTTTGCTGGCTAGTAATCGTTTTGATACTGCTCTGTTATTGGAGGGACAGAAGTCTGCAGGGGTTTGAGGGACATTTAAGCTTAGGTAGCTTTGCTGGCTAGTAATCTACCTTCTACTGCAGTGCTCTGTATGTAGCTGCAGTGGGCAGCTGTCCTGCTTCTGATCTCATCTGCTGACTGCTGCAATAACAGTAGTCCTTGTAAGGACATCTTTTATTTATTTTTTTGTTGTTTTACTACTACTACTACTACTACTACTACTACTACTACTACTATAAGAGCCCAGTGCTATTAGTCTAGCAGTGTTGGGGAGTGGGACTGGTGTGCTAATCTGCTGCTCCTAGTAGTTCAGCAGCACCAACTTTAATTTTTTTTTTTTTAATATTCATTTTTTTTTATTTTACTTTTTTTTATTTTACTACCGCTGTAGTAGTGTATAAGTTGACCTTTTAGGCATTATTTGCCCTGTAGGCATTTTTTGCCCAGTGTGTTATTCAACCAACTGCCATCTAGCTGTGTGACCTTGTTCACATTCTGTCTAAATATCCATAATATTACCGTCTCCAGAAAAAACACCGGAGTGACTTTTTTCAAGCAGCCATAATAAATTTTACGTAATCCGTATCCATCGCTGTAGTAGTGTATAAATTGACCTTTTAGGCATTATTTGCCCTGTAGGCATTTTTTGCCCAGTGTGTTATTCAACCAACTGCCATCTAGCTGTGTGACCTTGTTCACATTCTGTCTAAATATCCATAATATAACCGTCTCCAGAAAAAACACCGGAGTGACTTTTTTCAAGCAGCCATAATAAATTTTACGTAATCCGTATCCATCGCTGTAGTAGTGTATAAGTTGACCTTTTAGGCATTATTTGCCCTGTAGGCATTTTTTGCCCAGTGTGTTATTCAACCAACTGCCATCTAGCTGTGTGACCTTGTTCACATTCTGTCTAAATATCCATAATATTACCGTCTCCAGAAAAAACACCGGAGTGACTTTTTTCAAGCAGCCATAATAAATTTTACGTAATCCGTATCCATCGCTGTAGTAGTGTATAAGTTGACCTTTTAGGCATTATTTGCCCTGTAGGCATTTTTTGCCCAGTGTGTTATTCAACCAACTGCCATCTAGCTGTGTGACCTTGTTCACATTCTGTCTAAATATCCATAATATTACCGTCTCCAGAAAAAACACCGGAGTGACTTTTTTCAAGCAGCCATAATAAATTTTATGAGATCCGTATCCACCGCTGTAGTAGTGTATACGTTGATCTTGTGGGCAGTATTTGCACAGTGTTTTCTTCAAACCGCCATCTAGCTGTGTGAGCTTGTTCACATTTTGTCTAAATATTGATAATATTATCGTCTCTAGAAAAACCACTTGAGTTACTTTTTTTCAAGCAGCATTCATATATTTTACGTAATCCGTATCCACCGCTGTGTATACGTTGACCTTGTAGGCATTATTTGCACACTGTTTTCTTCAAACCGCCATCTAGCTGTGTGAGCTTGTTCACATTTTGTCTAAATATTGATATTATTATTGTCTCTAGAAAAACCTCTTGAGTTACTTTTTTTCAAGCAGCATTCATATTTTTTACGTAATCCGTATCCACCGCTGTGTATACGTTGACCTTGTGGGCATTATTTGCACACTGTTTTCTTCAAACCGCCATCTAGCTGTGTGAGCTTGTTCACATTTTGTCTAAATATTGATAATATTATCGTCTCTAGAAAAACCACTTGAGTTATTTTTTTTCAAGCAGCATTCATATATTTTACGTAATCCGTATCCACCGCTGTGTATACGTTGACCTTGTAGGCATTATTTGCACACTGTTTTCTTCAAACCGCCATCTAGCTGTGTGTATTATCGTTTCCAGAAAAACCAACTGAGTTTTTGTTGTTGTTGTTTTTTTAAAAATAATGCCAGGCAAAGGCAGGCCGCCACGCAGAGGCCGTGCTAGGGGCCGTGCTGCTATGCAATCCTGTGGCCCTAGCAAATTGCCCAGTTTTAAAAAGCCAATGACCCTGAACTCCCAAAATGCTGAAGAGGTAGTTGACTGGCTTACACAGCACACCCCATCCTCTACCGTTTCTAACTTTACCACAACATCCTCCTCATCCTCCACTGCTATGGCCACCCCACGTAACACTTCCTCCACCACCGGTGCCCCTTCTTCACTGGAGTCAGAGGAGTTATTTTCCCATGAGTTTCTTGAACTGAGTAATGCGCAACCATTATTGCCAGAAGAAGATGAAGGAGATGAGGACGTTACACCAGATTTAATTCTGGCAGAGAACACGACAGAGATGGACATAATGATGAGTGATGAGGAGGAGGTCCCCGCTGCTGCTTCCTTCTGTGATGTGTCAGAAGAAATTGATGCATCTGAGGAGAATGATGATGAGGAGATTGATGTTTTGTGGGTGCCTAGTAGAAGAGAGCAAGAGGAGGGTAGTTCAGATGGAGAGACGGAGAGTCAGAGAGGCAGTAGGAGAATAAGACTTAGAAGAAGCAGGGAGGACAGCCCGCAGGGATCAGTAGGGCAACAACATGTATCGGCACCTGTGTTCAGCCGGCCAACGCACCCGCCATTGCCGCCAATGCTGCCAACTTCTACTCTTACCGCCAGATCGCACACTTCCAAAAAGTCAGCAGTGTGGGATTTTTTTAATGTGTGTGCCTCTGACAAAAGCATTGTAATTTGCAATGAGTGCAGTCAGAAACTGAGCCTTGGTAAGCCCAACAGCCACATAGGTACAACTTCTATGCGAAGGCACATGAGCGGCAAGCACAAAGCACTTTGGGAGCAACACCTCAAAGGCAACAGGCAAACTAAAAGCCACACTCCTTCTGGTCCAGCATCTTACTGCTCTACCTCTGCTCTCCTTGACCCGTCTGAACCACCCTCCACTCCGCCTTCCACCTTGACCACCTGTTCCCATCCTGTTCCCATTCCCAGTCATCTGCCACCAGCCAAGTTTCTGTGAAGGCCATGTTTGAGCGTAAGAAGCCAATGTCTGACTGTCACCCCCTTGCCCGGCGTCTGACAGCTGGCTTGTCTGCACTCTTAGCCCGCCAGCTTTTACCATACCAGCTGGTGGACTCTGAGGCCTTCCGCAAATTTGTAGCAATTGGGACACCGCAGTGGAAGGTACCCAGCCGCAATTTTTTTTCTAAAAAGGGAATACCACACCTGTACCAACATGTGCAGAGCCAAGTTACCGCATCTCTGTCACTTAGTGTTGGGCCAAAGGTCCATATGACTACTGACGCATGGTCCTCCAAGCATGGTCAGGGCAGGTATGTCACCTACACTGCCCACTGGGTGAACTTGGTAATGGCTGGGAAGCAGGGAATGGGTAGCTCAACAACAACAACAGTGGAGTTGGTGTCACCGCCACGGATTGCACGCGGTTCTGCCACCACCTCTACTCCTCCATCGCTCTCTACCTCGTCTTCTTCCTCTTCTTCTTCTTACTCTGCTGATGGGTCCTCCTTCTCCTCCTCCACACCTGTGCACCCCCAGCTCCCCCTAGGCTATTCGACGTGCCAGGTACGCCGTTGTCACGCTGTCTTGGGGATGACGTGCCTGGAAAGCAAAAACCATACCGGATCTGTACTCCTGTCATCTCTGCAGTCACAGGCCGATCGGTGGCTGACCCCACACCAACTGCAGATCGGAAAAGTGGTGTGTGACAATGGAAGCAATCTGTTGGCAGCGTTGAGACTGGGCAATTTAACACATGTGCCCTGCATGGCACATGTGTTAAATTTAATAGTCCAACGTTTTGTCTCCAAGTACCCAGGATTCCAGGACGTTCTCACCCAGTCCAGAAAGGTGTCGGCCCATTTCAGACGTTCCTACACAGCCATGGCACGCCTTGCTGACATTCAGCAGCGCTACAACATGCCAGTCAGGCGTTTGATTTCTGACAGCCAGACTCGCTGGAATTCAACGCTCCTTATGTTGGAACGTCTGCTGCAACAACAAAGGGCCGTCAACGAGTACCTTTTTGAACTGGGTGGTAGGACTGGATCTGCAGAGCTGGGGATTTTTTTCCCCCGTTACTGGGTGCTTATGCGCGATGCCTGCAGGCTCATGCGACCTTTTGAAGAGGTGACAAATATGGTCAGTCGCACCGAAGGCACCATCAGCGACCTAATACCCTTCGCTTTCTTCCTGGAGCGTGCCGTGCGACGAGTGACAGATGAGGCTGTAGACCAGCGTGACGAGGAGCTGGAAGCGCACGATTTATGGTCGGAATCACCAGAACGAACCCAGGCACCCGCTGCAACGCAGGGAGAGGTGCCAGAAGTGGAGTCAGAGGAGGAAGGTGGCTTTGTGGAGGAGGAGGAGGAGGACCAACAGGAGCAGGCTTCCCAGGGGGCTAGTGGTGACCTTTTGGGGACCCCTGGTCTTGTATGTGGCTGGGGGGAGGAGACCGTGGATGATGCAGTCCTTGATAATGAGGAAGCGGAGATGGATAGCTCTGCATCCAACCTTGTGAGAATGGGGTCTTTCATGCTGTCATGCCTGTTGAAGGACCCCCGTATCAAGAGGCTTAAGGAGAAGGACCTGTACTGGGTCGCAACGCTACTAGACCCTCGGTACAAGCATAAAGTGTCAGAAATGTTACCAACATACCACAAGTCCGAAAAGATGCGGCATTTACAAACCAGCCTGCAAAACATGTTGTACAATGCTTTTAAGGGTGATGTCACTTCAGGAACTCATCAACATTCCAGGGGCAGAGGTGCCAGTAATCCTGCCACGAGCACACCTGCAAGGACAAAGCCCTTTGGCCGGTCTGTAACATCAGACATGCAAATGTTTTTCTGTCCAAGGCAGCGCCACAACCCTTCTGGATCCACCCACAAAGAACGCCTCGACCGGCAGGTAGCGGACTACCTGGCATTAACTGCAGATATCGACACTCTGAGGAGCGATGAACCCCTGGACTACTGGGTGCGCAGGCTTGATCTGTGGCCAGAGCTGTCACAATTTGCCATGAACCTCTTGTCTTGCCCAGCCTCAAGTGTGCTCTCAGAAAGGACCTTCAGTGCAGCAGGAGGGATTGTAACTGAGAAGAGAACTCGCCTAGGTCACAAAAGTGTCGATTACCTGACCTTTATTAAAATGAATGAGGGGTGGATCTCGGAGGGTTACTGCACGCCGGAAGACTTGTTCTGACTTCTATGCAGCTGTCCTTCTCTTCAAGCCTCATGACTCCACACACAGCTGTCCTTTAGCGTCCTCCTCCCTCCGCCACCGTTACAAACTAGGGTGCAAACCCTACTGGTTTAATTTTTTCTGGCCTCTGTGCTTCAGTGGCTGCAACCAAAAAAACGGGGCAAACAATGTCTACAAGGTCAACGTATGGCGAAAAATGACTATTTTCAGCATTTATATGGCATAATTTTTCTGTCAACTGTGCTTCAGTGGCTGCGTCCAAAAAAATGCATATTTTCTGCATTTATATGGCATAATTTTTCTGGCCTCTGTGCTTCAGTGGCTGCAACCAAAAAAATTTATATTTTCAGCATTTATATGGCATAATTTTTCTGTCAACTGTGCTTCAGTGGCTGCGACCAAAAAAATGCATATTTTCTGCATTTATATGGCATAATTTTTCTGGCCTCTGTGCTTCAGTGGCTGCAACCAAAAAAATTTATATTTTCAGCATTTATATGGCATAATTTTTCTGTCAACTGTGCTTCAGTGGCTGCGACCAAAAAAATGCATATTTTCTGCATTTATAAGGCATAATTTTTCTGGCCTCTGTGCTTCAGTGGCTGCAACCAAAAAAATTTATATTTTCAGCATTTATATGGCATAATTTTTCTGGCAACTGTGCTTCAGTGGCTGCGACCAAAAAAATGACTATTTTCAGCATTTATATGGCATATTTTTTCTGGCCTCTGTGCTTCAGTGGCTGCGGCCAAAAAAACTGGGCAAACAATGCCTACAAGGTCAACGACGTTGACCTTGTAGGCATTGTTTGCCCAGTTTTTTTGGCCGCAGCCACTGAAGCACAGAGGCCAGAAAAAATATGCCATATAAATGCTGAAAATAGTCATTTTTTGCCATACGTTGACTCAACGTATATGGCAAAAAATGACTATTTTCAGCATTTATATGGCATATTTTTTCTGGCAACTGTGCTTCAGTGGCTGCGACCAAAAAAACTGGGCAAACAATGCCTACAAGGTCAACGTATGGCAAAAAATGACTATTTTCAGCATTTATATGGCATATTTTTTCTGGCAACTGTGCTTCAGTGGCTGCGTCCAAAAAAACTGGGCAAACAATGTCTACAAGGTCAACGTATGGCGAAAAATGACTATTTTCAGCATTTATATGGCATATTTTTTCTGGCAACTGTGCTTCAGTGGCTGCGTCCAAAAAAACTGGGCAAACAATGCCTACAAGGTCAACGTATGGCAGTTGTTTAAAGAGAACAGTAGATTACTAGCCAGCAAAGCTACCTAAGCTAAAATGTCCCTCAAATCCCTGCAGACTTCTGTCCCTCCAATACAGAGCAGTATCAAGCAGATTACTAGCCAGCAAACTTACTATCATCTGTCCCTGAAATCACTAACAGCTCTCCCCCTACACTATCTCTTCCAAGCACACACAGGCAGATTTTTCAGATACATTTTTGCCCTTGATCCCCCTCTGGCATGCCACTGTCCAGGTCGTTGCACCCTTTAAACAACTTTAAAATCATTTTTCTGGCCAGAAATGTCTTTTTTAGATGTTAAAGTTCGCCTTCCCATTGAAGTCTATAGGGTTCGCGAACCGTTCGCGAACCGCTCGCATTTTTGCGCAAGTTCGCGAATATGTTCGCGAACTTTTTTTCCGACGTTCGCTACATCCCTAATCAGAAGGACCCATACATAACCCAATATGCTGCTGACTGAGTCAGGCCATGTATGACCAGTAAAGTCCATGATGAAAATTCTTCACTTATGTCCTCAAAAATCCTGTATGTTTTAGTACAGACAAAGCTGAAGAATCTTAAGTTGACCAACCCTACTCTTGACCAATGACATCATTTTTAATTTTATACTCTCTATGTGACATTGGCCGCAGTTTAGCTTGGAGACACTGCTGCTAAAGCATCTTTTTCGGGGATTTTTACTGAAATGTTGTCAGTTTAGCCTTCCCTTTTGCAGACTCTGGTCTTTAGAGGTCACACATCGGCCTCATTGATGGATTAGGTCCGACAGCATATCCCACAACCTTTCATCCTTTAGCAACATTTGCAGCAGTAATAACAAAGTCCGAACACCGAGCGCCGTATCCGTATATATCGCACGGCCTGGGGAGGAATACAAAATACCATCTATTATTAATAAGTCACCAACATGTTACATATTCATGAATAAGTATATATTTCTTCATTAACAAATATACCATCATGAATATTATAAAACACTTGTTTAAATCCCCAAAACATATGCATGGAAGCGCTTGTGTCATGATAATAAGAGGTTGTATGCTAATCCAATGCGCTTCAGGAAGGGAGGGGGAAGAAATGTGGGCTGATATTAAACAGAAATGTTGATGTATGAAAAAAGGTCAATTTCACCAGTAGAATAACATAGAGGGAAGGAGTATAGCTATAATTAAATCCTTTGATTGCCTTTATTATAGTGCTTATGGTGAAACCTCCATTCCATCTTTGTTGTGGACTAAGTATCTTGGCATTGGCAATAACGTTCACAATCCATCACACATAATAAATATTATATAATTGGGTGTTGTACAAATAAACCCCATTCCCAGGCAGTGTGTTGGCCAGAATGCAGCAAATGTGGCTGATGTTCTATTTACCAAATGTGTGGGATGATGGCCTTCAGGAGGGCCTGGCTGGACTATCAGGATAGGTATTGTAAGGAGTTCAGAGGAAGCAGGTACTGGAGAACAAATGGGCAAAATGGGTACTTGTGGGCCACAGAAGATCATTTTGGTGGGGAAAATGGGGAAGGTATTTTTGGTGTCTCCTGTAGTGATACTGTATGCAGTTTATGAAAAACTCAACCCGCATCCGACCCTAACTGAAAAACTGTAACCTGCAAAATGTTTTAACTGTAGGTCCAGAGCCCAACCTGTAACCAGTGTCTTCTCGCTCTATCCATTACTGTGCACTCCACTGATTCCAAGACGGAATCTATAGGAGCAGAAGAGAAGGGTCTAACCTGCAACCAACCCTAACCCACAATGGTTGGCCAAATATCAACACAAACTTGCCACACTGGCGGTTTTGGGTCACCCTTCCAATCATCTACAGAAAAACTAGGAACAATTGGTCCCAACACTTATCCTGGTATGGGTACCAAAACTGCCAGTAGTAACAGACAGTACAGACAAGGCTTGGGATACAGTTGAAGAAATAGGCAACGGTCTAAAAAAGGAATCCAGAAACAGGCAGGGCAGAGTCCATGATACAGGCCAAAGCTGATCCATGAGCAGGCAGGAACAAGGCTGGCATAATGATGAACAATAGGATTTTAGGAACAGCAACAAGACAGTTAGAATAATCAGCAACAGGCAATCAGGCAAATGCAGTGGCATCAGTTGGGCGTTAAATATCACAGCACTGTTGTTTCCCCCATGCGCCTGCCATGATCTTTGCACTTGGCACATTAGGCCATGTTAGGAACTAACAATACATTACTTTGGCACTTGTAGATAGGAATAGCGATGGGCGAATCTGTGCCACAAAACGCATTGAAGTCAATGGGCGACAATTGTTATACGCCAAATGCATTAAAGTAAATGGGCATCCCAAGTCATTTTTTTTGACGCTGTGGATTTCTCGCCGGCAAATTGTCGCTGCAGTTCCACAAATGAATTTGCAAAACACGGAAATTCAACGTAAATTTGTGTCACTGGCAAGGAGCAAATGGAGGCAAAGATTAGGGCACTGTTCCTGGCAGCACGGGAAGCACCAGAGCCCGTCGCAATACGCTGCTTATGAATTGCGTTGTCCGATATTTAAAATGATTATGTAATATTGGCTAATAATACCCCCGTGGGAGTGTAATGGATTAGCATATGAAGAGATAACGTGCTCAGCCGAGCATGCGGTGGGGCTTGTATTCACTCTGCCTGAAATGAAAATGTCACTGTTAAACAGAGAATGAGCCGGGGTAGGGCACAATGTAGCCGAGCAGATTTGCATCCAAAGAGCCAGCGCTCCCTCCACATTAACACATTTCTATTGTATCTGATAGAATATGAGTATAACCCTTTCCTTTTATTCCCCTTGCTCTCATCATCCTCCTCCTCTTCATGTATCATATTATGTCTCTATTCTCCCATGCGGTTTAATCTCATGTTCTTCTTATGCTCTTCTTCTAAGGAGCTTGCAGACCTACACACTAACATATAGGGGCCCAGGAGGCCCTAATTCATATACAGTTTCAATAAATATTGGTAAAACAAGTCAACCGCTAAACATTTCGGGTGCCTGAAAAATAATTCACTGTGGGGACCAGTTATATCTAGTTACACCATTGAATATCTGTGTGTGTCAGTGTAGTGGGGAAATGCTAGGAGGGTGTCAGTGTGATATGGGGATGCACCGAATCCACTATTTTGGATTGGGCCGAACCCCTGAATCCTTCGGGAAATATTCTGCCGAAAACCGAACCGAATCCGAACCCTAATTTGCATATGCGAATTAGGGGTGGGAAGATGGAACATTTTTTACTTCCTTGTTTTGTGACAAAAAGTCACACGATTTCCCTCCCCACCCCTAATTTAAATATGCAAATTAGGATTTGGATTTGGTTCGGCCGGGCAGAAGGATTCGGCCGAACCCGAATCCTGCTGCAAAAGGCCGAATCCTAGCCGAATCCTGAACTGAATCCTGGATTCGTGCATTCCTAGGGGCAAATTCACTAAGCGCCGAAGCGCCTATCGTTAGCGTCAATTCGCTAGCGTTGGGCATTTTCGTTACTACGCAAATTCACTAACGAACGCTGGCGTAAATTCACTAGTGTTACTTCGCACCCTTACGTCTGGCGAATTTTCGCTATGGACTTAACTACGCAAATTCACTAACGCGTGCATTGTTCTGAACGCTACCTTTTACGCTAGACTTCCTTCGCCACCTCAGACCAGTCGAAGCGCAATAGAGTAGATAGAGATAAAAAAAAGTTCAAAATTTTTCTAAGTCCCAAAAAACGCTAGCGTTTTTTCTATATTATGGGTGATAGGCTGAAAAAGATTGAAAATTTTTTTGGGGCTCCCCTCCTTCCCCCCTACATTTCCTAACTCATGGCAACTTAACTATACAGTGGGCACATGTGTAGGGCAAAATAATAATTTTATTTGATGTTTTGAAGGTTTCCCAGGCATTTGTAGTGATTCTACATATTCCTCCATTGAAATTTGAATTTGGCGCCGTATGCAAATTAACCATCGTTAGCGTAACTTTGCTTCGCTAGTGAATCAACGCCAGCGCAACTTCGCAACCTTACGCTACCCCTGTGCGCAACTTCGGATTTTAGTGAATTTGCGGAACGCTGGCGAAACTACGCCTGGCGAAGTGCGGCGAAGCGCGGCGAAGTTGCGCCTGTCGCAACTACGAATCTTAGTGAATTTGGCCCCTAGTGTGATACCAATACATACAGTAGTTGTAGAATACTGCAGCTGTGTGCTAGTGTATATAGAGAATTCTATGTGAGTCATGTACCAGTGTGTAGTTATTATACAGCATTGTGATGTGCTTTGTTCTCTCTGTTCCTCCATAACATTAAGCTGGAGACTCCTCTGGGTAACTCTGTCTCCTCTGTACGGGGATGATATACTCTGGCTGCTATTCAGTGAAGCAGAAGGTGCAGGGATTGCGTTCTTCATTACAGTTCCCATGGTGGAAAAGGGATAAAACTTGAAACTTGAAACAATGGACAGTCTTTTGGTCAGAGTATAACTGTCGCTCCACAGTCTGTCCTTATTGCCGCATTCCATCACCGACTGTATAAAGTACATCATTACCTCTGCTCATCCTCTCCCACAGGCTTCTTCCCACTAAACCTGATCCTTTTCTGCTTCTACTGGTTTTTATGTTACTTACTGATATATAAACTGGCTTGGATATCATTGCGATCTACAGAAGAAGGAGTTACTTTTTTTTCATATATAGCAAATCTCATTAAAGTGACAATATACCCGGAGCCAGTTGAACTGAAATATCCTTTAAAACATGTGACGGGTAGTGTTGGGCTATTCTGTGCAGTTCTGCTTTGCAGAAAAATTTACTGCAAAATTCGCGAAATGGGGAAAATTTGCTAAACTCATTGAAGTCAACGGGTGCATCATTGGACTATTTGGTCCAAATGCATTAAAGTCAATGGGCATCCGAATAATTTTTACGTTCGTCCATTTTTTAAAATTTGATTGCTGCGAAACGCGGAAATTCTTTGCGAATTTGTGTCTGGCGAATTTATTCGCCCATCACTAGTGCCAGACAATTATTGGCCAGCCATATCTTGTTAAATGACACTTACCAGCACCCCCTGACAGCCTTCAGATGCTGAAAATTGTAGGTGAACAACATATGGAAAGCTGTGGGTTCCTGATTCTGTTCTAGACTGCCTAGAATATAGACAGATGTCCAAATTCCAGTACATATCACAACTCTTTAGAGCTCTGCTTAAAACTACTGTAACCATATTTTTTGTGAATTCAGCCTATAGTGGTTCCCTTTCAGGTCGGGCCACAAGTTTTCTACATCAACCTACAAATTGTTTTTTTAAAAAAAGGTTAATTTGCTTATAACCCACTCTGCCATTTCCATGCCCAGACTAGGGTATATATGTGGATGACTTCCAAAAAATCTGGGATGTTTAAAGGTTTTCATTATGAATGCCCAACATATAAACCACCAGCTTTTTTTTAACTGCGGCTCTAGAGCAGTGGTTCCCGAACTAGAGGGGAGCAGAGCATTGGCTAGGGGATGACGTTAGTGATGGGCGAATAAATTCGCCTGGCTCTAATTCACAGCAAATGTCCCTGTTTCGCCGCCGGTGAATAAATTTGAGAATCTCCAGCGAAATGCAATATTTTTTTCAAAATTAGTGCATCAACACTATTCGGACGCCCAATGACAGTTATCTTGAATTGTAAGAAAATTATCATTTTTTGGGCCAGTATCATTTTCTACAACGGAACTTTACACCTTGTTTTCAGGCACAAATAAAATCCACTTCCATCTTGAGGAGCGCGTCCCTTTAACACCACCTGTTGTATGCGATTCGTGCAAGACAAACGCAACGAGAAAATATTTGTTCCCCGCTAACAGGCCTGGGGAGGGTGTAAATGGTACGAGGTCTGTGAGAAATCTCCAAACAGACACCGTGTCATTTAGGGTCAGATCAAGAACTACATTTTCATTTTCACTCCGCCAATGTATAAAATCCAGAATGTTCTATACATAACATGTAAGGCTACAGGGAGGGAGAGGCTTGGGAGTGGGGAACTAGTTGGTTGCCGGATCCAGACTCCACCAGATGCTGGTGTGACACCAACCTAAGAATTGTTATGGTAATATAACTCTCATGCTCTGCTCCCCTGGTTCCCTGGTTCCACTTAACTACATGTATGATATCTAGCAGATATCTCCAGCCAATGGCAAGATCAAGAGTATGGCAGATAGTAGAACAAGGTACTACAGAAGTTGTTGATATAAGTCCCTGATTTGGAGCCCCTTCCTTCATCAGACCTCAGCAGTTAGTTTTCATATGTCTGGTGCATTGAGGCCAATAAGGTGCAGAGGAAACAAGGTCTAGAAATGTTAGTAGCCAGGGTTTCTAGGTTAAGTTGACCCACCTTATGGTGACACATTTAGGCCTATACACTATACCAGTAGTAACTGCCAGTGATGGACAAATTTATTTGCCAGGAGCAATCGCAGCAAATTTCAGCCTCCAGTGAAATCGGAGCGAAAATTCTCCCGGTGAAGTCAAACATTTTTTACGCCAGAGACAATTCCGACGCCGGCATCAAAATTTGCATTTCGTGAATTTTCCGTTCTTTCGCGAATTTCACGGGAAATTCGCTAATTTTCCACCGAAGAGGAACAGAAGAAATTCGCCCATCACTAATAACTGCCATAGAACATTTTTTTTAGAACATGGAAGTCAAAATACCTACCAATAGTGCTGTCAGACCCCCATATCATTTTTAGTCAAATGAGAAACAGGTGGTTCAGGGCATTCTCATTGCTGGTACAAGTATGGGATCCATTATCCAGAAACCCATTATCCAGAAAGCTCAGAATTATGCAAAGGCCATCTCCCATAGACTCAATTTTATCCAAATAATCCAAATCTTTTTTCACTGTAATAATAAAATAGTTGTATTTGATCCCAACGAATATATAACAATCCTTAATGGAGGCAAAACCAGTCTATTGGGTTTATTTCATGTTTACTGTACATGATTTTCTAGTAGACTTAAGGTATGAAAATCCAAATTAAAAGATCCATTATCCAGAAAACCCCAGGTCCAGAGCATTATGGATAACAGGTCCCATACCTGTAGTCCTCACAGGAGACTTTAGCAATTGCCCTTAAAGGGCATGTAAAGGCAGAAAAATAAAATCCAATTTTTACTTTCTTTAATGAAAAAGAAACATATCTCCAATATACTTTAATTAAAAAATGTGTGCCGTTTTTATAAGAAACCTGACTGTATGCAGTGAAATTCTCCCTTCATTTACTGCTGTGGATAGGAATTGTCAGATGGTCCCTAACTGCTCTGCAGGGAAACAATCATACTTATGAACAGCAGGGGGAGCCCTTACTTACCAGCCATGCAGAACTCAAGCAGCTTTGTTTGTGACGATCCCTAAGCAGCCCAGACCACACTGAGCATGTGCACAGTCTTGGTCTTGCAAAGATGTATAACAAAGTTACAAGATGGTGACCCCCTGTGGTCAACTTTGAAAGCATAAATTATTTGTCTGATTAGGCTTGTGGTGCAGTAAGTTCATGTTTATATATAGTATACAAAATACAGCATTTCTAGCCTTAAGCTCCCCATAGACGCGACGATTCTTCTTGCCGAATGACCGATTTTAGGGAAGTCCGACCGATCCTTCGAAATTATTGTGCGGTTAGTGGGATTCGAACGATCGTACATATTACGTTTTTTTGGCCGACATCTGTCAGGAAATTGATCTGCCAGGTCAAAAAATCTTTGTCGGTCCCAGTGCAATCTATCTATGTTTGCAGGGCCAAGCAGGCAGCTCCCCTTTGTTTTCCTGGCAAATTGGTCTTTTTAGTTGTTGTTAAATTCGTACGATCGTTCCGAGAAGATCGTGGTCTCACAATCAGGATCTGATCTTTTAAAAATCTCAACATCTATGGCCAGCTTTATTCTATTTTAGACTTTACATGCCCTTTAACTGTAAGAGCAAACAACTCAGTGGTCGCATTTCTTGCTCTTTGAGGATACCTGATTGGTTACTCCAAGCCTGGGCTGTGAGCTGATTGTGGCCCGGGGCCTATGGGCTCCATGTATTGCTTTGTATGACATCATCATTGTGCTTTAATCAGGCCCAGTAGCTCATCATGTCAAATAATTGACCCATTCTATGGGTTCTATGGTTGCTATGGTGATTTCCCTAGTGCACTCTAACAACTGAATTAGTAAATGAACCCTTAAGCTGGCCATAGACGCAACGATCCGATCGTACGAATCTTGGATTCGTACGATTTTCGTACCGTGTGTGGAGAGTCCCGACATTTTTCATCCGGCGGAGATCAGTGGTTTGGTTGATCGGACAGGTTAGAAAATTTCTGTCGGCTGCCGATAATATCTCTGCGTGTATTGCCGATCGTCCGATTTTCAGTGGGAGACTGTCACTAGCTTTGTCTATCGTACGATTACTGTCAGGGGCAGAACATTAGCTGATCTGTTCTCTTACTACTTTATTTGATCGGAATGGTAAGACTTTGATCTGAATGGTTAGTGGCGGGTCGGGAGATGGGAAAGTCCGATCGTACAATGATTCGTACGATCGAATCTTTGCGTCTATGGCCAGCTTAAGTCTATAGTTGCCAACCAACTATTGTATATACACCAATGCATTTTATTCACATAGGTTAATCAGAGATGGGCATCCTTATTTAATCTTTTCTACGGTTATCAACCCTCAATATATATCTGAGACTGCCTGATATTTTCATCATTTAAGTCAACAATGCCCATGGTCAATTCCCAGCATCCCCTGTCTGATGTGCCTAAGAATTTGTAGTTCAACAACAGCTTGAAGTTTGGATGTTGCCACATGACATATTCTTTTCCTCATTGTGCCTGAGGTGTGTGATTTTTTTTTCTAAATTAAGAGTTTATTCTCTACTCTGAATCTTCAGGACAGCATTGCCTCATCTTTAATCCAAATATCTATGAAAAATGCATGCGCCTGTGCCGCTCGCTACTAAATAACATGGCAGTGTGTGTTTTTTTAATTAATATTTTATTGGGTTTTCAAACTGAGATTTAGAAACAGGAGGAAACCAAACAATAAAAATCCCGGCTAAGATTCATTACATCAAAAGGTAGGCTTTGCTTTTTTCATTAGTGTTGGCTATAAAACAGTGAGATATGGCATCTGCTCTGCGGTTAGTAGCCACCGGCAAATCGATAACTTATTAGCAACACCAGGTGCAATGCCAGTCCCTCTCCCCTGTCATTCACTAATGTATAATGGCAAATAAAAGCGAAGGGAGGGAATCTGAAACCTTGATGGCATCATAGAACTTCAAGAATGTTGAAGAACCCCTAGTATCAAGCACTGATATCTACTAGATGCCCTCACAATGTGTATTTCACATAATGTTTCTGCAATGAAGGAATAGTGATTTCAGTGGTTAACCAGGCTACCACCACCAGAGGAATAGGTGACCGGGCCCACCCAGCATGCCCTAGTCTTCAATAGATGAGTTTTAACCAAATTGATATGTTTTCTTTCATTGAGCATAATTCTTGGAGCCTGTCAGAGGTTGTATTATTGTCTGTGCTGAGCATGCCCCCAGTTTCCTTCCTTTGTGCAATTTATTTGCCTTTAGACTCATCCCCAGCAGGACCTTCTTCCTTTGTGTCATGGCTGCCCTTCTGGAAGAACTTCCCCAGTCAACTACAGATGCCTTACCCTATCACTGCCCACAATTCTGGCCATCCCCTGTTTTGCACTGACGTTCTTTAGCAGACTGTTCAAATTTTACACTACCATGGCTTTCCAGTGCAGCTTAGTAGTCCTTCATCAGAGAGCTCTTCAAATTATTGACAAGAAGACAAGAATTATGTGTAATGAAAGGTTAAAGCATCAGTTGTAGACTGGGGTGCAATCAAGAACGCTAGAAATATGAAAAATATCCATAGAGATCGGATATCCATTGGAGAGGAAGGTAGACCCACTGGGATTTGGACCCACCTGGATGTTCCCTGGTATCCCGAACAGCCAGTCTAAATCAAAAGAGATGCTATGATTGGTCCCCAGGTAGAAGACTTGAGCACAAGGCAAGAATGCAAAAATTATGAAAAATATAAGGTATCATTTGGAGACTGGGAAGTAATGTAGGTATAACAATCTAAGCATAGAGGAAGGTAGGACCACTGGGATTAGGGCCCATCTGGATGTTCCCTAGTATCCCGGACAGCCAGTCTAAATCAAAAGAGATAATATGGAAACAGGGGTGCAAGGCAAGAATTCAAGAACTATGAAAAAATATCCATAGAAATTCAATATCCATTAAAGGGCTTAACCACCTGTTTAATTTTCATACACACACACTCAAACTACACACCTTTACACACATGCATATATACACACACACTCACACACTCTCATAGACACGCTCAGTGGTCTTTATAGTTTAAGCAAGGTCTGTCGTGGGTTCTGCTCCAGACCAGAATTTCGCAAATCCATGGCTGGGAAAAAAATTCTCCCATTACTAGCAATGACTTATTAAAAGGATAAAGCCATTCAGTATAGATGGCTCTAGGGTTTCAGTACCCACCCTGAGTGTAAATTAAGGGATTAGTGGTATGAACCACGCTCCTTTAGGTAACCAAGGTTGCTCACAAAACAAGTCCTAGCTACATTATGTTCCTAAAACACCTGCAACTAGGTTACTTCTAGTTTTAATTTAGGGGATCCCCTTTCTTCCTGCCCTAGCATCCTTGCTCCTGGTACGTTCCAAGAAGGCATCAAAATGGAAAAGCTTCCTCCTCAGGGAATTAACAATGTTCTATAGGTCAAAATAAAGAATTCAATTCAATTTCTTGTGTCCCTCAGGCCTGACATCAGGTCACCATTAAGTTAACTTTTAGTATCTTATAGGATGGCTAATTCTAAGCAACCTTTCATCTGGTCTTAATTTTTTCTTTTTTATAGTTTTTGAGTTATTTGTCTTTTTTCTTCTGACTCTTTCCAGCTTTCAAATGGAGGACCCCATCCGAAAACCGAATGCTCTACACATTTATTGTTATTGCTACTTTTTATTCCTCGTCTTTCTATTCAGGCCTCTCCTATTCATATTCCAGTCTCTTATTCATATCAGTGCATGGTTGCAGGAGCATAACTATAGAGGAAGCAAACTCTGCGGTCGCAGGGGGGCCCATTGAATAAAGGGGCCCGGTTATGAGGTCTGCTTCCTCTATAGCTACTAAGAAAACCCCCTCCTCCCCAGGAGGGCAAGGAGGGAGACACAAGTCGGGCCGGGATGTGGGTGGAGTCAGGGCAGGACATGGGTGGAGTCAGGGTGGGACATGGGCTGGGCAGAGGCGGAACAGTGTAGGCAGGAAGTGGGTGGGTGGGATTGGAATGTGCTGGGCCCCTCTGAAGGTTTTTTTGCAGGGGGGGCAGGTGCACTCTAGCTACACCACTGCATGGTTGCTAGGGCAATTTGGACTCTAGCAACCAGAGAATAAAAAGCTAAATAGCTTAAAAACCATTAAATGAAAAACAATTGGAAATTGTTTCCAAATATCATTTTCTCCTCTAACCTGAGAGCTCATCTCATACATGTAGACTTAAACAGCAGTCTCTTCCCTAAATGGAGCCTAAAAAAATATTCTAATCATTATGATCATAATGCACCCCTCCCTGTATCAATAGGCCGTTCCTGCATAAATAGGCTCCTTCTTCCTCCTGCGTCGGAACTTCAATATGGGCCTCCGACTGAATTTTAGGGATTTGCATTCTGCCCTCTGAAAAATTGATGTGCTTTAAAGAAACGACTGACTAAAGCAAATACAGTGTGCGTATATTTATATTTATATATATATGGGCTTGTCCACCGGGGAGATCATTTATATGCAGCCGACAGATGCAACAGTGATAAATTAACCTGCTTATTGCTTATTAATGTGTCTGCCTTGTACAGCCGAGACTATTTAGCATTGGGGATGGGTTGAGGGGGTCACTGCACTGACATGACGGGCCGCTCCAAACTCGTAATGCGGCTTTAATTAAAACAATGAAGTTATCTCGTTTGTAACATCGTCAGTAATTTATTTCCCGGCGCCGCAACCACAGATATAGGGACAGTTTGAGCCAAAGGAGAGCAGCACTTAAAGGGTTAAACCCCACAAATTTTAGTTAAAATAGTTTACAGCAGATACAAAGGACTGTCCTTATTTTTGCAAAGATAAAAGCTCATTGGTCAAAAGTAAAAAAAAAAAAAAAAGAAGAAAAATAGTTGTTTCAAATAGCCCCCCTGGGAAAGAGCAGCTCCGCATTTTTTGGAGCTTTCTACACTTAAGTTAATTAGTCAGTTCATTTAGTTAATTAGATTGGGGTTGAAAAACATTATTGTTAGGTTTTTTTTTTTCCTTTTAAAGGTATAGTGCCTTTTAATGCTCATTCACTAAGCACATGCATCTGGGGCAAACCTGCACTCTGTACCTTGCAAGAATTCAAAGAGCAGTCTCTTTTCCATTGTGTATCTAATACACACAAGACTGAAGAGTCTAGGGGCCCTGGGGCTGGGGCTGAATTCAAGGGCCCTCTTCTTTGTCGTCCTGGTGTTTTCCCTGAACAAACAACCCCCCCCGTGCATGCTTTTGCCTCCCTCCTCCTTAAAGGGATACTGCCATGGGAAAAAATGTTTTTTCCAAAATGCATGAGTTAATAGTGCTGCTCCAGCAGAATTCTGCACTGAAATCTTTTTCAAAAGAGCAAACAGATTTTTTTATATGTATTTTTGAAATCTGACATGGGGCTAGACATATTGTCAGTTTCCCAGCTGCCCCCAGTCATGTGACTTGTGCTCTGATAAACTTCAGTCACTCTTTACTGCTGTACTGCAAGTTGGAATGATATCATCCCCCTCTCTTTCCCCCCAGCAGCCTAACAACAGAACAAAGGGAAGGTAACCAGATAGCAGCTCCCTAACACAACATAACAGCTGCCTGGTAAATCTAAGAACAACATTCAATAGTAAAATCCAGGTCCCACTGTGACACATTCAGTTACATTAAGTAGGAGAAACAACAGCCTGCCAGAAAGCAGTTCCATCCTAAAGTGCTGGCTCTTTCTGAAAGCACATGACCAGGCAAAATGAGCTGAGATGCACCTACACACCAATATTACAACTAAAAATACACTTGCTGGTTCAGGAATGATATTTTATGTTGTAGAGTAAATTATTTGCAGTGTAAACAGTGTAATTTAGAAATAAAAACTATACCATAAAAATCATGACATAATCCCTTTAACCGTACTTACTGATGGTCGAGGAATGGTACGAGTTTGGGCCTGCGGAGAATGTCCGTGTTTTGGCGACAATTCCGACGCCAGTGACAATTTCTGATGCCTGCGACAATTAAAGGTGCCCATTGACTTTAATGCACATCAAATTGTTGCTGGAATTGTCACCGGCATCGGAAATTGTCGCCGTGTTTTGCAAATTTTTCGTCGTTTCGCAAATTTTCCGGTGAAGCGAAATGGGAGAAATTCACCCATCACTACCCCGAAGGTGTCCGAATAACACACCATGAGGCATGATCAATGGCCCTTCTTAATTACCAATTACGGCTTTACAACCTTCATTCCTGTAGAGATAAGGAAGGGAAAGGAATGCACTCACTGTGTGTGTTTCTTATTCTTAAATAATAACTTCTGATATAACACAAGTCCATGGAACCCATGTATCTACAGTAAGTTATCCTCTAAGTGGTGAACTACAGCTCCCAACATCTCATCCGTGAGCTAAGGTGAATATACTGAGAAATAGTCATTGCGGCTGTGATTCTTCTTAAACCTGTCCCATCATTCCTTCCCCAGAACTTGATGCTAATTTACAAGGTTATATCGTGTACCTGCTCTTCAGCTGAGGACTGCACCCTAGTCTGGCCTTAATGGGACATATGGGGTCCTGGCATGGGCTTAATGGGAGTTACTGATATGTTATTGTAGGCGGGAATATTCCCTCGCTGATAACGTATGTTTCCCTCATGCCTCAGTGATAAAACGGAGACTAACTAGAGTAGCACCAGTGCAGCTGTCAATGCAAGGAATATTGCACCTGAAGTATGGCTTGACACTTTAGTACCTATCCAACTAGAGAATTAATGGACCCTTTACTTTTTTGGATTGGAAGAATGGTTAAAGGAGAAGGTCTTTTAACTTGGGGTGCCAAACGTTAGGCATGTAACGCATGTACTTACCTGAAACTATTAGGAGAAAACTGCACCGGTCCAGTCATATATTGGGTTGTCTTCCAACTTCTTCTTTATTCAAATTTCCTGGAGGAGATGCATGCGCAGTAGGGATGGGTGAATTTTTTCACCTTGTTTAACCGCAAAATTGACGGTCATAGATTTGTATGGAGTTATGCGTCACAAAAAAAAGGCACATCAAAAAAATTTTGCCGCTCGACAACATTTTTTTTGACGCCCATAGACTTTAATGGGCGTTGGCAACATTTCACCGGCGGCAAATTTATTCGCCAGACACCAATTCGTGGCAAATTTGCAAGCCGCCAGCGAATAAATTCGAAAATTGCAGTGAAAATTTGTTGGCGAAAATTGATGACGTCTGAGTCAATTAAACAGACGCCCATTGACTTTAATGTGCGTCAAACGTTGCCGGCATTGGAGTTGTTGCCAGTGCTAATTTTGAAGTCGTCAAAATCGCGCTTCGTGAATTTTTTTGTCCATTTGCGTATTTCGCAAATCACTAGTAAATACATGAGATCACTTGGGGGTGCCTAGCTTTTGGCACCCCCAGGTTAAAAGACCTTTTCATCTCCTTTAAAAGGGTTGGTCACTGTTCAATAAACTGTAAGTATGATGTAGAGATTGGTATTCGGAGTCAGTTGTAATTGGTTTTAATTTTTTATTATTTGTGGGGTTTTTTTATAGTTATTTAGCAGCTCTCCAGTTTGCAATATCAGCCATTTTGTTGTTAGGGTCCAAATTACCCTAGCAACCATGCACTGATTTGAATAAGAGACTGAAATATAAAAATCGGAGGGCCTAAATAAAAATACTAGTAATAAAAAGGAGCAATAAAAATAAATGCATAACCTTACAGAGTATTTGTATTTTAGATGGGGGTCAGTGACCCCCCCATTTGAAAGCTGGACAGAGTCAGAAGAAGAAGGCAAATAATTAAAAAAAAAAAAAAAAAAAAGGAAGGTCAAGGACATTAACCCCCTGCCAGTAGGTGAGATAGGAGAATGGAACGGGGGATCTCTGGGGGATACACATGGAATCTTATTCTTTATGGAGAAAACCATGAGCCATGTTGGAAATCTCCACTGACTTGTTGTATTGTCACAGTTAATTATTTACTGGTTCATTAATAAAAGAAGCCTCTCCTGACATGTTTTCACAGTAGATTCACTTAGTGCAGAAGCTGCAAGAGCCCCATAGGGATCCGCGGTTATTAAAAAATAAAAATCTAGCCCAAAAATGTCACAAGCTGTGTTCATGCGGCAGTTTAGTCACGGCGCTAATGTTGCAATGACAAGTTTCAACCAATATGTGAATATCGAATAGACTGTAGAGGGCGCTGGTCACATGAGCGACTGTCAGTCTCTTAGTTAAACAGGTAGCGCAAACTGCCATGTGAGGTGGGGATTTTAAAAATTCTGAAGGGCTGACATTTCCAGTAGGGATATTCTCATTACTCTTCCCTTCATTATAATATGAGATGCACAGGGGGTGTCAGCACTTATGTCCGAGGGTGTACGTACCAGTGCTTAACTCTCTCCCACACCTTGAGCTTTCCATTTTATTTGTATTATCAGGAAACAAAGTTGGCTACAATATTCATGGCCACTAAAAGAAGGACCCCAAAGGGTATTCACAAATATTCTGCTGCCATCTGCCCTACATATAGTATGCAAAGCAAAAGTTGTTTATAGCATGAGTGGAGAAAAGTTCCATAATACAGGACAGTAACAAATATAGTAACAGTGGGATAATAGTCTCTGGGAAGGGAGTGTGACTGTGGGATAGCAGGTATAGTAGGGAGAGATGGTGCCTATAGTAACAGTGGATAATAGTCTCTGGGAAGGGAGTGTGACTGTGGGATAGCAGGTATAGTAGGGAGAGATGGTGCCTATAGTAACAGTGGATAATAGTCTCTGGGAAGGAAGTGTGACTGTGGGATAGCAGGTATAGTAGGGAGAGATGGTGCCTATAGTAACAGTGGATAATAGTCTCTGAGAAGGGAGTGTGACTGTGGGATAGCAGGTATAGTAGGGAGAGATAGTGTCTATAGTAACAGTGGGATAGCAGGTATAGTAGGGAAAGATTGAGAAGGGGGGTGACAGTAGCACATTATATGAGTGTTGCCCAACGTTTAGCTGTTTAGTTGAATTTGTATTCCAGTCTATAGTAGCAAAGCTCGTAACATATTTGTAAGAAGAGCTGACACAATCTCTAGGCACTAGCGGCACTTTTCTCTATATTTATTAATTATTCATTAATATTTTTAACAATGTATTTTTTTTCCTGATCTGATTTAATGACTCATTTTGGTTTCCCAGACTGCGGTGCTGGTGTATAAAACACACAAGCAATAAAATAAGACCCTCGCATTTATCTCTGCACCAAACACATGATGGAACCTCCTTTGCAGAAGTCGCAAATTCCGTGGCAAATTCATTCCCAGCGCAAGGAAATTTCTCCTAAATTTATTGAACATTTTCAAGAAGTGAATGAGAGGCAGCGGCAGAGCACGATCTGTAAATCTGGGGACTCGCTACCCCCTGATAATAACACTCCGGCTGGGGCCAATAAATCCAAAGGAGGAAGAATTAAAGGTTGCGTTTTTACATTAATTTCACGGCGGCGCCATTAATTACTGAGGGAATCTGTAAAAAAAAATGGATTGTATCATGAAAATCTTTATGGCTGGATCATTCTGCTGACAGAAAAGAAGTACAGATGTTTCTTAAATGCTCAGATGAATCACTGGCCCTGTGCATGACATTTAAAGGGGAAGCAAAACCACAAATTGCCGTGCGGTGAGACAGAGACTTATAGATAATCGTCCCACCACATTCCCCAGGGCAGCGCCAGTAATTGTAATTGTATTCTGGGAAATCCATGGGAACACAAACCTGCTGTATTAAGGGTTAACAATAATCTCTTTATAGGAAGTGTTCATTTCCCATAATGGAAAGGCGCAGTTATCACTCTATATGACATTCCTTTCTCTGTTCACCAACGCAAGAAGCCCACGTCTCTGTCGGTTATACACATATTTTGTATTGGCTGATATGCCCTAATGTAAATACAAATATTCAGAGAAAGAAATGTTCTGTGCCCGTAGCTATATTTTCATATTTTATTGTGCCCTTTAAACAAACAAAAAAAAAAGAATGAATTAAATATAAACTGTTATGCAAAATAGATTGCATTTATTAAACATTGTGTGAAAGTCAGGCAGCGATGGGCCGAGATGTCTGGGGCCCACCGGGCTGCAACCTGAAGCAGTCAAAAAATTACCAAAAAAACATTGAAGAATTTATAAAAGGGTAAAATCTTACAGAAATATCACCATATGCATTGGCGGTAATGGGATGGTCATAAGGATTCAACATTTTCTGCATTTGGAAATTCTACGGATTCAAATTTTTCTGCATTTGAAAATTCTAATAAGGATTCAAATTTTTCTGCATTTGGAAATTCTAATAAGGATTTAAATTGTTCTGCATTTAGAAATTCTAATAAGGATTCAAATTTTTCTTCACTTGGAAATTCTAATAAGGATTCAAATTTTTCTGCATTTGGAAATTCTAATAAGGATTACATTTTTTCTGCATTTTGAAATCCTAATAAGGTTTAATTTTTTCTGCATTTTGAAATCCTAATAAGGATCAAATTTTTTCAGCATTTTGAAATCCTAATAAGGATTACATTTTTTCTGCATTTGGAAATTCTAATAAGGTTTTAATTTTTTTCTGCATTTGGAAATTCTAATATGGATTACATTTTTTCTGCATTTTGAAATCCTAATAAGGTTTAATTTTTTCTGCATTTTGAAATCCTAATAAGGATTACATTTTTTCAGCATTTTGAAATCCTAATAAGGATTACATTTTTTCTGCATTAGGAAATTCTAATAAGGTTTTAATTTTTTTCTGCATTTGGAAATTCTAATATGGATTCAAATTTTTCTGAATTTGGAAATTCTAATAAGGTTTCAATTGTTTCTGCATTTGGAAAATCTAATAAGGATTCACATATGTCTGCATTTGGAAATTCTAATAAGGATTCAAATTTTCTGCATTTGGAAATTCTAATAAGTATCCAATTGTTTCTACATTTGGAAATCCTAATACGGATTACATTTTTTCTGCATTTTGAAATTCTAATAAGGTTTAATTTTTTTCTGCATTTGGAAATTCTAATATGGATTCAAGCTTATCTGCATTTGGAAATCCTAATACGGATTCAAATTTTTCTGCATTTGGAAATTCTAATACGGATTCAAATTTTTCTGCATTTGGAAATTCTTATAAGGATTCAAAATTTTCTGCATTTGAAAATCCTAATAAGGATTCAATTTTCATTAGCGATGATCGAATCTGTTGTTTTGAGAGGCCACGGAAAAGTGTGCAGAATGGCAAACGTTTACATAATGCATTTAACTCAGAGGGCTTCCCCCCCACACACACATTGGAGTTGAGTTTTTTCTCATGGCTAAAATGCATTGGAGTCAGTCTGCATTTTTTTTTCACATATCCGTGGTTGGCAAAAAAATTTTACTAATTCTAATAATGATGTATTTCTTTTATTCTGTCTTTTTTTCTGGAAAAAAAGTAAATACATAAAAAAAAATGCACTGAAGATTTTTTTGTAGGGGGTACGGCGCACTCTAGTTACACCACTGCAAATAGCAATTTAAATTGTAGCTCACAGAGCAAACAATTGTGGCTGCTGGGGTCAGTGACCTCCTTTGAGAAGCTGGAAAGAGGAAGCAAAATAATTCAAAAACTGTACAAATTAAATAATGAAAACCAATTGCAAAGTTGCTAGGAATTAGCCATTCTATAACATACTAAAAGTTAACTAAAAGCTGACGAGGGGGCTGAGAACGTAGCAAGTACAGGGCTACTACTGCATGTTGTTCTTACAGGGCTCCTTTATTTAAATAAAATGGCACCTTTTTGGAAAACCTTTACCAGCCAGGGAGGGGATTTGCGAGGGGGAGGAGATTGTGATGTAATGGGTGTCCCAGTGATGTCACAGGGGTGGAGACATGTCATCAAGGGGGCGGAGCTGAGTCATGGAGCGTGGACTAAGAAGGGGCTTTAGTAATTATTGAATGAAGAAAGGGGCGGGAGTTGGGTGGATTGGAGGCAGGCCGGTAGCAGATTGACTAGTGATTATAAATTTATTGGCAGCTATTTTGCTGGAATAATTGTATACCAGCCCTGGTTTGGCTGTTTTTTTATTGGCTAGGCCGGTGATATATAGGCCAGGTGGCAACCATAGATGTGCCCAGATTAGGGTCGCCAGCTTTGCTCACAATCTAGACAGGGGGTGGAGCCATGATCTCACTGGGGTGCGTCAGTGATGTTGTGGGCGGGTGTTGATGTGGCAATCAGAGATTGCTGATCACCATGTCGATCAGAGGAAATCCTGCCTGGTTTTACTTTTTGGAGTGTCTTGACCCGGGCAGCCCTTCTGAAAACCAGGCTGTTGGGGTCAGGTGGCAACCCTAGCCCAGATGGGCTTTCACTGGAATTCTGGGAAGGAATGTAATGTCACTGCACTTTGCACTCCTTTAGTGAATGAGCCTACTTGCACTCCATACATGTGTCTAAGTGTATTACACTTCATGAAAGCAGTATGTTTATTTATTCATTTGCATTTATTCCTGGGTATTTGAACAATTGCTCTAATTAACAATACTGTCTATAAATTCAACCAACAACATTCTTGGCAGAGATGTGCAGCAATGAGGGGGGGGTGACTTGTAGCCGTGACATAAATAATAGTAAATGGCTCCGAGTGTGGCATCTCACATCACTTCCACGGCGGTGTAAGGCACCCATAGCCTCCTGTGAGTCCGGCACTGACAGAGTTAATTCCCGGCTGTGAATTGGAGCCTCATGAATAAAGGACGAGAATAATAAAGGCAGGTCTGGCAGGGCAGCGGGTGTGCAGGGGAGGGGTGCAGAAGTGTCACCGCCCACACTCCATCTGTTGTGTTTGGGAAGGAAAGTTTTGGCAGGACAGCGAGAGCGAGAGGGCGGCTGCCTAGGCCATTTCCCACAATGCATCACTCTCCTATATAAACAGCGTGGGCTTCGCATTGGCTCAGACGAAAGCCCTATTCATTGCACTCGTGTTGAAAAGGGGGTATAGTGACCCTTTAAAAGGAATATATCAAACTAGTGTCAGTCAGGGCGGAATCAAGATCTTTGGTATTAGTAGAATTAGTAGAATTAGTAGAATTAATAGAAATAGGCACAAAATAGTGTAAATAGCTGCACTTTTCTTACAGCTCTGCAATCAGTGATCCCATTCAGAGTTTTTCCGGGAGAAGAGGAGCCCGGAACTTAGCACTTGCCTATGTCAGGCATAAAGAAAAGCCTTGTGCCAGCCGTATCTAGCAGTGACGGTGCACAGTGCCTAGGGTTGCCACCTGTCTGGATTTGACTGAACAGTCTGGTTTTCAGAAGAGCTGCCCGAGTCAAGACAGACTGCACAGTTTTCCAAATAAAGAAAAACAGGCAGAATCTCCCTTGATTGACATGGAGATCAGCCAATCGCCATATTATAGCACCGCCCATGTGACGTAGCACACCCGCCCGCAACACCACTGACCCGCCCCATGATATAATGGCCCCATCCCCTGCCCGGAGCATAAACTGCAACCCTAACAGTGTCATAGGTGGATTTTAATGAACACTTGGCAAGGCCAATCCTTCCGAAATCAATACTAATGAACCTAATGAGTTATTGAACATGGCATATATGTTTATGCATGAATAAAGCTGGCAATGCAATTATCCTACAGTTTGTTCTGGGGTTTTTAAGAGAAGAGAAGGATTTCTATATCTAGGGAGCAGTTCATGCCAGGTCACTTTTAATGGGTGAATTTGTCCCAGTTTGCTTTGCCACAAATTTGTGAATTTCCCATGAAATGCGCAAAACGGGCGAAAAAATTCGCCAAAACGGCGACAACTTTGACGCCAAAATGGAGTCAAATAAATTTGAATAAATCAAATAAATTTGAGTCAAATAAATTCAAATAAATTCGCCCATTACTACAGGTCACGTAACTTTAAGCCAAACCCTGCCCCATACCTCCCAACATTTTGGGAAAAGTAAGAAGGACAAAAAGACTAGGCAAGCAGGGCAAGGCACATTTTTTAACCACGCCCATTTGTGTGGCCACAACCCCCAATTACCATGTTTATTTTACAAAATTTGTTAGGTTCTGAAAGTTTGAACACATCTCTGTGTTTTTTATGTGTTATTACAGTTTTGCTAATGAAGGTGAATTTCCCTTTAAGCTGCAAGTCCACGTTTCCTCAAGAGACCCGCTTATCTTAAATTTACGATTGTTTCTTTGCTTATCTTAAATTGTGGCTCTCTGCCAAAAGCCAATTAAGCTTTAGAAATGTTGTATCTGTTTCAGGCTGTTCCGTGCAGGAGATCAAAGAGAAAGTCGGGACATTTCAGTAATAATCCGGGACTGCGGGTTGAGCTGTCAAAATTGGGACTGTCCCGTGGAAAACAGGACAGTTGGGAGGAATGCAGGGGGATGTCAAAGCTGTAACTTTTTGGTTAGTATATATAGTGAGGCAAGATGGAGCAAGGAGAAAAGACAGTAACTGTAGCACAATGTATATAGTAAAGCAAGATATGTGTTAAACAATAATAACACTGTCCAAGCTACAGCCTTCCATCAAACAACAATTTCCAGCATCTGCCAAGAGCTGAAGGACGGCACGCTGAGAGTTGCAGTTCAGCCGCAGCAGGAGACCTGCAGATTTCCTCGCTTGATTTCTATAACTAATGAGCCCCACACAGGTCATTTTGTCCTGCTTCTAAGCAGACCTCTCATGAAAAAAAAAAACATAGCGATCTGAACATAATGTAATTCAGCCCCATAGAATTATCCATTCAAATGTAACTCTCATTAAAGGGAAAGGTCTGGCCGCCTCACTCATAAAGCCGAGGACATGTTTCCGCCGGCGCTGAGCTCCTTTCAAATAAAACCAAATAACCCTTCCTCTTTAACGAGACAGAACAAAGCTGCCATTTAAATTCACCCCATGGAAGCGGCCTGGCTCCATCTCCCCATCTGACTTGCTAAACACACACGCAACAGCCTGTTTACCTGCTTTCTGCCCAAATCCTTCCAGCCGGAGCTGGCTCGCAAATAACCATTCGGCAGATGCTCACGCACAAACGTAGGTTTCAGCAACATTTAGTTAACACTATAATCCCATGCATTATGCCTCCCCATTGCAGGAATACAATGCGGTGAGACCAGGACCCCCAGATAAATACCCAACACTAGTGATTAGCGAATTTATTCTCCAGCCATGGATTAGTGGTGAAATTCCTTATTTTGTCAAGTGCTAATTTTTTCACGAAACTGCGGTAAAAATGTAACCCAAAAAAACGACCATAAGAAAAATGGCCATTAAAAAAAAAGGCCCATTGATTTTAATGCATTAGGGCAAAAAAGTCTCCATAAGAAAAAACACCAATTGACTTTAATGCTTTTGGAGAAAAAAGTCGCCATAAGAAAAAAGGCCCATTGACTTTAATGCATTAGGACAAAAAAAGTCGCCATAAGAAAAAATGCCCATAGACGTTAATGCACTAGGAAAAAAAAGTCTCCATAAGAAAAGACACTCATTGACTTTGATGCATTTGGAGAAAAAAGTCGCCATAAGAAAAAAGACCCATTGACTTTAATGCATTAGGACAAAAAAGTTGCGATAAAAAAAAGGCCCATTGACTTTAATGCATTAGGACAAAAAAGTCGCCATAAGAAAAAAGGCCCGTTGACTTTAATGCATTTGTAGAAAAAAGTCGCCATAAGAAAAAAGGCCCATTGACTTTAATGCATTAGGACAAAAAAGTCGCCATAAGAAAAAGGTCCGTTGACTTTAATGCATTAGGACAAAAAAGTCGCCATAAGAAAAAAGGCCCATTGACTTTAATGCATTAGGACAAAAAAGTCGCCATAAGAAAAAAGGCCCATTGACTTTAATGCATTAGGACAAAAAAGTCGCCATAAGAAAAAATGCCCATTGACTTTAATGCATTAGGACAAAAAAGTCTCAATAAAATAAAACACTCAATGACTTTAATGCATTAGGACAAAAAAGTCGCCATAAGAAAAAAGGCCCATTGACTTTAATGCATTAGGACAAAAAAGTCGCCATAAGAAAAAACGCCCATTGACTTTAATGCATTAGGACAAAAAAGTCTCAATAAAATAAAACACTCAATGACTTTAATGCATTAGGACAAAAAAGTCGCCATAAGAAAAAAGGCCCATTGACTTTAATGCATTTGTAGAAAAAAGTCGCCATAAAAAAAATGCCTATTGACTTTAATGCATTAGGACAAAAAAGTCGCCATGAGGCGACTTTAAAGCATTTTGAACGAGAAAAGTCGTGTGCATAAAAAATTGTGGTGCATAAAAATACCGATTGACTTCAATGCGTTTGGAGAAATTTCGCCATTTTGCAAATTTTTTTGCATTTACACAAATTTTTTGCCGAACTGGGACAGATTCGCTCATCACTACCCAAAACACAATGGCAGGATAGCTGTGCCCAATCTGAATTACAAGCTGGCAATTCTGCTTCTAACATTGTGCATGTAATAATAAAGCCTAAGAAACTTTAAATGAATGATGTCAGGAAAAAAAAATAGTTCTTAAACCCAAAATAAAATGACGCTTAATGAAAAAAATATATATAATTCTAAGCAGCTTTCCAATATACATTAGTTATGTATTTTCAAGTTATTTGTATGTATATTTGCTATTGAAAGCAGAGAGTCTCTCCCTTTCTAGTCACTTCCCAAGTGATTCTGTTTTCTGAAACAATATAGCAGAAGCCAGCTGTTTAAAGGGATTTGCAATTTCAGCAATCTGGTTGCTAGGATCCAAATTCCACTAGCAACCATGCATTGATTTGATTAAGAGATTGGAATATGAATAGGGGAGGCCTGAATAGAAAGATGAAAAATAAAAAGTAGCAACAACAATACATTTGTAGCTTTATAGAGTATTTGTTTACATTAGGTAACCAACAACACCAAAAAATTAAAGTGTTTCATAGTAATTCAATTATAATACACTGTTGCCCTGTACTGATACAAATGGTGTGTTTGCTTCAGTAAGACTACTATAGGTTAAACAAGCAAGCAGCTGTGTAGCCATGGGGGCAGCCATTCAAGCACAGGATACACAGTAGATAACAGATAAGTACTACTATAGTTTATATAAACAAGCTGATGTGTAGCCATGGGGGCAGCCATTCAAGCACAGGATACACAGTAGATAACAGACAAGTACTACTATAGTTTATATAAACAAGCTGTTGTGTAGCCATGGGGGCAGCCATTCAAGAACAGAATACACAGTAGATAACAGATAAGTACTACTATAGTTTATATAAACACGCTGCTGTGTAGCCACGGGGGCAGCCATTCAATCACAGGATACACAGTAGATAACAGACAAGTACTACTATAGTTTATATAAACAAGCTGTTGTGTAGCCATGGGGGCAGCCATTCAAGAACAGAATACACAGTAGATAACAGATAAGTACTACTATAGTTCATATAAACAAGCTGCTGTGTAGCCATGGGGGCAGCCATTCAAGTACAGGATACACAGTAGATAACAGATAAGTACTACTATAGTTTATATAAACAAGCTGCTGTGTAGCCATGATGGCAGCCATTAAAAGCTGTAAAAAAGAAGAAAGGACACAGGATAGATAGTCGATAATGGAACATTTCTGTAGAATCCCATTGTGTAACACAGAGCATACTGGTTATCTAAGAATTACAATCTAATTTAGAAGAGATACAATACTAGTAATGCAATCGCCACTATTATATTCTTAAAAATGTATGGCCCTTTGACTGGGGGTCTATTGAGGAAACTACATTATGATTTCACCACTTTTTTATGGACTGTGTAATTTTATTTGCTTTCAAGAGCAGAGCTACACACCACTTTTCTTTTTTTTTATCTTATCTGTTATAAGCCCAGGCAATCTCCATAGAAGCAATCTATTTACAGAACCTGAGTCTCATTATGAGTGCTGCACTGAAGGTAAACCATACGCAGCTCCCATGTGCGCAGTACTCACTATATAAATGCAAGTATGTCAGTTCCCAAACATTTTCCAGTCCATATTCCTCTTAGGGGAGTCCCCTCATTGGCACATACAAAAACTGCTGCCCTTCACCTTCTCAGCTGGGCACCCACAACCCACAGCTTCAAGGATCAGTCTGATCTCCTTCCAATAAACCTCTAGAAGGTGAATGTGAATCAGACTTTGTGCAACAAGTAAAGGCAAATGACAGGTCCTGATCTAGTTTGTTAGGACTCAGAGCCCTGAATTATGATACAGGACAGACATACAGATGAAGCCACTTGGATTTGGGATTTAAATGCGACATGACTCGGGATTAATTGAAGAAACGGTGTTATCTAAAGTCATCTTAAAGGTGGCCATAGACGCAAAGATCCTATCCTCGATTCGTACAATTTTCAGATCGTGTGTGGCGTGTGCCGACATTTGTCGTCCGGTTGAGATCGGTCGTTTGGTTGATCGGACAGGTTTGATTTTGACCCGACCAATCCCGCCGGAGCCCATTGCACATGTAATTGGATTGTCTGGCCATACAGCCGAACATTCAGATTACCGCCCGATATAGCCATGCTCGTTAATGGCATACCAGGGAAAGATTCGCTCCAAACGAGCGGATCTTTGCGTCTATGGCCACCTTAACTCATTTAATGCATTTCAGCTTTACATTAGCATACCAAAGCACCATTGTTCACAATGGTGAAGGCTTTAAGGCATCTGTACTCATCAGACACAAGTATAGGGTAAATCAAGAAATAGCAGCTCACTTTTTACAGTAAATGTACTTAGGAAAGTTAATATAGATCTATCCCAGGTTGTTTTAATGTGGGGTCCCAAACTTTTTTTAACCTGTGAGTAGTGATGGGCGAATTTATTCACCAGGCGCAAATTCGTGACGAATTTGCTCGAATAAATTCACTAAACGGGTGCGAAAATTTGCTGGAGATAATTCGCCCGGCGTCAAAAAAAATTGTCGCTGGCGTCGAAAAAAACAGACGCCGGTGTCAAAAACTGATGCCGGCATCAAAAAAATGGACGTCGGCGTCAAAAATGAGATGCCGTTTTGCAAATTCAACCATCACTACCTGTGAGCCACACTGAAATGTAAAAAGAGTTGGGAAGCAACACAAATGTAGGGGGCCAGTGAAATCCTTCCCCTGTTTTTCTGTCTGTGACATCATCCAGCCCAGTTACAGGCTGGAGAGCCATCCGATTGGCTGGGCGCCCCAGTGCATCCTTGGGAGAGAGGGAGTGCCTGACTTTGGAGCCTTTTGTACAGGGTCTCCAGCAGAGCTTAACAGGGGGTTGTATGCTGCAACATCCAGCTAGAACAAGTTGGAACTCAAGAGGAGAAATGTGCTACTGGTGAGATTGATCCTGCTGCAGAGCTGTCTGTAATCTCCAGTGTGACTGCCTCTGAGAGCACCCTGGTGAGAGTTTATATCTGTTTCATTTGCAAACTGTGTGTGTTATATTTTTTCCTAGTGGAACCCCCCGGAGGTGTGCTCCTCAGTGTTCCTTAGGTGAAGGCAGTGCACTGTAAATTCCAGTTCCCAGTACTTTGCCAAGGGTTAATTGAGATTTAAAGAGACAGTAGCCAAATTAGGGTTAAACAAGCATGAAAATAGTTAATGGGGGAGCCAAATAAGGGTTGTGGTTGGCTCTTTGGTAGCCTTTATGTCAGGGATCCCCATTGTTCTTTACCTGTGATGTAAAGAGTTGGGGAGAAACACAAGCATTAAAGTTTTTCCAGAGGGTGCCAAATAAGAAGTGTGATATTTGGAAGCCCTATGTGGCCTACAGGAGGTTGTGTATGGCAGTACACATGGTTTTTATACAACCAAAACTTACTTCAAAGCAAAAAAATTAAAAACAAGCACCTGATTTGAGAACATTGGGAGCAACATCCAAGGGGTTGGTGAGCATCATTGTGCTCGCAAGCCACTGGTTGGGCATCATGGCTCTTTGTAAATTTAAATTTATAGCCTGCTGGAGGCTCTGTTTGGCAGTACACTTGTTTTTTATGCAACCAAAACTTGCCTCCAAGCCAAGAATATAAAAATAAGCTCCTGATTTGAGGCCACTGTGAGCAACATCCAAGGGGTGAGCAACATGTTGCTTCCTTTAAGTGATGAGGCATGTCTATGGACCAGGAACACTAGGAAATATTGTATTGTGACAAAATTTGGGGAACCATTATGGTTGCACCATTAATTCCAGCTCTAGACTGTTGCCTGCAATATAACCTATGTAAACTATATAGATTTCATGAGAGGGTGGTATATACTGACTAATACAACAGCAACTTTCTTGTTAGGTCATTTTAGCACTGGAAACTCTTACATGGCCAATAATAAGGTTCTATCCAAGCTTACGTTATTTTTATAAATTTCACAGAAAACGAGGTTGCTGTATCCCTCAGAGGGGAAGGGAAATAACAGAAAGTTTATATAGTGTAGTAATTCTTAAAAAATAATAAATAAAACACACCCTTAGTGTCCTCCAATTCTTATCAAAACAAAATCTTCAGTGTGACACAAAGAAATGCAATAATTAATCACCACGTGTATACATTTATGACTTTTTAACCCTTTTTAAAAAAAAAAAAGACGTGAGTGGGTGGGTACGTAACTAAGGGTTAGTGAGGTTAGCAACACAACTCCGGATTCCTACTCTCCGGTGGTATTATATACTCACAAGTGGTGAGTTTCAACCAGTGTGAAACAAAGAGAACCATCTCTCATCCAGGCTCCTTCTTCCTGGTTGTCTTGGTAGGGAGCTAAAAACAGATATCCTGTGCAGAAGCGCTTTTAAAACATTTTAATAAAAATAGTAAAATCAAACTCACAAACACACTCTGGTACAGCGCATTGAAATGTCCTTGTATAGTCCGTATAGCATCTCAGTTTCTTCGGCATCCCTCAGAACTTTGTGCTTTTGCAAGTCATGACCGGCGCTCCTCCAAATTGCAGACGTAAACTCGCTCGGCGCTTCTGCGAATTGAGAGCGTAATCACGCTGACGCGTTTCGCCTATCGGCTTCCTCCTGAGCGGTGACGTTTCCTGCTCTCTCTGCTGATTTATCTCCCATAGTTTTTTTTCTTTTTCAACAAGTCCCTTCAAACTTTATTCCTCTTAAACATTTTCACTGAATTGTATGCATACTCTTATTTTACAATAAATTACAATCAGTCTAAAAAAACGCTAATAAATATAATTATAATTACACTTTAAACCTACCCCATAATAGAGAAATTTAATTAATTAATTAATTAATTAATTTTAAGTGTAATTATAATTATATTTATTAGCGTTTTTTGAGACTGGTTGTAATTTATTGTAAAATAAGAATATGCAATAATGTGATTTTTATAGAGAAAATTGTTTTTCTTTAGTATGTAAGTAGCTACCGGTAATACAATTCAGTGAAAATGTTTAAGAGGAATAAAGTTTGAAGGGACTTGTTGAAGTTGACACTAAGGGTGTGTTTTATTTATTATTTTTTAAGAATTAGTAAACTATATAAACTTTCTGTTATTTCCCCTTCCCTCTGAGGGATACAGCAACCTTGTTTTCTGTGAAATTTTTGTATGGGCAGAGGAGGGCCTTAAAATAAGTTGCTGGACATTGGGGGAAACTCAATCCTGGGACTGGATTTTCACATCTGGACTACGATATTTTTACCATGATGCTATAAACATCCCCTCTCTTGATCTGCACTAATGGAATGTATAAGGATAGGTTGATCTTCATGTACTTCTGTCCTTTTTCAAATATGAAATATAAGTAATATCAGAATTATACAGTTCAGATAAAAAGTGCTCCTCGTTGTAGACTAGGGAATACATGACCTTACCAAAGAAGTAGCATTACAATTATTAATTCAAAACGGGAAAAAAACAAGTCGTATTTATATTTTCTAATTACTGTGCAGGTGCATGATCTAATGAAACCAATGACCCAGAAAGACTGAGATGCACAGTTCATGATTGGTGCCGATTTTGCTCATCTTTTCCAATAATAAGACAATGATATGTAATTTATATTAAAATACGCCAATTTTCAACAAGAGCCAAATAAATTGGGCTTGCAGTGTTAGTTTAAAGCTATATAAAAAAACACAGCCTAACAAGCCCCTCCCATTAGCCAATTGCTACCTGTTTCTCATATTTACAGATAAGGAGGAGGTTCTTATACATAATAAATGAGAAAAACAAAAATATATATCACTATAGTTTTTCAACAAAATGAATGTGAAACACAAGCCATATTTGTTGAACTCGTGCTGAATATAGGTGTACATTAGCCCCAATATAAATTCATGTCAATAGATATATTGGGTTTTTGATGCTTAAATGTATTTCGAAATCAGAGGAAAGAGAAGTCACACATCTAATTAACAGAAGGGAGGGCAGATGGGTTTAATTCACTTTATTTAGTGAAGCAGAAATCTGTTTGTCTTTCCCAAAATGTAAATGATCAGTTTCCAAAGCAGAATTCCTTGAGGAGCAAACATGATCCTTCTCAGCTTAGTTTTGTAGCTTGAGGCAGAGGAATTTTTTTTGGCTATAGATGAGGATTTTATCTGATAAGAACTGGTTGCCTAGAAGTGGATCTCCTGTCTTGGCTTGGGGCGTTCTGGTTCTTACAGACTTCAATTAAAGGCTAACTAAATAGACAACCTTTTCTTCCCTGTGGAATTCATCATGCGTTGGATTTATTCATTAAAGAGGAGCCATCCCCAAGAGATAACTAAGGCTTAATTAACTTAATAGAATGCATCTTCTCTCCATTGACTATTCTCTTTGTTCTATGGAATTACACTCTTCTGCTTTCGCTGTGAGAAGGGAAAGATACAAGTTTTCATCAACAGATTCTTAGGTTCCAAGGAAGTGTATGAACATAGTAACATAGTAGTGTAGTATTTAGGTAGTAATTTAGTTTGAGGTCTAATGATCCTTGCCAGGTTGGGATCTTAAAATACTGGATTATCATTTAAAGGTAGTCTAAGAAAATAAAAAATCAGCTTGGCAAAAGCTGAGCTGAGCTTCAAAGTACTAAAAGGGTTTCTGTCATGATTTTATGATGTATTTTTTATTTCTAAATTACACTGTTTATACTGCAAATAATTCACTCTACCGTGGAAAATTTCATTCCTGAACCAGCAAGTGTATTTTTTTAGTTGTAATATTGGTGTGTAGGTGCATCTCAGGTCATTTTGCCTGGTCATGTGCTTTCAGAAAGAGTCAGCACTTTAGGATGGAACTGCTTTCTGGCAGGCTGTTGTTTCTCCTACTCAATGTAACTGAATGTGTCTCAGTGGGACCTGGATTTTACTATTGAGTGCTGTTCTTAGATCTACCAGGCAGCTGTTATCTTGTGTTAGGGAGCTGCTATCTGGTTACCTTCCCATTGTTCTATTGTTAGGCTGCTGGGGGGAAAGGGAGGTACAGCAGTAAAGAGTGACTGAAGTTAATCAGAGCACAAGTGACATGACTGGGGGCAGCTGGAAAACTGACAATATATCGAGCCCCATGTCAGATTTCAGAATTAAATATATAAAAAATCTGTTTGCTCTTTTGAGAAATGGATTTCAGTGCAGAATTCTGCTGGAGCAGCACTATTAACTGACATGTTTTGAAAAAAACATTTTTTCCCATGACAGTATCCCTTTAAGAGTATATTGCATCAGGGCACAGACTCTCATTTTCTAGTACCACATGTTGTGTCTTTTACTGAATTGTGCCACTACAGAGTGTGTTCTGAAACTCGGATGCCTCTATTGTATACTCTGAATTAAAGAATTAACTAAACTCATTTACTTTTGAGGACCTTGAAAATAAAATAGAAAATTGGGGATTAGTCTTTGCATGAAAATAAATCAGTTCCTCGTTTTTCAGTTTTTGCTTTCCCTGTCTCTCCCCCCCTGACTTGTAGTTTAAAGGGACAATAATATTATTCCTAATGCCAATAGGTGATTTAGGGCAGGCATGGACAACCTGAAAGTCCATAGATGTTTTTGACCTTTTTTCCCCTAAAGGTAACATATGTAATTTTGTGGGGCAAACTACATGCAAATCTGCTGGGATGTTGTAGGCCAGCATCTGTTTTGGAATCTAAAGAGTCACAGGGGCAATGGATAAAGTGCACAAAGCTATACACAAATTTGCCTTGGTTTTACCTACAATGTATCTTGCAGCAATGTGTACATACAGTTCTAGTCTTATGATACCTGCACAACTTCAGATTAGCATTACGCATGTCAGCGTGAGATTGTGCTTGCTCTCAATTTTTTTGTGACACTTTTTGTAATAAATGACAGCTGTCAAAATGTGGTGGGAGGTGCAGTTGTGTAATAGCTGGGAATATGTGGGCTGTAAGTTCCTTTAGAATATCAAGTGTTCCTCTGCCTTGCTGCAAATTTTGCTTTATATGCTATGTATGATGCACATAAACCTGCAAATGGTCATTAATGTTTTAAAGGATTATCAAAAAACAACCCCTTATGCTTTGTGCATTGCCATACTCCTATGTATAACACAATACTGGCCTCTTGGGTCCACATGGGTTGTGTCTGTATGAAGTTCACAGATAACAGATGATAATGCAAAGATGGAATTCATAGTGTTCTTGCATAGAGCAATCGCATTGTCTCCGATGGCTTCACTCTGCACCTTGTAGTGGAAAATATTTGGTGCAAGGTGCAGAGCATATGTGACCCGTGGTGCTTTCATAGCCACTCAAACTAGGGAGCATTCCAGGGGATACCCACGTGGATGATTTTAACAATAAAGGGAAGGTTTAACAGTAAGAGAAGGTTTCCTTCTTAATAGTACCAATTCTAGTAATACAACTAATGATGCATGGTTCACACATGAATAAATTCAAAAGTGACTAAAACATGTTAAGATTAACAAAGGTCCGGGGCCAGATGGTATTCATCCCAGGGTAATTAGCGAGCCTAGCTCTGTGATTGCCAAACCTCTTTGCTTCATTTTTCAGGATTCATTGAGATCTGGCATAGTGCCGAGAGACTGGCGAATTGCTAATGTGGTGCCTCTATTCAAAAAAGGATCCCGTTCTCAGCCTCAAAACTATAGGCCAGTAAGTCTGACGTCAGTGGTAGGAAAGCTTTTCGAAGGGTTAATAAAGGATAAGATACTGGACTTCATAGCAAATCATAATACTATGAGTTTGTGCCAGCATGGTTTTATGCATCATAGATCTTGCCAGACTAACTTAATTTCTTTTTATGAGAAGGTAAGTAGAGACCTCGATTCTGGGATGGCAGTGGATGTGATTTACTTAGACTTTGCTAAAGCATTTGATACAGTGCCACACAGAAGGTTACTGGTTAAATGAAGGAATGTTGGCCTGGAACATAGTATTTGTACCTGGATAGAGAACTGGCTAAAAGATAGACTACAAAGAGTGGTGGTAAATGGAACATTTTCTAATTGGACCAGTGTTGTTAGTGGAGTACCGCAGGGCTCTGTACTAGGTCCCTTGCTTTTCAACTTGTTTATTAATGACCTGGAGGTGGCCATTGAAAGTACTGTTTCTATTTTTGCAGATGAGACTAAATTGTGCAGAACTATAGGTTCCATGCAGGATGCTGCCACTTTGCACAGTGATTTGTCTAAGTTGGGAAACTGGGCAGCAAACTGGAAAATGAGGTTCAATGTTGATAAATGCAGGTTATGCACTTTGGCAAAAATAATATAAATGCAAGTTATACACTAAATGGCAGTGTGTTGGGAGTTTCCTTAAATGAGAAGGATCTAGGGGTCTTTGAAGATAACAAGTTGTCTAATTCTGGGCAGTGTCATTCTGTGGCTACTAAAGCAAATAAAGTTCTGTTTTGTATAAAAAAGGGCATTAACTCAAGGGATGAAAACATAATTCTGTCTCTTTATAGGTCCCTGGTGAGGCCTCATCTGGAGTGTGGGGGCAGTTTTGGACTCCAGTCCTTAAGAGGGATATAAATGAGCTGGAGAGAGTGCAGAAACTAAGTGCAACTAAACTGGTTAGAGGGAGGGAAGAGTTAAATTATGAGGGGAGACTGACAAGGTTGGGGTTGTTTTCTATGGAAAAAAGGCGCTTGCGAGGGGACATGATTAGACTTTACAAGTACATTAGAGGACATTATAGACAAATAGCAGGGGAACTTTTTACCCATAAAGTGGATCACCGTACCAGAGGCCACCCCTTTAGACCACAAGAAAATAACTTTCATTTGAAGCAACGTAGGGGGTTTTTCACAGTCAGGACAGTGAGGTTGGGGAATGCACTGCCGTGTGATGTTGTGATGCTGATTCAGTTAATGACTATAAGAGGGACTTGGATGATTTTTTGGACAGACATAATATCAAAGGCTATTGTGATACTAAGCTCTATAGTTAGTATGGGTATGGGTATATAGAATTTAATTAAAAGTAGGGAGGAGTGTGTGTATGGGGCTGGGTTTTCATTTGGAGGGGTTGAACTTGATGGACTTTGTCTTTTTTCAACCCACTTTAACTATGTAACTATGTAACTATGTAAAAGCTTAAGGAGGTTAAGCATTCCCAAAGCAACAGCAATGAATATCTTTACAACAAAATTGGTTGTAGACAGGTGTTTTAAATGAAGATGAAATTGCTTTGCATTAAAAGAGTATAAATGTGCCATACTCTGCCTGCCCTATGCTCCCTGTGTGTGCCATACTCTGCCTGCCATATACTCCCTGTGTGTGCCATACTCTGCTTGCGCTATGTTCCGTGTGTGCCATACTCTGCCTGCCATATTTTCCCTGTGTGTGCCATACTCTGCCTGCCCTATGCTCCCTGTGTGTGCCATACTCTGCATGTCCTATGCTCCATGTGTGTGCCATACACTGCCTACCTTATTCTCCCTGTGTGTGCCATACTCCACCTGGCCTATTCTCCCTGTGTGTGTCATACTCTGCCTGCCCCATGCTCCCGGTATTAATAATAATAATAGTAAAAATAATAATAATAATAATCGTAATAATAAACAACAGTATTCTTCCATTGCCTATTCACCTTCCGAGCTGCCTTTTACATTACAACAGTATTTAATACCAAACCAGATGGCTGTGGAACAAAACAAGTGAATACTTACATTTGACTGCAATAATAGATAAAATGGAAACCAGCTGCACATTTGCTTAAGATTCCACTGTCTTCAACATCTGAACAAATTAATTATAAGGTGAGTATCCCTTTAGTGAATGCACAATGGCATCTCTACATGTAAAATTTTGGAAAGTAACAGCAATCATTTTTAGGCCAATCAATACGCGGACTCCTGACATTTCCGTTTAAAATGCTGCAAACCCTAATTGGCAAGATAATTATCAATAGAAATTAAGTCAGATTAAGTAGTGGATCTTGCAGAGAGCAGTGTCCTTGTTTTGGCTTTACATTCTGCTCAGAAAATCAAAAGAACTATACCCAATTTATTATGAATTTCTGATGTGTTAAATGATAGTGCGCCGTTTTATGGTATCCCTCTGTGCAGGCTGTGAAAAAAATGTTGGGGGCTGTTCCTGCTGAATTGTGCTTAGTACAGGGAAATACCTATGCTGCCATAGTTTTATGGGATCTCTCTGTACAGACTATGAGCAAATTTAGGGACTGTTCCTGCTGAATTGTGCTTAGTACAGGGAATACCTATGCTGCCATAGTTTTATGGGATCTCTCTGTACAGATTATGAGCAAATTTAGGGACTGTTCCTGCTGAATTGTGCTTAGTACAGGGAATACCTATGCTGCCATAGTTTTATGGGATCTCCCTGTACAGACTATGAGCAAACTTAGGGGGCTGTTCCTGCTGAATTATGCTTAGTTGTGAAGTTATGGAATTTTCCACCTGAAAATATTGTACTGGCAAATAAATTAAATACTTTCAAGAAAGGGTTAAATACTTAATATAGTATTAAACAGGAGTCAGCAACCTTTACAATGAAAAGAGCCGTTTTGCCCCCTCTTCCACTAAAGAAAAATAGTCTGGAGCCGCAAAACATAACCCAGTTTATAAACTTTTAAAAGTTTTAACCTTGTTTTAGTTTTAACCTGTTACAACAACAGAATACAACAAACAAAAGTGCAGTGTGCATCTGCAGACCTACTTTGAAATAAATGAAACACTTAATAGCCCTATTAAATGTTAGTGTTCTCATCTGTTTAAAGGCGAGGGCTATAGACGTCATTACAATATGCGTCACATCCACGTCTATAGCCCTCGCACCTGCTGCAGCCGGACTCTGGAGGCTTCTCTCTTGTCTTCAGTGTGTGACCGCGGTAAGGACTATGATGTATCATTTTGCTGCGGCTCGGTCTTGCCTGTAACTCCTGGGACGTCTATACAGCCCTCCCATCTGCTGGCGGCTTCCTGAGTTTATGACCATGGGAAACTAACCATTATCTTACCACGGTTACGCACTCAAGAAGACGGGTATAGACGACCTGACCGAGCCGCAGCAAGCAGGATGAAGAGCCGCATGAGGCTCCGGAGCCGTGGGTTGCCTACCCCATTAGACCATAACATTCATTTATGCATGTGGCAACAACAATAGTATCTGAGCTCATTTTAGCGGGGAAAATGGTGCAGCTGTGGGTGCCATATGATTCAGTTAACTCTTCTCCTTCTTAAAATTACATATTCCAAAACCATCTTCAACTTATTACGAAATGCTCCCGGGACTGCTAGATTTCCCCTTTGAATGGATCAGAATTCATAATTAAACTGTATGCTGGGAAATCGTAAACTTCCTAAGGCCTTTTTTCTTAAATTTCCATAGTAACCAAGGACAAGTCATCCTTCCCAGCCTTAGAGGGACCATGGACTTTCTGTACAGCAAACTCTCTCTGCTTAGTTAACACAACCTCTCCTTGGGGTAACTACCTTACTGCTGTAATTAAACACAGATAAAGAGCTTTGAATAACAACTACATGTTCTCTTTATGTAAATCTATTTCAGAAGGAAAGGAAGATTCTGCACCCCTTCACTCTGAAATCAGAGCAGTTAAATACTATATACTATCCCTTAATCCCACAGTCACACTCCCTTCCCAGAGACTATTATCCACTGTTACTATAGACACCATCTCTCCCTACTATACCTGCTATCCCACAGTCACACTCCCTTCCCAGAGACTATTATCCCACTGTTACTATAGACACCATCTCTCCCTACTATACCTGCTATCCCACAGTCACATTCCCTTCCCAGAGACTATTATCCACTGTTACTATAGACACCATCTCTCCCTACTATACCTGCTATCCCACAGTCACACTCCCTTCCCAGAGACTATTATCCACTGTTACTATAGGCACCATCTCTCCCTACTATACCTGCTATCCCACAGTCACACTCCCTTCCCAGAGACTATTATCCACTGTTACTATAGACACCATCTCTCCCTACTATACCTGCTATCCCACAGTCACACTCCCTTCCCAGAGACTATTATCCACTGTTACTATAGGCACCATCTCTCCCTACTATACCTGCTATCCCACAGTCACACTCCCTTCCCAGAGACTATTATCCACTGTTACTATAGAGTGAGGACGTGTATTTGGGAGCTCTGAGGAGCGTGGAGAATGGCTGGAGTGAGCCCAGGCCCTCCTAGGGTTGGTCGGGCTCCCCAGCAAACTGAGGCCCAGGCTTTGGGGCCTAGCCCGTGGGCAGATTCTGCAAGGCCAAGGTTGAGGTCTTCCTCTGCAGGAGCCTCAAGATCCAAAAAAGGAAGCAACAATGAAGATGATATACAGTTGGAAAACTTTATTTCAGAGGCAAAGAAAATGAGGCAAAAAAATGCTCAAACAGCACGGGATTTACAGGTGGAAGCTCGCCGTGGTATCCCACAAGGAGAAACTCCTGTGTCTGAAGTGGAAAACCCTGATCTCTCTACTGATACTGAGGTAAGGGGGAATCAGAATAAAACCCTTCAGCAAAAGGAAAGAATTGAAAGGAATGTGCAGGCAGATAATCAATGTGAAGTGGCAGAGAAACAACAGTGTGTGTTACAACCTGTGAAAGCTGAGCTCCCATTGCTGAAGCAGGAGGAAAAGTTGTCTTTAAAATCTGACACCAAACTGCCGGCTCCTGATTCAGCTGGAAAGAAGAACAGCTTTGCCCGTGGGGATTTGCTACAAACTGCGGAGGTAGAATGTGGTAAGTCCCTTGTGGGTGAAGTAAAGTTTAAGCATGTGGGAGACAAACTGCAGCAAACAGATCACCTTGCAGCCATTGCTAGTGAGGGCATGCCAGTAACCAAGATGGCCCCGACTGGGAAGGAACAAGGAGCTAGCAGTGATGTCAGTGATGCATTTAAAGAGGAAGCGCACCTTGGAAAAATTAAACACACAGATACTGCTACTGGGAAAGGCAAGGATGTTAAGTCATCTGAAATTACTGCAGAGAGAGTTGCAGAAGCTCTTAAAGAGCTTGATACACTGCAGAACAAGAAAAAGAGCCTGCACATATCACTGAAATATCATACAAATCTGATTGCTAGCTCAGTTGGAGAACGCAAAATTTCAAATAAAGAAAAAAGAGACGCATTATACACTGAGTTAACAGAAGTCGAGTCCCGTATAGAGGATCTGTATAAAGAAGTGGAGCCTTGGAAAGAGATTTATCAAAACAGACAAAGGTTTGAAAATATGAAATTGGCACCTGGACGAGCAAAGAAAAGAACTGTTCTACAAAAAGCAAAAAGTCAGCCTAATCATTCCAGTACTACCAGCAGCCCAGTCTCCTCTGAAAGTGAGGCTGATTTTGTAAAGCCATTACCACCAAGATCGAAGAAAAGGATTAACTGGCAGAACTTGGCCTTTAATGAGCGAGACGTGAAGGAACAAGAGAAGAAAAAGACTCAGCAAAAGCATTTTAAAGTCCAACAATGGAAAGAACAAGAACCAGCAGCATTTGAGATAACATCGGATCAGGACTTTCCAGATCTTCCAAAACCAGTGGGCAAAGTTTCAGCAGAGAATCCAGCGATGAACATCACAAGTCCAAAAGGCCAAGTTGCAGCAGTGCCATCAAGCAAAATGGAAGTAGTGCTGCCTGGTTCTATTGATACTGCTAATGAGAGTGAACGGGTGAATGTGCTGAATGTGCTGAATGTGGGTGAGAATTGTGAGAGGGTGGATGTGGTGAGAGAAGTGGAAGGGGCAGGTGGAGATGTGATGGAAGTGCAAGAGGGGGAAAGAGAGAATGAGCGGAGTGATCAGTCAAATCTCAACTCAAGCAGGGATTTGGGGGTGGAAGTGAGTGAGCAAGTTCAGAAGCAGCAGGAAGTGCAGGAGTCAGTAGAGGTGCTGTCCATCCATGTGGGTGGGGGTGAGGAAACAGGGGAGGCTTCAACAAATTTTTGGGAGAGGAGGAGACTTTTCCCTGTGCCAGATATTTCCTCTGATAATGAGCCTTTTAGAAGGAAAAACTGGGTGAAGATTAAGTGGGATGGAGAAAAGGAAAATGTGCCCCCCAGGAGGTTTCTTGTTAGGTCCGTCCTTTTAGATAGCATGGGATTCTCCTCGAGTGACCTCTCTGCAGTGATATCCCAGTCAGAAGTAGATTTCGACATCACCTTTAAATTACCTGAGGCCCTAGATCACTTTTGGAGAATTTATAACATACAAAAAAGAGCAGGACACAAGAATTGGGAGGATTTAGTTGTTATACCCATGACTAAGCCTGAGACAAAAAACATAACCATTGTGATGAAAAATGATGCAGTCCCACCTGAAGACATCTTGGTTTGGCTACGTCGCCATTGTACAGTATTAACCCCTTTGGTTAAAGAGTATGACATTGATGATGTCTGGGCAGGTGTTTGGAGGACACAGGTGAAGTTGCACGTGTCTGGTAATGTGCCTGATCACCTGCCCAATTCTTTCTTTATTGGAAAAGAGCGTGGTGTCTGTTTTTATGTAGGGCAACCACGCCGCTGCTACAAATGTGGTGCAAGAGATCACCTGGCAAGGGCCTGTGCTGTCCTAAGGTGTGCCTTATGCAATGCAACAGGACATGAAGCAGAATCCTGTGATCAAATAAGGTGTAACCTCTGTTTTAGGATGGGTCATACACACAGGAAGTGCCCTGAAGCCTATCATAACATGGTCCGTCTATTTCCAGGCTTGGATAAAGAGATGAGAAGGGAGATGTCGCCACCAGAGGCGGAAAATAGTCAGGAGCCCAATGCAGAGGTTTTAGCTTCACAGGATGAAATAGTAACAAAAAGACAAAGGCCCAAACCAAGAAATACTAAAAAGAAGGAAAGGAAGCCAGAGAAGGCAAAAGAACTGGAGACTAGGAGTGAAGCCAAAGGAAAGGAGGCCAGGCCTAGGCATGTTGATAAAGATGGTTGGCTTACTGCCAAAAACAAAAAGAAAAAAAAACAAGCTCACTCACTTGACCCAGGGGAAGGTGGGTCAGGAGCCTTCTCAGTCAGCACTGGGAATAAATACTCAGTGCTGGATGAGGACCCAGATGCCTGGGGAAATAGGGCAGAAAGGGAGGAGCAGGAGGAGTTTGACAGGATACAGAAGGAGGAGGAGCAGGAGAATATGGAGGTGCAGTTAGCATCCCAAAAGAGGAGTAGGGAAGCTGAAGACCTGCCGGTTAGGAGGAAGCCTGTGGGGGCAGGTACAAATTCTGTGAGATCAGGTACAGATGCTTTGGGAAAATCTGAGGTTGTGAGTGGTGATGGAGGGGGGTCTGATTTTCCCAGTGTTCAAGTTAAGCGCTATAGGGAAACTGCTTCTCCAGTTAAGAAAGGAAAGACCAATCTAGAAAACATTCATGATGGTACAGTCTCCAATTAAATTTTTAACATCAAATGTCTGTAGCATTAAGAGTCAGCAGACTAGATTTTTGGCCTTTGAGAGCCTGGCCAGATCTGGTGCTGAGGTTATTTTCCTTCAGGAGACCCGACTTGCTACTAAGGCAGATCTTAGGAGGGCAAAAGCTGACTGGCGGTATGGTCCGTCTTTCTGGTCAATAGCAGAGGAGCCTTATGGGGGTATTGCTGTGCTATTTCGTAATAACCTCAATGTTAAAGTACATCGTTTCCTTGAAATCCAAGTAGGACGTTGTCTTCTCCTAGATGTAACAGTGGGTGGGAGACGTATTCGCCTTATTAATATCTATGGCCCACAGTCTGTGGCAGCTAGGCGGGCTCTGCTGTCTGAGATAAGACCCTTCCTGCATACATCACTCCCAGTTGTCTTGGCTGGTGACTTTAACCAGGTGCTTAGGCCTGAGGATCGAACAGGGAATCCTAGAAGATCTGAAGGATACTATTTAAATCAGATAATACAACAGGCAGGCCTGGTTGATGTTGCCACTCAGGGCAATCGAAAGGCAGCTCATACCTACAGATGTGCAGGGAGAGGTAGTCGTCTGGACATGGCCTTTGTTGGGGCAGGAGAGGAGTTTGCTGATGTAAAAGAGGTTGGAGTGGAGTATTCTGACCATCTAGTTCTCTCCTTTGTGTGGGGAGCCTCCTCTGTTCCAGCAAAGGGTAAAGGTCTTTGGCGACTCAGTGAGGATTCCCTAGAGGGTGAGTCAATGGTACAATCCTTTGAGGCGCTTCTTCAGCATGAGCTCAACAGAGTTGATTTTTATGACTCCGTGTCTCTTTGGTGGGAGGATGCCAAATGCTCCTTTAGGACTTTCTTCCAGAGACTATCTGTACGCAGGGAGGGTAACAAGTATAAAAAGTACCTAACTCTCGTAAGTAAGCTGGAATCTTGCATTTCGGAAGGGGAGGATGGGTCAAAAATTTCCCAGCTAAAAGCCCAAATAAGAGAATGCCAGTATAGCCGCTACAAATCTCTCTTGCAGGAGAGGGATTTTGGGAGCTTTCACTCTCCGGATCCCTTTCTTAACTGCAAGGAGAATGTTGGGCGTAAAATCATTTCTGGCCTGACCGATCCCAATGGTAATTTGCAGGTTTCAAGGGAGGGAATCATTGGGATTGTGAAGGACTACTATGCTGATCTCTTTAAGGCTAAGGCTTTGGATAGGGAAAATATTTCAGCTTTCCTGGAGGCAACCCCAGGGCCTGATGTGACCCAATTGGATTTTGGGCCTTTAGTGGCTGAGATCAGAGAGGATGAAGTCAAAGCTGCTATTGATGGTTTAGCTAAAAAGAAATCTCCAGGTCCAGATGGTTTAACAGCCGAATTTTATAAAAAGTTCAAAGATCAGCTGGCTACAATTTTCGTGGAGGTCTTTAGAGACAGCCTGGAAGGAGGTATCTTACCCCCCTCTATGAGAGAATCCTCCTTGATCTTGTTATCTAAAGGGAAGGATCCAAAGCGAGTTGAGAACTGGAGGCCTATTGCCCTTCTTAATAGTGATAGGAAGCTTCTCGCAAGGATACTTTTTGCTAGATTGCTTTTGTTTTCAGGCACTTTGTTGTCATCTGTCCAATTCTGCACGGTGAAAGGGCGGAGCATTTTTGGGGCAGTCCTTACTATTAGAGAGGCCCAAGAATTATGCAAAGCTCAGAACATCGGGTGCTACTTTCTTTCTTTGGACCAGGCTAAGGCCTTTGATCGAGTGGATCATCAGTACCTGTGGGCAACTTTAGCAAAGTATGGCATCCCGGGACAATTTATTAAGTGGCTTTCTGTTTTGTACCAAGGGGCTGTAAGCTTCCCACTAATCAATGGATGGCGTGGTGAAAACTTTGAGGTTGGGGCCGGGGTGAGACAGGGGTGCCCTTTGAGCCCTCTTCTGTATGTGTTTGCGATCGATCCCTTTCTTAGGAGATTGCAGATGAGTGGTTTGAAGGGTCTCCCTGTGGCTCGTGGCCAGCGCCTTAGATCAGTAGCCTATGCAGATGATGTGACAGTGATGATCTCATGTCCAGGAGATGTGGGAAAGCTGAGTGAGACCATCAGAAACTACTCAGAGGCCTCTGGGTCTCTTGTCAACATGGATAAGTCGGAAGCTTTTTGGTCGCTGGACAAGGAGCCTGATTTTCCACTTCAGGAATTCTCAACTGCCCCAGACCAGATTAGAATCTTAGGGATTAAATTTGGGAGGGGAGATCTCAGTAGGCAAAACTGGGAAGAGAAAATGGATGCTGGAAATGCAAAGGTACAGCGATGGAAGCACTGGAGGCTGTCCTATAGGGAAAGGGTGAAGCTCGTGAAGACTTACTTGGTCCCTATCTTTTTGTTTGTTTCCTGTGTGTATCCATTACCAGAAGCTCTCTATGCTCGGATCCACAGTCTGTTCTTTCAGTTGATCTGGGGGAATAGGCTGAATCCCGTTAAAAGGGGCATTACTTACTTACAGAGGAAGATGGGTGGTCTGGACATGCTGTGTCCAGTGGCTTTCTTTGGCTCAATTTTCCTGAAATTTAATTTTGGGAACCTGGGCCAAAGAACTGATTCCCTGTGGTAGTGTTGTGTCAGGCGCTGGGCATTGCCTCTGGTGGGAGGCTGGGTACATGGCGGTAGCGTGAAGGAAGTCCGGGTGCGTGGTTTTCTTCCATCACATCTGGAGCTGGGGCTGAAGTTGCTGAGGAAATGGGATGTTACTTTGGAAGAGCTCAGGTCGGCCTCTAGAAGGCAGATTTATTGGAGAGTCCTTGAGTCCTATTTTGCTGCTCCTCTAGCCTTGAAGAATTGTACAGGTGATGTTCAGTCCCAGAGCCTTCGGTGGCTTAATGACAAAAGAATCCCCCCAAAATATTTTGATATCAGCTGGCTTGCCCTTCAGGGAAGGCTTTTTGTCAGGGGTAATCTACGGTATCTAAACCTTACTAGCAGGGAGTGTCCATGGGGATGTCCTACAGAGGAGACACAGGAGCACTTTTTGGTTAATTGTCCTGTGACAAAGGTTGTGTGTCAGAAGCTATCAGAAACCCTGAAGGTGTCATACATTGGGCAATTGTCTTACACTGCTGCTGCCTATGGCATTTTTCCTGTTCATCATCCTCTGGACCAAGGTACGATGTACATGATAATATCTGTGATGAGGTATTATTTATGGCACTATCGTTGTGGGCAATCCCTTGACCGGAGGGCTGTTTCTATTGACCAGATAGTGAAGTCTATAGTTGATGAGTTGGGTTTCCTGAAGGGGAGAGAAGTAAGAGCAAGCTCTCAGAATTCCACAAAATGGAGAGGTGTAAGGCTGTGACTGTCCTCCTGTATTATGTATGCTTGAACTTTCTGAGATGTATATGCTTTGAGTCTCATACAAATTTCTTTTTGTTTAGAACTCAGAATAAAATGTTAAGCAGTTGTACCCACCAACCTCAGAAGCAGAGATTATGCTTATGTTTTTCTGATGGGAAAAAGCAAAAAGACTGCAATCAAGCCAAATGCATTTTCCTTTGTTTAAACATGAAGACTAAATATATGTATGTGGGGAGGAGCTGTGTTATGGGTGGCCTGTTGAAGGACTTAAAGGTCACACGATGTGAGCCTATTTGGTGGTGGTTTTGGGAGGATTTATGGACAGAGGAAAAACTTTTGAAATGGATTGGGTTTGATGTTGGCATGATACCAAATAATGGACTCTCCATTCTTTTATTTGATGATGGATAATATGTAAGTTTTTGCTATGTATTATGGCTTGATTCTCTTTGTAAATTGCTAAGTTTTTACAAATAAAAAATACCCTTCCCAGAGACTATTATCCCACTGTTACTATAGACACCATCTCTCCCTACTATACCTGCTATCCCACAGTCACACTCCCTTCCCAGAGACTATTATCCCACTGTTACTATAGGCACCATCTCTCTCTACTATACCTGCTATCCCACAGTCACACTCCCTTCCCAGAGATTATTATCCCACTGTTACTATAGACACCATCTCTCCCTACTATACCTGCTATCCCACAGTCACACTCCCTTCCCAGAGACTATTATCCACTGTTACTATAGGCACCATCTCTCCCTACTATACCTGCTATCCCACAGTCACACTCCCTTCCCAGAGACTATTATCCCACTGTTACTATAGGCACCATCTCTCCCTACTATACCTGCTATCCCACAGTCACACTCCCTTCCCAGAGGCTTTAATGCTCACTGCAGTTATTGCTGAAATTAAATACAACTATTGTCACCCTCATTCTAACACAAAGCAAATAATTAAACTAATTTTTTTTCTCTGCTGCATTTTCCCAATTCTATTCAGACACAATTTTAACCTTAATGTTTTTTGTTCGTTATGTTTGTGCTAGTGATTCATTAAAACAATGTCCCATTAGCAGAACGTGCCTTTGTCTTTATGTCATTGCTGGAAACATGAAACAAATGCATTGCTTATGGCAGCCTGGGCCCCAGAGAACATGAAATAACTTCATTTATGTGTCGGCCCATTAAGATGCTTTTAAACCCTGCAACATTTTCTGGATAAATATGTACTGAGTGAACAGGTTTAAGTGCTCTTTCCCTTGTTCTAAAAAATAAAAGTGGTTGGAAAAATTAGGGGAAAAATATGTTCAACCAATTTGTAGTTGTCACTAAATCACCCTGGGGATGGGCCAACTGGATTAGTGGTAGGGCCCTGGGCCAGTTGCCATATTTATTGTGTGTGGGTTTTATTCACAGTTAAAGGGGTTGTTCAGCTTTTAGTTAACTTTTAGAATGACGTAGAGAGTGATTTTCTGAGAATATTTGCAATTGGTGGTTTTTGAGTGATTAAGCTTTTTATTCAACAGCTCTCCAGTTGCTAGGGTCCAAATTACCCCAGCAACCATGCATTGATTTGAATAAGAGACTGGAATATGAATAGAAGAGGCCCAAATTGAAAGTTGGGGAATAAAAAGTAACACATGTGTAGCCTTAAAGAACATTTGTTTTTAGATGGGGTCATTTGAAAGGTGAAAAAGAGTCAAAAGAAGGATTCAAATAATTTAAAAACTATAAAAATGAAATAATAAAGGGCAATTGAAAAGTCGCTTAGAATTGGCCATTCAGTAATATACTAAAAGTGAATGAAGAATGAAAGCTACCAAGGCAGTTTAGTGCAAACTAGAACACCATTTTTATTCTTTAGAATCCTTTTCCATATCTGAGTAAACTGCTGTAGACACTCTTCTGGTTGTTAAGGAGAGCAGCTGCCATATTAGCTTGCTGTGACATCACTTTCTGCTTGAGTCTCTCCATGCTCAGCCATAGCTCTGGGCTCAGATTACATCAGAGAGGGGGAGGGAGAGAGGAGCAAACTGAGCATGCTCAAGCCCAAGCCCTGGAGGTTTCAGCTGAAAACAGGAAGTCTGATACAGAAGCCCATGAGTACACAATAGAAGGAAAGAAATGTGATGTTTCTTTTGACAGAGGACTCGGAGCAGCATTACTTTGAGGGTTTACTGGTGTATTTATATAGACCTTTCTGATAAAGCTTACTTAGTTTTAATCTTTCCTTCTCCTTTATAGGATCATTAGGGCTCATTAACAAATGAAGCTGCATTTTGCTCATAAATGGTCTCCATCACATTAATTGAAGGGCCACCACAAACCCCTGATGTATAGCCTGAGTCCATTTTGCATTTGCTGTTTAATCCTGGGATAATTGCACTTTAATTTCATATATATATAAAATAAATAAGTGAATATATCCACCCCGCCTTCTTCCTGCTACATATATATTTGTGCATAATGAGAAACAAATGTAATTAAGTATGTGTCTCACATCAGGATCACATTGGAGTTGTGGCTGGTGACAACCTTTCCTGGGAGAACATAATAACGCTCTTGGATAAAGAGGTGCGGAGCTTTTGAAAATCCAAAGGTTTCCCTTCAAGAGGCACATGAAAAACAAGTGAAACTGCCTTTGAACTGACTCTTCTCGAGAGACAATGCAGCACAGATTGTTTCTTTCATTATATAGAGAAAGTACCTTGGTGGGTCCTATTTAACTCGCAGCCTTCCGGCTTTTGTCCGCGGCTGGTTTATATGGTGGTGGTGGTGGGAGCAACTGGCGGCATCACAAGGACCCCATTGGGAGAGAAGTGTTGAGTTAATAAGAGAGAATGACATTGTTTTTTAACTAACACAGGCAATGGTTAACTAGGCCGGATACAGAGATGACAACTCAGCAGGAACAGCCCCAAAAGTTTGCTCATAACCTATACAGAATGATCCCATAAAACTATGGCAGCATAGGTATTCCCCTGTACTAAGCACAATTCAGCAGGAACAGTCCCCTAAGTTTGCTCATAGTCTGTACAGAAAGATCCCATAAAACTATGGCAGCATAGGTATTCCCTGTACTAAGCACAATTCAGTAGGAACAGCCCCCCAAGTTTGTTCATAGGCTGTACAGAGAGATACCATTAAATTATGGCAGCATAGGTATCCCCATGTACTAAGCACAATTCAGCAGGAACAGTCCCCTAGGTTTTTCATAGCCTGTACAGAGAGATCCCATAAAACTATGGCAGCATAGGTATTCCCTGTACTAAGCACAATTCAGCAGGAACAGCCTCCTAAGTTTGCTCATAGTCTGTACAGAGAGATCCCATAAAACTATGGCAGCATAGGTATTCCCTGTACTAAGCACAATTCAGCAGGAACAGTCCCTAAGTTTGCTCATAGTCTGTACAGAGAGATCCCATAAAACTATGGCAGTATAGGTATTCCCTGTACTAAGCACAATTCAGCAGGAACAGTCCCTAAGTTTGCTCATAGTCTGTACAGAGAGATCCCATAAAACTATGGCAGCATAGGTATCCCCTGTACTAAGCACAATTCAGCAGGAACAGTCCCTAAGTTTGCTCATAGTCTGTACAGAGAGATCCAGTAAAACTATGGCAGCATAGGTATTCCCTGTACTAAGCACAATTCAGCAGGAACAGTCCCTAAGTTTGCTCATAGTCTGTACAGAGAGATCCAGTAAAACTATGGCAGCATAGGTATTCCCTGTACTAAGCACAATTCAGCAGGAACAGTCCCTAAGTTTGCTCATAGTCTGTACAGAGAGATCCCATAAAACTATGACAGCATAGGTATTCCCTGTACTAAGCACAATTCAGCAGGAACAGTCCCTAAGTTTGCTCATAGTCTGTACAGAGAGATCCCATAAAACTATGGCAGCATAGGTATTCCCTGTACTAAGCACAATTCAGCAGGAATATATATATAAGATCATAACGGCTCGAGGTGTTATTTTGAGTATTGCAGAGTAGGCAGGCTTAGAATATTCTCCAGTCATGCCACAAGCTGTGCCTTATTTGCTTTTGTAACTCTCTTACCTTAAATACTTAATCCTTAGGCCTTAAGGGAAATATATAATTCAGTCTGTTTTTTTTTCGTGTTCCCTTTAGGAAAAGCCTAACCACTATATCTGAAGCCTTTTGGGAAATGGTTAAATGGGGCAGCGGCCGCTGACAGACTGCAGAGAGTTCCAGGCTGGTTATGCCAGGGATGCATAAATAATAAGGGATGGAATCATTCAAAATAAGTGTAATATTTAGTTCATTAAGGCTGAAAAATCCACTTATAAGACTTTTAGAAATGATGCAGCCAATTTTTCTTATTCCAAAAGGGAATATATTTCATTCTACCTCCTCCCAGGCACTGGATTCTCACTGTATGAGCAGAAGAAAAATGACGCTTGATAAATGATCCTTATCTAAATCACTAATTATTATTTTATAGCCTGAAAGGATAAGTCAAAGTAAAGGCGTTAAATAATCAAACGATAGGGAGGGCTGTAACGCTGTCCAGGTGTCAACGGTTATCACTTTTCTTGTTGAAAGATTCTGGTCATCGCCGGGGCTGATCTGTATGAGGCAGAGCAATGATGTCAAATTGTCAATGGGTAAATGGATGTTGACATAAACAATGTCAAACTGGCGGGGGGGTCTAAGACTATCTGGGCTTCTGATTCAGGGGCCCCCCAGCCACACCTCCCCCCTCTGTGGTACCCTGTTCTCCTGCTCCCAGGGCAGGAGGTCAGGGAGAAGTGCTCAGAGTCTCGGAGTGGGTCTGGGTCAGCGGGTCCATGAGCTGAAGCCCAGTGGCCCAATCTGACTCTGGATGTAGGGGCAGGCTGTGTGTTTATAGGGGCCGGGCTGGGATGCTGGTGGTAGAATGACAGGTATTTACTAGTGATGGCCGATTTTATTTGCCAGGGGCAAATTCGCAGCATATTTGCCCGTTTCGGTGCTGGTGAATAAATGTGTGCATTTGCTGCGAAAATTTGGTGACGTCTGAAAATTTTTTATGCCAGCGCCAATTTAGACACCTGCGGATAAATGAACGCACATTGACTGTAATGGGCATCGGCATCAGCTTTGACGTTGTTTCGCAAATTTTTCGCCAGTTTCGAGAATTTCCTGCAAATTTTCTGAAGGAAAATTTGTGGCAAAGCAAAACGGTACAAATTCACCCATCACTAGTAGTTACACATTGCTGATAAATTTATAACACCAGCCCCAGCCTTGGCTGGTATTTAACTGGCTAGGCTTGTGAAATAATATCAAGGCGGCAACCCTAATTCTGCCCTTGGTCCCACCACCGCTCCAAAAGTGGTATATCCATGGGTGCAGTCTCACAGGACCTTTCCAGGCCACATCTCACCTTGGACCTCCCTGGAGCCATGGAGGCTGATCTTCCCTACGGTTCTTTTTAATCAATGTCTATAGCCAAGGTATTCCTATGCAAATGGCAGGGTCTGCTCTCGGGGTAGGCAGGGTAGGAATGTGCCTAAGCTTCAAGGGGGTGCAGCAGAGTTGTGTAGAAGCAGCAGCTGAGGTTGGGGGGTTGATGGTGGAAGCAGGTAGGGGTAGTTGGGCTGGGGAGCTGGACCAAGAAGTATTTCCTTGAACAGCTACACTACTTGCCTTGGTTTGGTAAATACAATAAACCTACATAAACCAAAGCAGTAAGTCTTGCCCTGGCACAACAGTACCCAGGTAATACTGCGAGTCACAAAACTATAGAAGCTGTAATAATCTTTAAAAAAAAAAGCTTTAAGAGCACCTTGGAATTTGCTTGGAAAGTACTTCATATATATTTCCCCGTCATTAGATTAGGTGAAAATGTATTCCACAATGGAAAAATGCGGTCCATGCTCAAAGAGCTTTCAATCTAAGAAAGTGGTGATGAATCTGTAATTGAGGTTGTGAATCACAACTATAGGACAGCGAAAAGTTTGTAGACGCTCAGCTGTTATTACGGGATAGCGTGGGGCAATTAAGAAGAGATGTTTGACAGCTGTAAAGGTTAATAATATGCATTGGCTGAAGAGGTTGGATATGAAGAGAGGAGCAGAGGACTTTTACTAACTCCAAATTATCAGGTAGATAATGATCTAGTCTCGGCTTTGTAATTAGCTTATTCTGTGCTACCTTTGCTAATAAGTGATAGATGGCTTTAACAATGCCTGGGCCCCGGATCATTACTTCCCTGATGACAGGGACTTAGCTTAGGTCTCTGGAAGGACATTGTTTTTTCTTATGAAGCCTCTAATTGCCAACCTGAAGGAAAAAGTCAGGATGGAACAGCAACGAAAGGAATGGAGTGAAAAGAGTAAGAGGAGCTGTGAGAGCAGCAAAGGGAGAATTTAGTAGATGAATCTGGGAAATTGGAGTCTCACAAGTTACAGTAATCCTAAGAGCAAGGGATGAGGATGAGGGACAAAGTGAGCTTTTAAGCAGTGGATAGGTAGAAAGGAGCGCATAATAGGGTGTCTTGATGAATTTCTTGGGTGGTATCTTCTAGCACCATTCCATACAATTTGATGTACAGACCACATTTTGTATATCCATTTCTTGGGTAGATCTTGAAATAGCTGGTGATTTTAGAGTCTTAGGTCCACCCTAGGTCTGGTCATGGGGCAACATACCCCATTGCCACATACTCTACTGTATATGCAGCCTTACATCACAAAGACCAGTATATGATGTCATAGGTATAGGTTGCAATTGCTGATGTCATAGCACAACAGCACAGTCTTCATATCCCCTATGCCATATTTCTGAATTCAGTGTTACATTTGGGCTTCTCTAGTAGGGATGTAGCGAACTGTTCGCCGGCGAACTAGTTCGCGCGAACTTCGACTGTTCGCGTCCGCCGAATGTTCGCGAACGTCGCGCGACGTTCGCCAATTGGTGTTCGCGTTCGATTCGAAGTAAAATTTCGTTCGACCATTCGACCGTTCGATCGCTAAAATCGAACGATTTCCATTCGTTCGAACGATTATAAGCATTCGATTGAATTAAAATCATTCGATCGAATAGCTTCGATCGTTCGATTCGAACGAAAATCCTTCGATCGTACGAATAAAATCCTTCGATCGTTCGATCGAACGATTTTATCGAGCGTTCGAAGTTCGCGAACTGTTCGCGAACTGTTCGCTTTTTTGCCGGTGTTCGCGAACGGTGTTCGCGAACACATTAACGCCAGTTCGCTACATCCCTATTCTCTAGCTGCAATTTAGCACATATTTTAAGATGGGGAAAAATATCCACAATTGATTCCTCAACTCTATAAGCATCTGAGCTACCCTGTGGGTCTGTTGCAGGGAACAATCAGTGGAGTGCTATGCTATAGATCTCTAGCAGTTAAGTGGTAAATAATGCGACGTGTTGCAGTCTATGGCAGGGAAAAATGAATTAAGCAATGCTCTGCTGGGTTGTATCATCCTTTGAAAGGGACGTAAGAAAATAATGCAACGCAGGTTCCTGGTGATGAGGGGCTGACGTTAAACAAAGCTCTGCAGGTTCTAAGCCATGAGGTATTTATAACTCTGCATAGTGTTGAAACACACGCAGGTTGCTCCCAGTCATCGTGTAATAAGATGTAATGCACTGCAATGGGCAGCTAGTGAGATACTCTGCAGAGAACTAGCATCAAACCCATTATAGTGCAGCTGGAGATAAAAAAAAAAGTGCATCGTAAACTCAAGATACAGATCTCTGGGTTTGTTAAATGAGTAATTAACTGTCTGTGAGTTTCCAAGGCTCAGAAGGAAGTGAAGAGCCTGTCTAGAACCCGGGAAAATACATTAACGGCCTGATTTGCAGGTCCCCGGCCCCATAAAAATGCTCAGCAGAATTGTCTCAATGGAAAGGTCAATAGAGTGCCACTTCGGAGGTCTCCACAGGCAATGCCTTTCTCCAATGTCATTCATTTACTTTGCATGATGGCGGGATAGGAGGGGGGTCTAATGTGGAGGAGTGGAAAAGGGGGGGGGGGGAATCCTAATATAAACCAATTAAAATAACAAAGCCATAATAAGAAGGTGACTTTGTCTGAGATCAACGGAGAGAAATCTCTTTGCATGAAAGGCGGGCAGGTTTCAAACGCTTGGAGAGAGAGAAACACAAGAGCCTGGATAAATGTGTTTAGGGTAAATATCCCTGCTGAACTACCAACTTGCATTGCAATTAAATAAAGTGGGGGCTAGGATACAGGGCTTTCTGGTGTATCTGGCAACTGTAGTCATATTGACCCCCGACTTATGTAAATGCCCCCATATACATAAAAACTATAAAAAAACATACTTTACTTTGTACATGTAATGTTATCTAGGCCAAATGACTTCTCTTCCCTTTTAAATGTAACTTTGACAATGGTACAGAATGGATCATTCTAAGTAACTTTTCAAGTGGACTTAGTTTTTGAATTGTTTTCTTCTTCTGACTCTTTCCATCTTCCAAATGGGGGTCATTGACCCCTTCTAAAAAAAAAAAGCTCTGTAATAGTTATCTCAGGAAAAACTCAACCCACACCCGACCCTAACCTGCTAAACCTTAACCTGCCCCCAACCCTAACACACAAAATGTCCCATTGTAGGACCCGCCCCCAACTCGCACCCGCATCTTCTCACTCTGTATGCTACTTCTGTATGTGCCTCTGGTTCCAAGACAGGAGATATTTTGGAGCAGAGAAGAGTGTACTTCCCCAGTCTGACCAACACTCAAACCTAATCCGCAATGGTTGGCCAAGTGTCAACGGAACTTGCCCAACCTGGTGGTCACTACATGTTTTGGGTCAACCCACACATCACTACTTTGTAAAGTACTTGGGTGGTACTTAGATCATTTGTTGCTAGTGTGTTTTGTGTTATATTGATGTTCTGAACCCATGATACACTTGCATTGGAAGATACAAAGATACACTGCAGATCAATGGTCCTGGAGTTGGGAGAGAAAAGTCAACCACCTGGGCACCCAATGGGTTTTGAAGAACAGATGATAGCATATCTGTAGAAATAAGTTTAACTGGACTAGATGTGTTTTTTTTTTCTTGAATATGTTTCACCAGTCATCCAACTGGCTTTCTCAATTCTGAATGACTTGTAAATAAGATCTTTCTAGAATAAATACTCTGGAATGTTACTTCAATCAGCATCAATATTTATTCCAGAATTTCTTATTTACAAGTCATTCTGAATTGAGAAAGCAAGTTGAAAGACTGGTGAAATCTCTTAAAAAAAAAAAAACAGCAAGTCCAGTTGATTTGATTTATTTTTACAGATATACCATGACCTGGATTAATGAAAAGCTTCACAAACCGATGAGAGTATCTTCAACTCTCCAGCAGAGCTCTCTTTACCACCATCTTTTTTGTTTTATTACTTGGCTGACCCACTTGTCTTAGGCACCTAAAGAAGACTACAGGGACCTCCAGAGTCCCTGGCCACCAAGCATTGTGCAACTTTAGGCAAAGTTTTTGCTTAATTTTGGCATGGGTCAACTTCTGTTGATGCTAGTGCAACCTACTGTCTTGCTACTACCATTACACCTTGATAGCTTTTGTCACAGGACCCTATGAGGGACTTAAAGGTCTACTACCACAATAGGGCACAACCTGGATGTACCTACACTTCTATATCAGGGAAACCAGGGAGACATAGGGGCAAATTCACTATGCGCCGAATCGTCAATTCGCTAGCGTTGGGCATTTTCGTTACTTCGCAAATTCACTAACGAACGCTGGCGTAAATTAGCTAGTGTTACTTTGCCCTTACGCCTGGCGAATTTGCGCAACGGACGTAAATTCACTAATGCGGGCAGTGTTCTGAAGGCTACCTTTTACGCTAGACTTCCTTCGCCACCTCAGACCAATCGAAGCGCAATAGAGTAGATAGGGATAGCTTCAAAAAAAGTTCAAATTTTTCCCCAAAAAACGCTGCCGTATTTTCTATATTATGGTGATAGGCTGAAAAAGATCGAAAAAAGTTTTGGGGCTCCCCTCCTTCCCCCCTACATTTCCTAACTCATGGCAACTTAACTATACAGTGGGCACATGTGTAGGGCAAAATAAAAATTTTATTTGATGTTTTGAAGGTTTCCCAGCATTTGTAGTGATTCTACATATACCTCCATTGAAATTTGAATTTGGCGCCGTATGCAAATTAACCATCGCTAACGTAACTTCGATTCGCTTAGCGAATCAACGCTAGCGCAACTTCGCAACCTTACGCTACCCCTGAGCGCAACTTCGGATTTTAGTGAATTTGCGGAGCTTTGGCGAAAATACGCCTGGCGAAGTACGGCGAAGTTATGCCTGGCGCAACTACGAATCTTAGTGAATGTCCCACATAGTATCTGGTTCAGTTAGAATTAAGAAAAAGGACATTTGAGTTAGTTGGCAAATCCATTATGCACATTGACAAGATATACAGTTATAGTGAGTATAACTTGGCACTAGGGTGTCTGATAAACACAGTGTTTGTACAGAGCAGAACTGAGATGCTGTGACAGAACATTAAATGGAGGATGTTACTGGAACAGTCACAGAGACAGCTACTGTATCTCCATAGGGAAATCCAGGGAATTGGCAAATGATAACATCCACAGAGCTGAAAAGGCGGATATTTTCAAGAGCATTTAAATGGGCAGTATAAGCCTAAATATAAAGGAAATGCATTCTGGCTATTTAAATATTTTTGATCTTTTTGTATTCATTGTTTTGTTATTACTTTACCATTTTCTAGGGATGCACCGAATCCACTATTTTGGATTCGGCCGAACCCCCGAATCTGATGTGAAAGATTCGGCCGAATACCGAACCGAATCCGAACCCTAATTTGCATATGCAAATTAGGGGTGGGAAGGGGAAAAACATTTTACTTCCTTGTTTTGTGACAAAAAGTCACGTGATTTACCTCCCTACCCCTAATTTGCATATGCAAATTAGGATTCGGATTCGGTTCGGCTGGGCAGAAGGATTTGGCCGAATCCTGCTGGAAAAGGCCGAATCCTGGCCGAATCCCGAACCGAATTCGGTGCATCCCTACCATTTTCACTCTCTCTACACTTTTAATGGAGAAGAGATCTGCATAAACCCCCTTGCCCCAGTTTCAGCCTTAGTCAGAATATATATAATAAGGTACTTATTATATAGATGACCCTTTAGAGGCTGATATAAGCTGCCATAGCCCCAGCCCCAATTGTGTTGACAGCTAATTGGCTCATGTATGGTGGCCTGCCCAATGGATACCTGGTGACACAGTGGGCAGCTAGCTATTGGGCTGGTTTAAAAATCTCATTGGGAAGTAGCACATTGGTGATGAGGTCCTCATCCAACATGTATCTGTATGTATCTATAAAGTTCTGACCATTGGCTCCTTTACCAAAAGTTGGATAATTCTGAAGTGACCTTGCTTGTTGATGTCTATTTCAGCCTTATCAAATGAGAAGATCTCAATGAGTATGGCCAACTTTTGGATTATTGGAACATTTAAGTGGAAGTTGTCCAAATAGTTCACTTTGTGAACTATTAGTATGATACAAACAATGCTTATGTATCTAATTCTGCCCAGCTCTCTATTATGAAAATTTGATTACTGTCTGGTTGCTAGGCTTGCTGACACCCTAGTTACAGGCACTTACCCGAACGTCAGCATAAACGATGGATAGGGCTGAGTAGAAAGATAATTTCATAACAGTAACAATATACTTTAAGTTCATAATCAATTCCCTGGCTGTTTATATAAATCAACGCTCCAAGCAATCAGACATCTTCATTTTCACTTTGGAAAGAGTCAAAACAGCAAATCATTAAAGAAACAGTATACTGGAAGAATTTACCTCCCCTATTCTGTCTGCCAGACCCATTTGCCCAAACTGTGCTTTCATTATGCCTACAGCTACATGGCTCAAGCTCTTTTATGAATATATATCTAATTTTGAGTGATATTGAAAAAGTAGACCTACAGATCTAATGAACTATGCTGAAGAGATGAGTAGGCTGCTGACATCTCAGAATGTCTGGAAGTGATTGATCATGTGTCACGTTTGTGCTTATCTAGACAATACACCCTTTTTGGCAGGTTTACTCATGCACATCAAACTTCTGTACTATTAGCTAACGTTCTGACTCCGTACAACCCACCATAGTGTATTATCTCATTTTGGTCAACAGCAGGACATCATAGCTATGTCTGCTGTTTAAAGGAGAATTCAATCCTGATGTTAAAAAACCCCTACCCCCCCACCCTACATAGACCCCCCTCACTCCTCCCTCAAGCCTAAGTGTTTCCCCGGGCAAATGCCCCTAGCGTTTTGCTTACCCCTCGGTGCAGATTCACGGGCACCATTTTCAGCTGCTTCGGTAATCTTTGGAATGTGACCAGCGCTTTGGCAATTTTCATGAATTTTGGCGCATCTGCATTTGTTGCGAAACAGAAAATTGCTCCAACTGCGCATGCGCCGCTACGCCGGTCTCATTCCGAAGATTCCCGAAGAGAAGAAGATGGCGCCCATGAACTCCGATGCCTGCGGGGTAAGTAAAACGTTAGGGGTATTTGCCCAAAATAACACTATGGCTGGGGGGAGGAGGGAGCTCCGAGCGGGTCTATGTAGGGAAGCGGGGTAGAGTTTTTTAACGTTAGAGTTGAATTCTCCTTTAAACAGCAGAAATCTTTCATTGAAACTCTCAACTAGCACCATCTTAATCCAACAGAAAACATCATTTCAAAACATAATTTATCCAACATGACAACCCGCTCTTCAGAAAATCCAACCACATCTTTCGTCCAAAATGACCACCAACTCATTTGTCATAAAACACAAATCCTATTACGCAATTCATCACCAGTCAACTGTAGTGAACACACCAAATCTCGTACAATAGAAAGGCACCCTGCCAACACTAAAGACTGAAAGAAATCACCAGCGATCGCTCCGACCCACACTGGTGTTGACCAGATGCTAGAAGCACCCTAGTGCCAGCGTTCATTCTTGACTTACCAACACTAGCCAAACAGAAAGCAATCAATGATGTCTGTTGAAAGGACCACCTGTCCATTCTTTATCAAACAGAAGACCCATCACGTTACTCATCCAAAGTAACCAGGCACCAACCATCCTTAATAAAATAATCATAATTTAAAAATTGGCAAATGATTGCATGGACTGTTGACCTTTGTTCATGGGTTGACAAATGACTGCTCCATATGGCCTTGCACTTACCAAATACTTATATGCAAGGGACAGCTTAATACTAATCTCACTGCCCCGTCACTTATATGTAGCACACCCTCGAGTGCACTTTAGCTGTGTGTATTATAGTGTGTGAAAATTGCTACTGCTGCTTGTTTTGTGCCACTGACTCACTTGTACCTGGGTAACGCCCAGCAACTCCCGGTACCTTGTGTTCTTCTGTGTAGCAAAGGATCCAGGTACATAGATGTTTTCTTGCAGCACAATAACTGGTTTATTAACAGAAACAAGGTAGTAGAAATATCCACAGTCGTTTTAGGTCAGATGAAGGAATCGCAATCCAAATACAACATAAATAGTGTATAATTACCGCACTCCTGGACAATTCCTTCCTGAGATTAAAGTGCTGTTTATAGGGATCCTCAGTCTGGGCTCTTGTATCTTGACATCCTACCTGGTCCTCAACTCATCTACTGGTATCCCTGAGCTAGTGGTTCACATACCACGGGGTCCTTACCCCACTATTTCTCCTCATTGGAGCAAAAGTTGCTCGCTACCTTCTCTGAGCCTGCATTGTGCTCCTACATAAAACTTACTATCACTTAATTAACCTTCCTAAATCTTTATCTTCTTGAATCTTGAGGTGAGGTCCCAGGAAAGACCTTGAGCACATTGGGCTACACCCCTTTATACTTTTAAATGCTGCCACCTAGTGGGCAAAGCTTAACATTTTATGGATCCAGGAAAAGGCACTAAGCTGCCTGGGTTAATTAAAGAACCAACAGGACCACTTTAGGTGGCCAAATATAAGGGAGACTGCCTGAGTATAACATACCCAAATCACTGGATCCCTACATATACTTTAAGAAGTAGTTTTCAGGGTATTTCTATAATTCCAGTGTCTGAGACTAATATCACCATAATTCTAGTATCTGCAGAACAATGTCACAGAGCTAATTCTATTCCGGTTCCTGCACAATTAGAATCATCTAGCAAAGTCATAATGTATATTTTTTCCTGGCGTGTTCTGCATTGATTTTTTTTTATTTATCTTTCAATGTAGAATGTTCAACAGCCACATTAAGGATCAAAGGTTTTCTACAATTGATGAATTTGCCCCTTGAATAACTTTTGATGTAATAGGGAGCTCCATGGATACATTAAGGTTAATGATTCATATGGCAGAAAGGACATAAATGTATAGCGCTTCACTAGTCCCTTAAGAGCAAAGTATAGAATATATTCCATGCATATCTGTTCAGCAAGGATAAAAACTGTATTTGCATTGCTGTTATCCTCCCAAAGGCGATTTAATGCAAATATCCCCTGATGACCACCAACTTGCTGCTGCCAGGTATTGATCCAGTCCTAGGCTCTTGTCTGCTCATTGCCTTGCCATTGATTCACTTTAGTGTTTCCATTATTTTGACTGACAGTTGGGTGTATTGATCCCTCAGTTCCAAATACGCGAGTTAATCTAGAACTTAACAGGGCTTCTCCAAGCCTTACATGTACTGATCCAGAATGAGACTGCCTTGAGTTATCTGGGTCAATGGGCTGATTAGATGTGGGACTTAAATATATACCTAGACCTGATTTATAGACGTAATTGTGCACCAAAAGTTTGTTTCACCCTAAACCCCACCACAACAGCTCAGGTGCAGCTCTACTAAGATCAAGCCAATTTTAGGGACACATCTGTTGGAGATAAGTGTTAATGGAATATGTACCCCAAGCACATCAAACTATTGCTGCAATGGGTTCCTTCTTTTTCCACCACTGTCTATCTTCAGATATTAGAATATATACTTGTATAGAAACAGAATACATAAGCACTTTTCAGGCAGTTAATAGTCAGGACAAGATCAATGGTTCCCAGTTTGATCTCGGGCCATGCATTAAATAGTTAACACAGCAGAAATACTGTAAAAGCCTTGTCAAATGTAATAACATCAGTTTTCATGCATTATCCATACCACATAAACCTGCTTAAAATATCATGCTATGGAATTTCTGAGCATGATCTGCTGACAGTTTGGCGCAAATTCACTAAGCGCCGAATTCGCTAGCGTTTGGCATTTTCGGTACTTCGCAAATTCACTAACGAACGCTGGCGTAAATTCGCTAGTGTTACTTCGCACCCTTACGCCAGGCGAATTTTCGCTAGCGACGTAACTACGCAAATTCACTAACTTGCGCAGTGTACTGAACGCTACCTTTTACGCTAGACTTCCTTCGCCACCTCAGACCTGGCGAAGCGCAATAGAGTAGATAGGGATTGTTTCCAAAAAAGTCAAATTTTTTTCTAAGTCCCAAAAAACGCTGGCGTGTTTTCTACATGATGGGTGATAGGCTGAAAAAGATCGAAAATATTTTTGGGGCTCCCCTCCTTCCCCCCTACATTTCCTGACTCATGGCAACTTACCTAGACAGTGGGCACATGTGTAGGGCAAAATAACATTTTTATTTGCTGATTTGAAGGTTTTCTTGGCATTTCAAGTGGTGATACGTATTCCTCCATTGAAATTTGAATTTCGCGCCGTATGCAAATGAACCATCGCTAGCAAAACTTAGCTTCGCTTGGCGAATTAACGCTAGCGCAACTTCGAAAACTTACGCTACCCCTGTGCGCAACTTCAGATTTTAGTGAATTTGCAGAGCGCTGGCGAAAATACGCCTGGCGAAGTGTGGCGAAGTGCGTCGAAGTTGCGCCTGGCGCCTTAGTAACTGGAGAATTATATATATACTGTATATATATATATATATATATATATATATATATATATATATATATATATATATATGTATAGACCTCTGCAGGAGCCAAAGTAATAGACAACATGGAATGGTGGTTGCTCTAAGTAGCTGGTGGCACCCTGGGGTGTGTATATCATTGATGAGATGCTGGGTGATACATTGGGTTGCTTCCAAATAATATCATTGTAAAGTGAACTCCCTCCCTGGAAACTCCCTGGTAACTCATAATGTGGTGGCTTATAGTTTTGTTAATTATTGCTATTTTTGGCTTTTTCCCTGAGCTCCAAATGGAACACACTGTATGAAAACCTGGTGAAAGTAGCTGTGACCAAAACTTGCTTATCTGACAGATTGAGACACTGATTGAACAGAACCTACTAATGCATTTGTTGCACAAGGGAAACCTTTCCATTTCAGAGGGTATGGTTGTACTGTAAGTGCCAGATACATCATATAACCCATGGGAAATCTTCCCTCCTACCCCTTGATCAAATCGGTGATGACTGAAATATCCAGAACACTGACAGATTGCAACAAGAAGCACCACAATTATCTCTTGGAGCCTGTTGCCACCACATTTTTTTGTTGACAATACCCTATTCTACTTTCAGTTTGGTTGTGTTCCAAATTCTTGTACATGACATCTCAAGGTGGACACGCATGCACAGATAGGATTGTCCCGACTGATATTAATTCACTATCAGTGGGCAGGTTTGGAAATGTCATCTTCTGATGCACCTTGTTGGTCAATGTTTGGTGCATCAGCAGATGGACAAGTAAAGCAAATCTCTGGCACAATAAGAATAGGATTGTGGCCATAACAAGTGTGGGTCCTTGTACACTCCCAATCATTCTGGATATAAATATCATTAATAGTGATGGGCGAATTTGTCTTGTTTTGCTTCTCTCGAAAAATTTGCGAAACCCGAATTTTGACGCCCACGTCAATTTTGACGCCTGTATCAATTCTGACACTAGCATTAAAGTCAATGGGCAGCCGAATAATGTTGATGCGCGATGGTTTTGACGCAAGTGATTTTTCCGACCAGCGTCCAACATTTTTCTAGTGAATTTTCATTGCAGTTTCGAGTTTTTTTTCGCCGCTGTCGAAAAGCAGAAATTCGCAGCATATTTGCGCCTGCCAAATTTATAGCCCATCACTAATCATTAAGTTATGGAAGGTTTTCCATTTTTACCATTAAATCGTTCTATTGTATGTTTTTTTTTTTTTTGCCGCACAACCATTGAAACCCACCCAACTACCCTAAACGAATGTGAGTGTTTCACTTATTTGCATACCAATTAGTTATTCATTGGATATAAAAGAACTGGGTAAGGAGCCTAAAGGGGTTTTTTTTTGAAGACCTTCAGCTCATATGAGCAGTCTAAGCAATAGGTTCTGTGTTGGAAATGTAGCGATACCTCTTGGGAAGGTGATTTACTGCACAATTGCAAGACTTTTATTTTGGCCTCCTAAGCTATAATGACCCGTTAGCATGTTATGGAGCTGCAGGCAAGGAAGGAAGGGGAGGATGAAGAAGACCCACCAGTTAATTATTCAATGACTTTATCACTTTAGGGATGAAAATGCTCGGCTGGTCCTAATGCTTCTATTTATTATTCATTGGGTAAGTCTCTTTGGTACTTGAGTCTGCCTTTGTAGCTCAAACACCAACTATGACTTGGTAAAAGAAGAAAAAAATTGCTTTTTTCTCTTTCTGTTGAGGATGAGCTTGTGCATAGTAACAGCAGTTGAGGTTGACAAATGACACACATCCAAATAATTTATAATTTCTAACTTTTACCATCCAGACCAAGGCAGGAGCTTATTGGCTGTGTATGAGAGGAAGATGATGGTCTACCTGACTTAAATCTGTCCATGGAGTTTAAAAAATTGTGTAGTACTGAGCCCAAAAAACTGGCCAAAAATAAATTGCCCCGATACAGGTATGGGACCTGTTATCCAGAATGCTCGGGACCTGGGGATTTCAGAATAATGGATCTTTCTGTAACTTGGATCTTCATACCTTAAATCTACTAGAAAATCATGTAAACATGAAATAAACCCAATAGGCTGGTTTTGCTTCCAATAAGGATTAATTATATCTTAGTTTGGATCAAGTACAAACTACTGTTTTATTAGTACAGAGAAAAAGGAAATCATTTTAAAAAAAATGGATTATTTGGATAAAATTGAGTCTATGGGAGATGGCCATTCTGTAATTCGGAGCTTTCTGGATAATGGGTTTCCGGATAACTGATCCCATACATGTACTGTACATCCCAGTACTGTACTGTATAGGTGATATGGGACATGAAAAGTGTGCCAAAAACAGCACAATGTAACCTTTAGATGATGCAATCCCAGCAAGAAATTAAAACTAAATTGCTTAGAACTCCCCTCCCCCCGACTCCATTTTTATTTAATCCAATATTTCAACTGGCAATGGAAAAACACTTTAAGTTGTGAAAGCATAAAAATTTGAAAATAATTTATTTGTGGATAGATTACGATTACTTTACCATTTAGGGTGAAGACACACAGAGCTACTGCAGGTATAAGACCTGTTATCCAGAATGCTTGGGACCTGGGGTTTTCCGGATAAGGGATCTTTCCATAATTTGGGTCTTAATGCCTTAAGTCTACTAGAAATTCATTTAAACATTAAATAAACCCAATAGGCTGGTTTTGCTTCCAATAAGGATTAATTATATCTTAGTTGGGATCAAGTACAAGCAAATGTTTTATTATTACAAAGAAAAAGGAAATCATTTTCAAAAATTTGGATTATTTGGATAAAATGGAGTCTATGGGAGACAGCCATTCCGTAATTTGGAGCTTTCTGCATATCGGGTTTCCGGATAAGGGATCCTATACCTGTAATAGCAGCTACTTGTCTTGTCTCAGTATAAAATAGACAATAGAGCAGCCACAACAAGTAGCTCTGTGTGTCTTCACCCTTACAGGGATGAAATCATTACATACATTATCAGTTAATATGTGGCTCTCCTGTACCCAGGGTTATGGGAAAATAGACCCAACATATTTAGACCAACTTTGCATACAATTCATGGCAAGAAAGGACATGATTTCCACATTATATGATATTATGAATAAATGGCAAATACAAGAATCACGGTACCCTTATATGACCCAATGGTAAATGGAGCTTGCTATTACAATATAGAACAATGGGAGAAAATCAATCATTTGAAATGTAGCATCATGAAGAAAGACTTATATAAAATGCTGATCAGATGGTTCCACACTCCTGCACTACTGCAAAAACTTATTTCACAGGTATCGTCATTATATTGGAGATGCCACTAAAGTCCAGCTACGCTGTTTCATATATTTTGGACTTGTCCAATAATATTACCATTGTAATTACAGAAATCACAGAAATCCTTTCTAAAATCTCTTGCCTTTGAATTCAGAAAATCACATTGACATACCTTTTGGGATTGTCACTCCAAAGAGTATGTAAAATAAGAAAGTGCCCTGGAGTAAACTCATGGAAATAGCAACTCAGAGGAAAGCCCCTGCAAGCCCCTCCATAATAATATATGGTCAATGGACTATTTAGCAGATTTCCTACACAATACTTCATTGAACTTTGGAAGACTTTGGGAGGAGCCCTCGGCTTACTTGGATGCCACCTGGACTTAAACGAGAGGTGCAAGATGAGGGTTCTGGATAGGCAGAGGGGCACGACTGTAGAGCAAAGTCTTTGGACAGAAGGTCGTAGTACAAGGCGTTAGGCAATAGAGTAGTCAGATCAGGCCGGGTCGAGGCAGGCAGAAAGTCAGTGTAAACAATTCAGGCCGGGTCTGGGCATGCAGCGTTCAAAGCGACGTCAGGCAGGCAAGGGTCAAACAGGGAGATCAATCAGAGGGATACAGCAGAAGAAGTAGTCGAAATTCAGGCAATGGATCAGGATACAGAGGTCAGAATCGTCAGGAACAGGAAGGGGTCACAACAGGTAGTGAGAATCAGGTTCAGAATCATAATAGCAAACAGCTAAAGGCACCAGGAACAATCTATAACGGGCAATGAGAAACTGTACAATGGCCCTTTAAATTTTAAAATTAAATTGCGCGATGACGTCATCATGCCAGCGCGCATGCGCCAATATAAACAGCAGAGGTGCGTCGCGCGCGCCCAAAAAGTTCGGCGCAGGAAGAAGAGGACGTGGAGGGCGTCCACGCGGAGGGGGCGGCAGGCGTTCCTGCCGTCCCCCCACTAGACCACCAGGGTAAGCCCTTACACAGTCACTGGACTAAGTGATCAGATCATTGGACAGTTTTCAGTGATGTCAATATTTTTTCTATTTGTTGACCCTGTGACTTTTAGGGGGTTATTTTTTTAGGTCGGAATGCCAAAAACTAAAAAAAAATGTACTATGAACTTCTAATTTTGAGAGGAATAAAATAAACTCGAATTTTTCAAGATTTACTAAACCCCTAGGATGGAAAAAGTCTGAATTTGAAAATCCGACTTCTCAGACCTACCAAGGTTGTATATAAATCAATGGGAGAGGTCCCTATTCTTTTTGGAACTTTGGAGGTCTGTGCTCGAATTAGCCTAAAAATCCAACTATTTCAGACTTTTTGGGTAGAAATCCAAAAAAATTTGACTTTTTGGGAAAAAGCCTGAGAAAATCAAGCAATTAGGGTTTCCCCTTGGTTTTATTCAGTATGTCCCCCAATCCAATTAAATTAAATAATAAATAAGGTCAAGTCATGGATTCCAGTTTGGTCCGACTTTTTTTATTTAACTTTTTAGACTCCTACAACTTAGGCTCCCAGAAGACCTAAAAATAAGTTATAGGATGAAAAAGATGACTTTCTGGCTTAGCTTAAGGACAAGGTATCACCTCTTCATAATACTGGTTACATTGCCTCATCTACATCTGGTCAGTTAGAGAAAGTTTAATGTTTGTTATACACCAGGCTAGAAAATAATTCACCATATCTGCTAATATTCAGACCCTCTCCGGGTCTAGGACGTGGTAAAAGAAGCTGATTGTGGTCCTCTAACAGAACTATCATCCCAATCAGCCGGTGAAAGACGTTGATCACCAGTGGGATTCTGGGTCTGTAATTTACCAACAGCAGATGAACTAAAGGTCGTACATTTTATATATTTAATAATTATTACTCTGTGTAATAATATATAACTTGTGCTTTAATCAGCAGCCCCACTTCTATCACAATAACCCCATTCGTCCTCTGAGGCTCTCTGAAAATGTTTTTTTTCTTTAACACCCTAAAAACAGTTCATACCAGGGACATACATTTCTCTGCTCATTTTTTTGGCGTTTTGCTATCAACAAAAGATTGATAACCTTGGCAGAGAGTGACAAATTATACCTTGGGATGCAGCGTTTGAGAGCGCCTAATCAGTAACTAGCTGTACTCATGGAGGAAATCACGGTTAACAGTCTCTTACAGACGAGAGAGGCCTCTCCTGCATTAGAGCTCTCCCCGGTGCCTTATTGCTCATTTATACAGCTTGTTTCTTCCTTTAAAAAATGAACATTGACCATTGTTCAAGCAGTGCTTGTCACGGTGAGATTTCCCTTTCCTTCTGCTGCTTTTATGTAACTTTCTCAGCAGTGTCTTAATGAATACATTTATCGGACTTGTTTAATGTCTTCACGGACAGGGACCCCTCATTTGAAGCTTATTTGCACGCACTGTGCTATGACTTCCCACAATACTGAGTTGTCAAAACATTAAGTATAAATCAGTGGCGGATTATGAGCACAACTTATGGGTACAATATGCAGGTACAGGGCCAAAGCCTCCAATGAGATGGCAACAGCTATAGAGCTACAAGGACCGCTAATGACAATTTAGTTCTTATCTGTTCTGTAGTGCTGCTAGTTGGTGGCATTGGGCTCTCTTCAACTTATAAGTGCTGCACAAAGGGCAAAAAGTTTTTGTTATTGTGGTGCTAAGAGTACATTAGTGCAGGTCATGCTTTCCCTCTCTACACATCTTGGGGTAGATTCACTAACGGGCAAATTTTCACCAGCTTCAGCTTCGCATACCTCGGATCACTTCGCCAGGCACAAATGTGCTACGACTGCGCTAATTCACTAATATGCAAAGTTTCATCCTGGGCACCGAATGCTGGCGACGTTTTGCTAGCGTTTCTTCGGCAGTGCGAGCATTTCATAGGGAAGACGTGCAAGCGTTCTTTTGTGCCTAGCGAAAATTCACTAGTGATCTGCAATGTGCATAGGGCGGGTAATAAAGTTGTAAGGACGTCTTTATTATAAATGTTGGTGCAAATGTTTGGTTATAGCCCTCTCCTGGCAATTTTTTTATTAAAAATGTCCAGGGAACCTTAATAAAGACAAGAGAGTTAATATAATGCCCTACACATGAGCCCACTGTAACATTAATGTTCCATATGTTATGTCTGGAGAAAACCGGTTACCCAAAAAAAGTTCAAGTTAGGACTTTTGCAGGCAATCTTGCTTAAAAAAAGGAAAAAGTCGCAAGCTGTTTTTGAACTTTGTTGCATTTTTGTCACACAGGATAAGATGTAAGTGACTGAGGAAGATCTAGCTGCTTTTAAGCACTTTGCCTGGTCTGAGGTGGTGAAGTCAAATCTGGCGAAAGAGGTAACGTTTAGTAAAATCCGCACTTTACTGAATTTGCGTAGTAACGACCTTTCGCCAGAGCGAAAAGTCGCCTGGCCATAGAGTGCGAATGAATGCTAGAAACTGTCTCTTTCGCTAGCGAATTGACGCGTGTGCCTGTTAGTGAATAGGTGATGTCCCTGTGGATCGTAACGCTGGTGCATTGTCTCTAGCGTTAGCCACTTCAACCTTTAGTAAATCTGCCCCCTTGTCTTATTTGGGCTCATAGGGATCAAAGAGGGAGGAGAACATGAGTCTTACAGCCTGGTTCTTCCCATCTCCCAAAAATAGAGGAACCTTTTTTGTACTTTCTGGGGCCTAGGGTAGCCATAGTCACACACAACAACTGAGAATGGACCCCAATAACAGAATAAAGGAGTCCTTGAAGAGTTAACCTGACTGCATGTTGAAGGCACCAATCCATAAATATTGGCTACAACTAAATTCTTAAGTCATTTTATTGGTAGAGATTTATGACAGGTAATGATACCTTTTAATGGACCCACAAGAAAGTTCTATAGCAATCAAATTATAAATGGAAAGGGATTAGTCACAGCTGGTTTCTTGGGTGTATAGAATTCTCAAAGCCTCCTTGACTTTTTTGGGGGAGTGTGGGATATAAACGAGGTCTCCAACCTTCCTGGAATTTGACGATTTTGTGCGATACTTATGTTTCTTAACAATAAGGAACACTGGAGGAATGTAATGCATTTTCTAGATTTCCTTATCATAAACAGCCTACACTAGCCAATGAAAACGCCCACATGTATTTGATTAAACCTCAGTGGAAAAGGAACTCAAGCAGGACAGCTGCACTCCGTATTCCAGATAACATTTTTTTAAAACATGTATAGTGGAATGTTAATAAAGCATTTGAAATAACTGTACTTTATATACAGAGATGTATGGGGTTCACAGTCAATGTTCTCCATATGTTAAAGGGATCCTGTCATCGGAAAATAGTTAATAGTGCTACACCAGCAGAATTCTGAACTGATATCCATTTCTCAAAAGAGCAAACAGATTTTTTTATATTCAATTTTGAAATCTGACATGGGGCTAGACATATTGTCAATTTCCCAGCTGCCCCTGGTCATGTGACTTGTGCCTGCACTTTAGGAGAGAAATGCTTTCTGGCAGGCTGCTGTTTTTCCTTCTCAATGTAACTGAATGTGTCTCAGTGAGACATAAGCATTACAGGTCCAGATTTAACCTAGACTGAGATCACAAGGCACAAGATTAAGCACGGAGTTAGCCTTTTGATGGGTGCAGTTACTCTGGAATCCTGGGAAACAATGTTGCTTTGTGGGAGAACTATGACAATTTAATATACTTTAATCGTAGTTTGGTGCTCTCAACCCTTGTTAATAATACCTGAGTAGGTCTCAGGTGCTAATACTGGAAGAGCCTCAGCTGCTTTGGGTCAATTAGTACATACAGATGAAATCCAGTAGCACACTGTGGTTTATGAAGAAATTTTATGTTATTTATTTAGCCCATATACATACTGTACAAAACAAAGGTGACATTTTGGACCCTCCTGGACCCTTTCTCAAGCCTTTACTGAGCTTTTTTAGTTACTGAATCCTTATTTCCTGTCATGTGTTGTCCTGAAAGCTCTGGTTTCAGAAATTGGTCACAATTGGTCATGTGTAATGGGGAGGCAGCAATGTTAGAAGTGTTGGTCAAAGTCAAACTTCAGATCAGTAAGGTTGGACTGACCCAATGGTATACCAGGACAGACGCCTTCGGTCCATCCGTTATGATTGGGGAGGGCATACAACAAGGGCTCATGGTGGCATCATTGGTGGTGGTTGGGCAGGTGGAAGCAATGGTGGCAGAAATTAAGGCAGCAGGTGGTGGGTTCATTGCAGGTGGTGCCAAAGGGGCCCTTGAGGTCAGGTCCTCCATTGTGCCCAATGGTCCCTCGTCTCATACTGCAGATCAATGTCTTAGGCTGAATGTTGCAGAATTTCTCTACACAATGTGATGGAACTATGTAAATAACAATAATAATCATGATCTGAAGGATTCTGAAGAACGCCAGAATTCACAGCGGGTTTAATTGCCAAGGATTAGTTCTATTCCCTCATTACTAATTTCTGCTGTTCATTTTCACCAGGCATTGCTTTACTATGGCTCCATTTTTTAAAGTCTAATTTCAATCAATAAACCCTAGTTAGAGCAGATTGTAGAACATATCTTTATCTAGTTAATAACAGGCCCTCTGTTGTTAGAAGCCATTGCGGAATTCACTGACCTTTCTCTAAAGGGCAAGCTACTCTAATAGGACTTCTAATGTCCTCATATATTCAAATATTTGGTACAGTAAATGAATTCTTATAACACACATATTATTAGGTCATGTGAGCACTGTTTATATGGTGTATGTGTATGATATGACATGTCATGTAATATTTGCTTCTCAATGTCTATTTTCATATCTAAAAAATATTATATTGGTTTTTGTGGACCAGCCCTTTGTAGATTAAAATCCAATATATATTCACACGAAGACAAGGTATTAATCAATATTTTATTCTCTTCTGATGAAATCATTAAGAGTCAAAAGGACTATTATATTTCCAGTTCTGACTTCAACAAGGTCTTTCTTTGCCTTTCTTATCTCCCTCTTATTATAGTGTGATAATCCCCTTTCAAGTAGTCTGAAGTGGGTGGGATGTAGACATGAAAAGGGTCGTAGCCTTATGTCGTTGGGTGTATAGTCATTTGAGAGTGGCTGAACACGAACAAAGAAGGATTATAGGGGTTATTATTAAATAAAAGACTCTGTGATAGTTACAATGGCAACCAAATGCCAGGAAATACTTTATATATGGAACAAGGTTTAAAACACACATGATTATTCTGTCTTTCTTAAACATTACCTTCTGTGTCTATCTGAACAAAAATGTACAGAGAACAGCAACAAAATGAATAATGCAAATACAATAAAACAATTATTAAGCGGGGAGTGAGGCTGGAAAGATGGGAAAACAAGGCATTTGCAAGGTAAGATTGTACTGCTTATCATATATACAGTATATACTATATATATATATATATATATATATATATATATATATATATATATATATATATATATATATATATATATATATATATCAATAAGCTCAGTATGCAAAATGCAACTTTGGATACAATTTTCCATGTTTTATACCCACAATCAGGGCCGGATTTACATAGTGGCCACCCATAGGCCCGTTGCTGCCCTATCCCCTCCCTTTTATTTGTGTAAATTTTAATAATTAGGACCAGAGCAATGGGGAAATTTAAAGAACTATTGTATCTCCTGCTCATCCCCAATGTTACTGGGTGTTGTTCAGCAGCATGCCACCCCTCAAATCCTGCCTCCCTAGGCACGGGCCTTGGTTGCCTTTCCACAAATCTGGGCCTGCCCACAATGCAGTGATTTTTCTCACAATTCTCTGTAATTGGGATCGCAAGGGAGATTAACCGGAAGCGAAGTCAAAAACGAGATGCCAGTGCCTTTTCGTGAATTTTTTGCTGTTTTGCGAATTTCCCAATTTCGCTAAAAACAAACGCCGGGGTCCAAAAAAAACGGCCGCTGCATCAAAAACGAACGCCAATGTCAAAAATGAGACGCCGGTGCCTTTTCGCTAATTTTTCGCCGTTTCACAAATTTCGTGGGAAATTCACAAATTTTTCAGTGAATCGAAAAACCCCAAATTTGCCCATCACTAATGTGGGTGTTGTTCAGCAGCATGCCACCCCCTCAAATCCTGCCGCCCTAGGCACGGGCCTTGGTTGCCTTTCCACAAATCTGGGCCTGCCCACAATCCAGTGATTTTTCTCATAATTCTCTGTAATTGGGATCGCAAGGGAGAGTGCAATTATGAGTGATGAGTCAAAACACACAATTGTGTTTTTTTTTACACAAATTTGGGAATGATGCAGTACAGATACAGGAGACATAGGAATGTTCAGGGTCACATGCCAGGTCAAACACACCAAAATCGCGGTACACAACAGGATACTAGTGATGGGTGAATTTATTCGGCAAATTCGCGAAAAGCCCCCGAAAATTCGCCTGCAAATTAGAAAAAAAATTTTGCCGTCCAAAAAAGGGCGTCGGCGTCAAAAACGGGCGCCGGCATCAAAAACGAGACGCCAACGCCGTTTCGCAGATTTTTGTCATTTTGTGCAATTCGCGAATTTTTCGGCAAAGTGAAACGGCGCAGATTCGCCCATCACTACAGGATACAAGAGAGTAGTCCAAAACCAGGCTACAATCAGGACAGGCAGCAAACTAGATGTAATCAGGAACAGGCAGGGTCAGTATCAGAACAAGAACACATAGAAAACGCACCCAGGAACTGGAAAGTAGACCTAACACCTGCGCCTGTGGTTATTTCTTTTAGAATTGGCACGCAGAAGAAGGATGCAGTAGGCACCCCCACTATACCACCAGGGTAAGTCATTACATGATTGTGTTATTTTCTGTCTTGAGCGTCAATATTTTTTCATTATTCTGTCGATCTGCCGTGTGTATTGATGCAGCCCACAGTGGGAACCATGGAATTTCCACCAGAGTGAGTTCCCCATGCGAATAAATTCGCAAACCGCTGGACGCCGGTGCCTTTTAGTGAATTTTTTCACAAATTTCGCAATTTCACCAAAAACAAACGCCGGTGTCCAAAAAAACGGACGCCAATGTCAAAAACGAGCCTTTTCGCAAATTTTTCGCAGTTTCACAAACTTTGTGGGAAATTTGTGAATTTTTCCGCGAATCGAACCCCAAATTTACCCATCACTAGTGTTAATAGGTGCTGTAGGTGCATCTATTTTATGATACTGCAATTATGTTTAGTGATGGGTGAATTTTTTTGCTTGCCATGGATATGCGGCTAAATTCTGCATTTCCCCACCTGCTCATTTTTTCAAAAAACTGTGCCAAAAACTAACTGCAGAAAAATTTGTCACAACAAAAAAATTGCAGTAAAAAAAAACGCCCATAAGAAAATAAAAATAAAACGCCCAAGGACTAATGCATTTGGAGAAAAAAAGGTGCCATATGAAAAAACTCCCATTGACTTTAATGTATTTGGAGGAAAAAAAGGCGCCATAAGAAAAAATGTCCATTGACTTTAATACATTTAGGGGCAGATGTATCAAGGGTCGAATATCGAGGGTTAATTAACCCTCGATATTTGACTAGGAATTGAAATCCTTCGACTTCGAATATCGAAGTCGAAGGATTTAGCGCAGAAAATTCGATCGAAGGATTATTCCTTAAATCCTTTGAATCGAACGATTCGAAGGATTTTAATCCAATGATCGAAGGAATATCCTTCGATCAAAAAAACTTAGGCAAGCCTATGGGGACCTTCCCCATAGGCTAACATTGACTTCAGTAGCTTTTATCTGCCGAAGTAGGGGGTCAAAGTTTTTTTTAAAGAGACAGTACTTGACTATCGAATGGTCGAATAGTCGAAGATTTTTAGTTGGAATCCTTCGATTCGAAGTCGTAGTCGAAGGTCGAAGTAGCCCATTCGATGGTCGAAGTAGCCCAAAAAACACTTCGAAATTCGAAGTTTTTTTACTTCGAATCCTTCACTCGAATTTAGCGAATCGGCCCCTTGGAGTGAGAAAAATGGTCGTGTGCGTAAAAAATTATATTTTTGCAAATTTTTGGGTGAAGCAAAACAGCACCGATTCGCTTATTGCTAATTATGTTCAAAGTGTGGCGGTCACACGAATTTCAGAAGATACACATGACTTCTGATAACAGATTTGATTTATTCTTTCAAAAAGAAAGTAAAATATTCACCTACTGTAGAAACTTTAGTCCCAATACCGTTATTTCAGTGCTTTAGATTCTATGGTTCCAGGTTTCTCTTTGATCTGTTAATGTGGTTGTTGTCCTTTATATAAAGACTTGTGTTCTGTTTCCTTGAATCAAATGAGGAATTACTTGGGGAACTGGTGCTGCTCCTCAGATTGAAGTCAATTAATGGAATCAGAAGGGGATCGGATGGTTGAAGAGCAAGAGCTGATTTGTCTGATTTGAAAGGAAAGTCAAGACAAAAGGAATAATAAGGTCAGGATAAAAGAGAGTAGGCTGAAATGATATAAGAAAAAATTACTATATATTAATATTACAGCAGAAAACAAAGACACCCGCACTCACAGACGGATTTCAGCGACATTTGAAGCTGAACTTTATGTTCCCGAGATTCTCCCAACCAAAATGTAGCAAGATCATTGTAGTGAAAGTCCTGACAAAGTGAATGAGGTTAATGTGTTGGTGTTACAGCTCGGCAGTAGGCAGTTTAAAGCCGTGAATAAAAAGGGACAAGTAGGAAATGTGGAGTTGATCAGTGTTTACGGAGTTATTGTGAATGATGTACAGTGTGTGGGTGTTACTGGGTTAAACAAGTGTGTCACCGTTATAATGACAGTCAGATAAAAGGGAATTATTGTACAATAATGGCAGAAGATTGCAGGGGGAAAGAGAATTAGAACAGAGATATGTTTGGGAAGATTCTCATTCATCCAGGTCATGGTATATCTGTAGAAATAAGTCAAATCAACTGGACTTACTGTGTTTTTCTTGAAGACGTTTCACCGGTCATCCAACTGGCTTTCTCAATTTCAGAATGACTTGTAAATAAGATCTTTTTCCGGGAATACGTCCTCCGAAATGTGGCTCCAATCAGCATAATTTGTTTATCATAATCAGGATGTCATTAAGTTAGGTGTTGATTGTATTAGCAAAATTGGAGCTTTGATGTGTTATTAAACCTTCCAGGGAGAGGTGCCAGAACAGAATTTTATGTGGCAGACAATAGATGTCGCACCCCCCCTCTATTCAAACTTGGTTTTTCAGTTTCTATATATATATATGGCTTCTTTAAAGGAGAATTCAACCCCTAGGTGCAAAAATCCCACCCCCTCCCCTGCGTAGGCCCCTCTCCCTCCTCCCCCCTGGCCTACCCCCCCGGGCAAATGCCCCTAACTTGTTACTTACTCCTCCTTCTTGGTCCTATCCAGTGAAGTTCACGCCAGCCATCTTCTCCCAAGTGCTCTTCTTCCTGAATTCAGCGGCGTTTGGTGGCGCATGCGCAGTAGGAGGCTTTTTATGGTAAGGATGCACCAAAAGTCACAAAGTTTCCGCCTGCGCCACCAAACGCCACTGAATACAGGAAGAAGAGCGCTCGGGAGAAGATGGCTGCCATGAACTCTACTGGAGAGGACCTAGTAGGAGGGGTAAATAACAAGTTAGGGGCATTTGCCCAGGGGGGTAGGTAGGCCGGGGTGGAGGAGGGAGACCTACGCAGGGGAGGGGGAGGGACTTTTGCGGCTAGGGGTTGAATTCTCCTTTGACACCTATTTTGAACCAGTCGGTCTACCAGTCGGTCTAGAATCTGGACTTGACAGTTTTCAAAGGTGTGTACTTTTTCTTTTCGCTATAGGTACACAGCTGAGTCCTGACCTGAGGAGCTGAGTCTTCTGTGCTGCGCCGCATGCTGGTGTAACTGGTTTTTGGTTTCTCCCACATACAGATCTGAACATTCCTCATTGCACTACACTGCATGTACAATGTTACTCTTCAAAAAAAATGTTACTCTTCAGAAAAGAACACACGTTTGAAGACTGCTAAATCCCGATTCTAGTCCAGGAGAGCAACTGGTTCAAAAGAGGTGTTAAAGAAGTAAAAATATATGTAAAAACCAAGAGAATAGAGGCGGGGGGGTGACATCCATAGTCTGCCACAGACAATGCTATTTTTGACAACACTCCATGGAAGGTTTAATAACCCCTCAAAGCTGTAATCATGATAATATAATCAACACCTAACTTCATGACATCCTTGCGGCTTATGATAAACAGATTATGCTGATTGGGGCACATTTCAGAGGATATATATTCCCGAAAAAAGATCTTATTTACAAGTCATTCTGAATTGAGAAAGCCAGTTGGATCGCTGGTGAAACATCTTCAAGAAAAACACAGCAAGTCCAGTTGATTTGACTTATTTCTACAGATACAGTAGAATAGAGATAGAATTAAGAACCAGAAATGACAGAAGAATGGAAGAAGAAAATGCCAATCTGTTTATGACGAAAGTAATTTCATTGGCTTAGGACACAATAAATAATTATTGTATTCCATGAATTTATTTAATTTTGAAAAAAAATCATGTTGTTACAAAAATGATGCTTGCCAACAATCCGTGAATTTTGTGCCATGATACAAATTATCTTGTGTGCAAAAGGTCACTCATAAAACAATATTTTAAAGTTCAACACGACTCTTTTTAGCTGTCCACAGAACCAAATGCATCATTAAAGCTTGCTCCATCTGTTGTGTATATAATAATATTGTCAAGTCGGATTCCTAAGCACAAGAAATAGTGGGGTTACCTCGGTCTCTATCTCTGCTAGTGAAAGGTACCAAGCAGAACTGCTTGTATACTAAATCATTATTCATGAAACAAACAAATAAACCACAGGGGATTACTTAGTGAACACATCCAATCTGTGTTCTGATTGGTTTGTTTTATGACATTTGACTAGGAGGTGCCTATCCTCCAGAATGTAGTGCACCAGATCTGACATAGAGAAGAATGGGATTGTCTTTGAATGTCCTTTTGCTTTGCTAAATCATTACTCAAGTCCCCACACTCATCCATGCACCATAATTTACATATAGTGCATAGCACACGTTCTTCAGTCAAGAAGTCAGGGCTTTCTTGGAAAGTTCTTGGATTAAGCCTGACTTGAGAACCAACCTGTGGTGTTGAAATGGTGCATAGGTTTAGCATGGTCTATATATTTTGTTCAAGGCACTGAGCTGTGCTAAATAAATGGTCATTGTCAAACCTATTCACACTTCTACCATGTGACTCCAATGATATCTCACTTGCTGTGTTCCTTAATATCACTGGGTAACATAGTAATGTAGTAACATACAAAGTTAGGTTGAAAAAAAGACACACGTCCATCAAGTTCAACCTTATTTTAACCTGCCTAACTGCTAGTTGATCCAGAGGAAGCCAAAAAACCCATTTGAATCCTTTCCAATTTGCCTCAAAGGGGAGGGAAATTCCTTCCTTACTCCAAAATGGAAATTGGACTAGTTCCTGGATCAACTTGTATGATGAGCTATCTTCCATAACCTTGTATTGCCTCACTTGCTGAAAAGCCATCCAATCCTTCAACAGCGATCTAATGTACATGACCACATGGTAGATCTGAGCTGAGCTGACACCACAACTTTCCTTATAATATCTGACCAGTGGAATTTTGCCAAATCCACACCCTGTCCAGTGGTCTACAAGAGGCTTAAAAACAGAGCCCCCATCGCACAACCCTCCCAAAACAGTACTCTAAATCCTAATATAAACTTAAATTAACACCCAGCAAACTAAAGCAAAAGGTTTGACTTACATATGTAGCTGCTAAATGCCCCCAGTGGAAATAGTACCACTACCCTTAGCCAAAATGTAGTAAGTAAACTTACAGATGGAGCACTCTGCCCAACCAGCACAGCCTGTGCTTATAAATAGGGCATTCTATGGCCAACTTCTGCTTGCTATAAGTATCACACTGATTGTAATTCTCCCGTCAAATAAAACGGAAGTCTCCCGGAGCAATCCAAATGAATGCTGGTTGTCACAGAAACCCACAAATTGCGCTGTTATCATTCCCCATAACTTCTTGGCAAACCCTACTTTCCCATACGCCAGGATTCCTAATAACTCTCCATTGCTCAGAAATGCATTTTCTTTGGTGTTTGATAAGGAAAAGAAGCTGTATACAATGCTGTATGGTTTGAGGTCTTAGTGCGCATTTGCACACTAGGTTTGGGGGATTAATATATCTGCTGCAGAAGTAGGCATGTGGTCTCTTTGTAAACTTGCATTAGACATCTGAAGGGGCATAATGGAACACTAAGAGGGATTAAGGCTCTTGAGAGGAATTTACAGATTATTTAGCTGGGTTTAGCAGGGACAGGTAGCCTAAAGTGAATAAATAAACAGTTTGGATTTGTGTATCTCCAGACATTGCCAGGCTAAATAAGGAAATGTATTGTTTCTTCTTTTACTGGAAATTAGAATTGACCCATTGTATGAATAGAACTAGCAACTTTCAAGCATTCTTTCGAACTTACTAATGATTCACAGATGAAGTAAATGGCTCGCAAAGCCAACCAGTGGCTCGCAAATGTTGCTCACAACCCCCTGGATATTGGCTTAAAGCCAGCTTTTGAATTCCAGTCTTGGAGGCAAGTTTTGGTTTCATAAAAACCAGGTGTAGTGCAAAATAGAGCCTCCTGTAGGCTACCAGTCTACACAAGGACTACCAAATAGCCAATCACAGCCTTTATTTGGCATCCACAGAGACTTTCTTCATATTTGCGTTGCTCCCCAATTCTTTCGACTTTTGAATGTGGCTTATGGGTAAAAAAAAGTTTGGAGACTCCTGCTGTAGGAGATAAGTCTTATCTTTTCTTGCCCCCTTTTCCTCCATGGATTAGGATGTGAACTTTCTTTAAGAGTAAAAGTAAGCAAACTTGCTCCATAAGGGGCTGGTTATGGTTGGAGATGACAAGCAAGAACAGGGCTACCAGATCCAGTGAACTCCAGTTCCAGTAACTTTCAGCATACTTATTTCTTAGGTTTGGAGGTTTAGCAGTGGGGCAACTACACATCCACAGATCCTGCAACTACTGGTGGGCTGCTAATATGCTGCAGCTACTGAAGCTAGCTGCTGTGGGACCCCTGGAAGGTGGTGGTAGCTCTTTGGAACAGAAGCATGAAGAATGCACCAGCTCCAAGTGCTACTATGCAGAAATGCATTATTCACAAACGTCTTTTGCATGAATCATCATTTAACACGCTTATGATATATAGAAAAAGTAGCCCACTTTGTATTTGGACTTTTGTTATTGGGAACCAATTTATACACCCAGTCAGCAATGGGATTCTACTGGAGGTTCTACTAATGTCAGAGTAAAGCTAAAGAAAGGGAATATAAATATAACTGAAAATAAGTAGACTGGGCAGAGAGTCAGCAGCATGAAAAGTATGTAGGCAAATTCTAGACATGACTAATAAAGAAGGCGACTGAACTGGTTGCAACAGATGAAGTGCATATTAGTTGGATTACTGAAACACTGTGGGTTCTAAATGACTGAAAATTTAGAAATATAAATAGTTTTTTGGGGGGGGTTGTTTTGAAGAGAAGGGATCAGGCAAGAATGAACAGTGGGTGGGATGTCTTAAGAAATAGTTTATTAAAACTCAGTTTATGGGAAGTTCAGAGGAAAGAAACCAGAGATCACATGGGGTCATTGTACTTAATAACCCCGTTATAAGCAGTGGCCAAAATGCTGAAATAGGAACAAACTACATGGCACCTGATATAATATACTTATTAAAGACAAAGCTTTCTTTTATGGAAAGTCTGCCCTGGGAGTCAAGTTGTTATAACAATGGCAGGGTTTACTAAACCTGGAGTCCAATGGAAAAGTTCAACTAAAAAGTTGCTTATTAGTATGATCTGTTGGTAGTTTAAAACTATCACGAAAATGACATTTTGTAAAAGCTTAGTCATACTGAAATAAGAATCAATTAAATACTCTGCATTGCCTAGAAGATGTATTCGAGCTCACTCTATTAAACTCACCAGACCTCATGTCTCTCTACATGCAGGATTTGTGCAAAAGGCAGTTATTTTGTTAGATTTTGTTTGTACTGGAATCAGTTATTTGAATGAGCTCTAATACATCTTCTAGGCAAAAGGAGCCCCCCTATAAGATATATTGGATCTAACTGTCAATGAATATCTGACACCCAACTGCTGCATGAAGAGAGAATGAAGAGAAACAGATGCTGAGAGAGGAATAGTGAAGACAAACTTGATTATTTCAGAAACAATGCAGAATATTCAATTGATTGTATTTAGAAAGTTTCTTATTTAAGTATGCGAAAGCTTATATTTAATTGTCATTTTCACTGTAGTTCCCCTTTAAAGGAAATTTACCCCCCGGCTAAAACAAATAAATGTAAAATTGCTCTCATTGCCCTTCTGAGCACTTTTGCAATTTAAATTCATCATTTCTAGTTCCAAGATATAAGCAGTTTTTGCTCATTGAGAGTGACTTTTAGCATGCTTCTGTTTCCAAGGTTCTGAGGTTTTGATTACATTTAAACAATGGGGACATGTATGAACTCCAATACAGTGTGCAAAGGGCAATTTTGGACTAAAGTTGTGTGACCGGGCAGTAAAGAATTGCAACAGATAAATCACATGCTATAAGTTGGATTACTGAAACTATGTGGGTCATAAATGCCTCAGTCGGCAGAAATGTAAATAATTTTGTTTTTTTGAAGGGAAGGAACCTGATAAGAACAAACAGTGGGCGGGGTGACCTTGAGAAATGAATTCTAAAAGCACATCACATGGGAGGATCATAGAAAATAAACCAATGATCACATGGTGTTATTGCGCTTCATAATTATCAGCAGTGGCCAAAATACATTAAACATTAAAATGTAATTCATTTTGTTTCTAGTTTTCAAAATATTAGCAGTTACTAATATAGCGAATTTGAAACAGTGCCACCTGCTGACTTAAAGGAGAACTAAAGCGTAACTAAAGAAGTAGCTAGAAATGTTGTACAAGATGTTTTGTGCTTCTGTACCAGCCCAAGGCAACCACAGCCCTTTAGCAGTAAAGATCTGTGTCTCCAAAGATGCCCCAGTAGCTCCCCATCTTCTTTTCTGCTGATTCACTGCACATGCTCTGTGCTGCTGTCACTTACTGAGCTTAGGGACCCACTCACAATATACAGTACACATAGAATAGAAATGTCACAATATAAGGCTGATTAGTAATTAATACACATAATTACTACATGGCAGCACAGAAACCAGTGCAATTAGCATCAGAATTTAATAATCAGCAAACCTGTAGCATCAGCTTATATTACAGCCAGGGAAGCTCATTTTCTGCTGGATAATTAGTGACGAGCCCTAAGCTTAGCTTCTCAACAGCCAATCAGAGCCCACTGAGCATGTGAGTGTCACAGACACTTTCCAAGATGGTGACCCCCTGTGACAAGTTTGAAGTCCTGGATCATTGCTGCTATTGACAAGCTCAAACTTTAACCTCGTGCAATAAGTTCACTATATAAAATATGGCATTTTAGACTTATTCATTTTTAGGGTTTAGTTCTCCTTTAACACAGTCGATAGAAAAATAAGTCAACGAGAAAAGGAAAGTCTTGTGATGTTTCTCTACGTAGAACTGATCAGAGAAATATTGGATGGCATTGTGTAATACAAGGTACCAATTCTGATGCAGGTCTAGTCCTATAGCCATCTTGGGGGTAAATTTATCAAAGAGTAAAGTTCCGCCACTAGAGTGAAATTCCGCAGCTCAAGAAAGGCGTATTTATCTATGGGTGAAAGTGAAAGTTCACCCTTTGATAAATACGCCTATAAAAATCCCATAGAAATGAATGGAGAGTTGCGGAGTTTCACTCTAGTGGCGGAACTTCACTATTAACTTCACTCTTTGATAAATATACCCCAGAGAGCGAGTAGCATTTACTGGTCACCTGTTGTACATATGCCTTGAGAAATGTTTCAATGGAATATAAATTTTGTCTAAAAGTCCCTTAGTTACTGATGTGTTATTTGTTTTTATAAATTTATACTGTAGAATTTATTTGCTTATACCGGTAGTATATTGACAATGTCCAGGGTGATCTCTGTCTTATTTACTGACGATACCTGCAATGTTTTCTGGTGGACAATAATAAGTTGATTGGATGGATTCATTTAGCTTTTAACCCAAGGAAGCTAATGACTAAGCATTGGTTCAACGATCTGGCCTTTATTAATCTGGATTGCCAATAGGCAGTGATTTCATTGTATATCACGGGAGTGCAAAGAAGTCAATGCCGTTTACAGCAAGTAACTCAACTGAATTATTAACAATTTGGAATGTGTATTTCTTGATGGGTGCTGTACAAGATGTATTTAAAGGGACCCTGTCATTGGAAAACATGTTTTTTTCAAAATGAATCAGTTAATAGTGCTGCTCCAGCAGAATTCTGCACTGACATCCATTTCTCAATAGAGCAAACAGATTTTTTTATATTCAAGTTTGAAATCTGACATGGGGCTAGACATTTTGTCAATTTCCCAGCTGCCCCCAGTCATGTGATTTGTGCCTGCACTTTAGGAGAGAAATGCTTTCTGGCAGGCTGCTGTTTTTCCTTCTCAATATAACTGAATGTGTCTCAGTGGGACATGGGTTTTTACTATTGAGTGTTGTTCTTAGATCTACCAGGCAGCTGTTATCTTGTGTTAGGGACCTCATTGTTCTTTTGTTTGGCTGCTTGGGGAAAAAAGGGAGGGGTGATATCACTTTAACTTGCAGTACAGTAGTAAAGAGTGATTGAAGTTTATCAAAACACAAGTCACATGACTTGGGACAGCTGGGAAATTGACAATATGTCTAGCCCCATATCAGATTTCAAAATTGAATATAAAAAAAATCAGTTTGCTCTTTTGAGAAATGGATTTCAGTGCAGAATTCTGCTGGAGCAGCACTATTAACTGATTCATTTTGAAAAATGTTTTTTTTCCCCATGACAGTATCCCTTTAATAAGCTGCTGGATTGTGTATTACAGAGTATATTTCCCATATCATTCCTGTTTCTGGGATTGTCTTTGGTACGACTGTCTCTATCATGGTGTATAGTCACTACTCTCTCACTCTGAGAGATCTGGCTTTGGCCCCTTTCCCTGAGAGAATGGCTCCTGAGCAGAGGTGAGTCACGTAGTCTGGGGCCTTACAGCTGCCAATAAGTCAGGACAGGGTGATGTATGAGGAGTGCATTGATCGCAGCTCTTTGTGGCGTGCACTGAAAGCATTATTTTAGGCTGGTGTGTTTATTTATGGAGAAGAAGAGATGCATTAAAAGCTCAGAGGTTAAGGGGGATCTATAGCCTTCCCCCAAATTATTAACATATTCATTTCCACGTGAAGGGGCCTCTTTCATCTGTAGAGATGTGTCTTGGATTAAAGTGAGTACAAGTCTTTTGGTTGACAGTTCTGTGATTTTCCTTAATATAAAAAAGGCTGTATTTATTTGTGATGGAGCACAGGGCAAAGTTGGGCCACCAAAACCATGACATCTGGACACCTGGAGGACTGGATGTTGATCAATACTGAAAAAAAGTCTATGTGCACCATGTTTCCCAGTCTTTATTTGTCCTTGTGTCCCACCATCTTCTTCTACTGTCTCCAACTTGTCCTACTGCTCCATCCTATCTTACTTTCTCCATCTTACCTTATTGTTTTATATTGCCCAACATTCTCTATCTTGTCCTACTGTCACCAGCGTGTACTACTCCATGTTGTCCTAGTGTCCCCATCTTCTCCTACTGTATCCAACTTGTCCATCTGCTCCATCTTACCTTACTGTCTCCATCTTGCCCCACTGTCTTTAGCTTCTCCTTCTGTCACCATCTTTCTCTACTGTCCCCAACGAGTCCTACCATATTTATCTTGTCATGTGTTCTCCATCTTGTCCTACTTTTTCCTTCATACCCTACTGTCTCTATTATGTCTTACAGCCCCCATCATGGGCTACTTTCTTCATCTTATTTTAATGTCTCCATTTTGCCATACTTTCACCATTTTGCCTTACTGTTGCCACCTTGCCTTACTATATATATATATATATATATATATATATATATATATATATATATATATATATATATATATATATATATATATATATATATAGTATATATATATGTTACCTTTCAGAATCAAATTCAAATTAATGACACTGACTTTCAAAGCACTTCATAACTCTGCCCCACCCTACATCTCTGAACTCATCTCTATATACTCACCCACTCGCTTACTACGCTCCTCTACTGACCTCCTACTCAACTCTTCTCTCATTACCTCCTCACACTCTCGCATTCAAGACTTTGCAAGGGCTGCACCCCTCCTCTGGAACGCTCTCCCATGATATGTCCGACTTTCTCCCAACCTTTCTGATTTCAAAAAATCTCTGAAAACGCACTTCTTTCGAGAAGCCTCCCCTCACTCTGCTTAACTACCAAACGCAACACCACATACAGTACCACATTTCTCACACACTTAATTCAATCTTGCCCACTCCCACACCTTGTGTATTACTCCCTTCCCTTTAGACTGTATGCCTATGCATAGGGCCTTCCTCACCTTTTTGTACCTGTATTGATTGTGGTGTTTGTTACTCCATATATTCTATATATGTAATTTGTGTGATGTAGTTGTATAATCACATTTACTTTACAGTGCTACGCAATATGTTGGCGCTATATAAATACATGTTAATAATAATAATAATAATAATAATAATAATATATATATATATTTATCTATTCCACTCTGATCCTATCTACAAGTGCTGCTTTGTGGGGCCCAACTACAGTATGTTAGCCTATGGACCAGGGCAGGTCCTCCTGTTTTTTTTTTTTTTTAGTTTATGGCCTACAAGGATGGTTTTAGGGTATAGGAAGTGAGGACATTTTCCCTGTGTTCCCAGCACTGGGATAAAATAAAAGTATAAAGAGCACATTTTATTATTTAATAGTGTATTGTATTTAAGTAATGTATTTCTTATAACAATATATACACAATATACAACATTTATACAATATATAAATAAATATGCATATATATACAAACTAGTGTTGGTGCAGGCAGTAGGTTGAAAAATGTTTAAAGTTTTTAATTACAGTGCCAGGATCCCCTCTTATTAGCTTCTGCTTTGAGGCCCTGGGTTAAGCAAAAGACTTTTGGCATGTGGAAAAAACAGGCAACAGTGTTAACTATCGTCAATCAGAGTTCTAAAGTATGCAGAAATTCCAGGCACCCATTATGTGATCAATACCTCAAGTCAATGCCGACAGGGAAAAGTGGGCTTGTGACACATGGAGCATAATAAGATGTCCCCTTTGGGAGCTCTGGGGAATGGTGGGGAGGGTGGGGATTGAATGTGATTAGACTGCCCTCAGGGCTCAGAGATGGACAGGCTGATTGAAGATAAAGCTGAACAGTGTATGTTTTGTGTCTTACATATGCCATAAACAGGGACGTAATGTCTTCATCATATTTAAGAATATGAAGGGTAACAAAGTAACAGAACATAACGGAATCTATGGAATGTTTAGCTAATGAGAGATCACCCGCAGGATTACAGGAAAGGGATTCTTGCTTTCCATACCATAAAGCGTCCTTTATGTGGAAAACAAGAGGATTATAGAGTTACAGAACTTCCTGCCAGGCTTCCCCTAGGATGTGTAGGGATTCAGTCATTTGAATATGGATTATTTGGTGTTATCTTCCATTCCTGTTCTGTTAATAGTATCTAATTGCTTAGCTACTGTAGTAAAGCACAACCATACAGCAGCTGAATGGCATTGGTTGTGTGTGATTATTATACTGTAGAATGAATAAACTCAAGCCAGTGCCAAGTGCCCTTATTATTAGTTATATTTTTTCTTGAAGAAGAAGAAGAGCGAAAGTAATCCTATAATTGAGGCTCCAGCCAGAGATTTGGCATTGACAGTATGACTATTTATTTTACCTATACAACATGAACATATACAATGTCCACAATACCTGGAGCTGGCAAGTCAAAAGTGGACCTTATTGCAAAATAGATCAAGTGTGAGAAACTTGCCTGGTGGTGTAGTGGGGGGTGTAGCGGGGACTTTGGCTATATCGGAAAGTGCCGAATGTGATGTCAGCGGCTGGTGCAAAATTAAGGAATCGTCTATGGGGAATCATTGCCCAACGTAAATGTATTTTCTTAGGGGCAGATTCACTAACTTCGAGTGAAGAATTCGAATGAAAAAAACTTCGAATTTCGAAGTTTTTTTTGGGTACTTCGACCATCGAATTGGTTAAATTCATTTGAATTCGATCGAAGTCGAACGAAATCGAACTATTCGAAGTAAAAATCGTTCGACTATTCGACCATTCTATAGTCGAAGTACATACCCTTTAAAAAAAACTTCGACCCCCTACTTCGGCAGATAAAACCTACCGAAGTCAATGTTAGCCTATGGGGAAGGTCCCCATAGGCTTGCTAAGCTTTCTTTGATCAAAGGATTTTCCTTCGATCGTTTGATTAAAATCGTTCGAATCGTTCGATTCGAAGGATTTAATCGTTCGATCGAACGAAAAATCCTTCGATCGAACGAAAAATCCTTCGATCGTTCGATCGAATGTTTAGCGCTAAATCCTTCAACTTCGATATTCGAAGTCGAAGGATTTCAATTCGAGGGTCGAATTTCGAAGTATTTTTAACTTCGAAATTCGACCCTTAGTGAATCTGCCCCTTAAAGTTCCTGGGTGCGATTGTTCTGTGTATTCCTGTTGTTACTGATCCTGCCTTTCCCTGGTTCTCGTCCTGTCTGCTGCCCAGTGTCGGACAGGGACACCAGGGGCCCACCCAAAAACCTTTGACCAGGGGCCCACCAATTAATTTTAGACAAGGGACCCACTCTCAGTACTATTATTCTTCTTCTCCTCGCTTAACCTCTATTCTCCTTATCTGTTCTTTACACACTATAATCTATTATTCCATCTATTTAGCCTCTTTGTTCTTATAGAAATAGGGAATGACCATGAAACAGGCCAAATGTCTAGCAGCAAGAGGGACCACTGTCACCTGGGCCCACCGAGACTTTTCCTGGTATCCCGGTGGGTCAGTCTGACACTGCTGCTGCCTGTCCTGATTATTGCCTGTTTTGACTACTCTTTTGATTTCTGATTTTGTACTGCGATTCTGGTGTGTTTGACCTGGTCTATGTTACCGACCATTCCTACATCTCCCACATCTGTCCTTGTTTTTCATTCTACAATATCACACTTGGTTCCCTTGCTCACTCAGAACTCTCTCCCTGGTTCTCTCACAATAAGACCTGGCAGCATCTGAGTAGTGGAGGGCTTCACCCGAAGCCAAAGGCGGCTGCTACAGTCGGAAGAGTGGGACTGGATCCTTGGGGTTTGTTCTGGGTTTGGGATACCCTGCATTAAATCGAGTATTCAAAGGCCCATGAAGTTAGCCTCAGTTCCATGGAAGATAAAAACATCAAACATTGTAAACATCTATCAGTCTTAAACCAAAGTGATATCCATAGTAGAAGTTTCGATTGGGCATCTAAACAACAAACCCGTATCTGATCTTGAAGTTGAAACACACTTTTATTTGTTTTATCTCTTTGGGTAGGAAGTTGGACCACAGTTTGGAAACCATGATCTGGATTAGGAAGCTTGGGGAATGTTAAGCAGGAAGGTTGGCTGTTTTGCATAATAATGGGAAACATCACAAAAAACACTTTCCCATGAAATTGTTGTTATTCTATTATGGTGCTTTAATTTCCCTTCACCCTAACTTTTCAACTAGGAATTAAAAATACAAAGTATTTGGAAATGGTTCCATGGAGTCATTGGTATGGTATCTGTTAATCAGTTAGAGCTGCTACGTCCTGCTCTTATAATATTTTTCAATTATTACTTCATCTTAAACTGACAAATTAACATATTTTGCATTCATGCGCTTTGTTTTTTTTTCCCTTTTCTTCGTTCTCTCCACAATCTATTCTGGAGACGCCAGCTTCTGTCAAGGTTTCCAGCCAGGCTTGTCTGAATGCAGAGCCTAATACAATGCATGAGTTTTTCTTTATTCCCCCTGCTATGTGTTTGTTTTGGATGTGCTAAGAGCGCTCCCCACTGGCAGATAATGAGCTTCAGCCCTTGTGCCTTATATCTGTCATGTTACACAGGCACCATTGAAGGAGATAATCCTAACATCTGAAAAATAGGGAATAATGTAATTATAGATGGACTATTTGCTAATAGCAACCAATCGGCAGCTGGAATTTATTGTTTAATAGCAAACAGCTGATTAGTTGTTATGGCTCATTAGGCTGAAACAAAATACAGAAAAAGTCAGCCATTTTTTTGCACTTGGTATTGTGCAAATAGTTGCAGATTCCACTCCATTTAAAAGGATGGGTGATGGAGACACCTAGGGCGCAAATTCACTAAGTCCGAAGCGCCGAACGCTAGCGTTAATTCGCTAGCGTTTGGCATTTTCGTTACTGCGCAAATTCACTAACGAACGCTGGCGTAAATTCGCTAGTGTTACTTCGAAGCCTGACGCCAGGCGAATTTTCGCTAGCGACGTAACTACGCAAATTCACTAACGTGCGCAGTGTACTGATCGCTACCTTTTACGCTAGACTTCCTTCGCCACCTCAGACCTGGCGAAGCGCAATAGAGTAGATAGGGATTGTTTCCAAAAAAGTCAATTTTTTTTCTAAGTCCCAAAAAACGCTGGCGTGTTTTCTACATGATGGGTGATAGGCTGAAAAAGATCGAAAAAATTTTTGGGGCTCCCCTCCTTCCCCCCTACATTTCCTGACTCATGGCAACTTACCTAGACAGTGGGCACATGTGTAGGGCAAAATAAAATTTTTCTTTGCTGATTTGAAGGTTTTCTAGGCATTTGTAGTGCTGATACGTATTCCTCCATTGAAATTTGAATTTCGCGCCGTATGCAAATTAACCATCGCTAGCGAAACTTCGCTTCGCCTGGCGAATTAACGCTAGCGCAACTTTGCAAACTAACGCTACCCCTGTGCGCAACTTCGGATTTTAGTGAATTTGCGGAGCACTGGGGAAAATACGCCTGGCGAAGTGTGGCGAAGTGCGGCGAAGTTGCGCCTGGCGCAACTTCGCATCCTAGTGAATTTGCCCTAGGCTCTACCTGCCACCTTCTTATTCCGTACCTTGCACGTCATTCAAGGTATAGCGCAGCAGAAGACATTCGAGCATTCTCACACATGGACTGTTGGAAGTAGACATTTTATATGGAGCCATATATGAATGCTCCGTCTATTATAGCAAACGGAGGGGCTGGTTTACTAACATTGCTGCAAAATTATATCAAACCAAACCTAAATAGCTCCACTTCTTCTGTTTGCACATTGGGAACACGGACACAGAAATATCCAGATCTTTTTGAGATGGTTGAGGTAGAGACCTGGTCTACATGTGACTTTCCAGAATGTCCCATAAAGGATCAATGATGTTCACTTATGGTGATATAGGAGGTCAGATTAAGTTGTTGACCACTTTTGATGGCAAAGTAATTGTGTATAAGGGGTATCTGCCTGGAATATAGTAATATTTTATACAGGATGCATCTGATCAACTCAATGAGCTATATTTATCAAAGAGTGAAGCTAGAGATCGCCACAGTCCTCTAGAGTGAAATTCCGCCTCTCGCCATTCATTTCTATGAGATTTTTAAAAGAGTATTTATCAATTGGTGAAAGTGAAAGTTCATCCTTTGATAAATACGCCTTTCAAAATCCCATAGAAATGAATGCAAAGTGGCGGAATTTCACTCTAGAGGACTGTGGTGATCTCTGACGTCACTCTTTGATAAATATGCCCCAATGCCTTTGCATTGCTTCACTCTAACCCCTCTATGTAAGATAAGGCATTAAGGTTGCCCAGGAACATTAACCCATTGCAACCAATAAGATGTTTATATTTAAACAGGTGACTATTAATTTCTATCTGCATGGTTGCTATGGGTTACTGCCCCATGGCAAACTTAGTGCCTTTTATTGCATGACCCAATTACCAAATAAGTCTATTATAATAGCCCCTGGACTACCATTTTGGGTCCACCGCTGTGGAAGGCAGCCAATGCAGTAATGAGCTGTAATGAGTAAAGTAGCAATAAGGGAATCTGTCCCTTTTCACGTTGCCAAAAAATGTGTGAAACTGCTGGAAATTATGCTAAACACATGGGGTCTATGGGCATGTTGTCATTTATTTTACAGCAACAAAAAAGGAGGTCTACATAAGTGCTGACCCTGTTCTATCTATAGCCACACCTTCAGAAATCTTAGGGGACCAGGAAGTCAATACAATGGAGGAGCATCAAACCAAAGACACATAGGTGTCCACAAGGCTTGGAGTCAGGAAAGCTGAATTGTAATCAACGGAAAGGCCAGGATCACAAATAGTTAGACAGCCAATCCAGCTTGGACAAAAAAAAAATGGATAAATGTGCCTAAATAGGTGATTTGGAGCAAAAACAGGCACCACTATAAACTGAGCATTGGACACAAGAACCCCTCTGCAGTACATAGAACGACCCATGTCAGGGCACCGGGCACTGTGCAAAGAAATTAAGAGAATAAATATGTATGTTTTTACACTAATTCAGCCTATTTTGAACCTTTCAGAGAAACGAGGAAAAATTGTGTCCTACTGCCAACATTTCGTGCCAGTCTAATCTATTTTTTTCTTCATACGCTGAAAAAAAAAGCCTGGGCTTCTGACAGTAGACGTGTGAGAGCTATGCATCTTATACTGAGTTGGGAGCAGAGTATGATATTTTTATACCTAGATTGCTGCAGTGGGAGGTGTGCGTGTTTCAGACTAAGTGAAGCAGAATAATGGCAGTGGGTTTAATGCACAGAACTCAGAGGTGCACCGACAACAGTGTAGTCTACTGAGAGCGAGGAGCAGCTAAAGAACTGACGGCATTAGAGAGAAAATGAGAGGGATTGAAATGTGAATGTTGAGAGTTCTTTTAAAGACCGAGGCTTGGTTGACTCTATCTTATAATCTTTTCAGTTTCATTATTTTTTTATTCCTCTTTCTCTGATATCTCTTTGACCCTGCCATTTTCCTTAAGCCCCTAATCCAAATGTTCTTCTTCACTTGACCACAATAAGACCACTGACTGACTGCTCATCTCATTGTTTGTTGTACCTTTTGCTAGATTTGCTGCTGTCAAACAGAGAGATCCTTGTATAATGGACAGAGAACAGTAAAAAGCTATGAAGCTTAGCTATTGAACACTGATAAGTGTATAAAGTGGAGTAAAGGGTTGAGAATCTTTTAAGAAGAAGCAGCACCATTGATGAAGATACGTCTCTGCTTGATTCCACTTCCCAATCCACACTGCCTAAAATCCCAGTCATTTCCCATAGTCACCACCTTTCAATGAATGTACCTTTTAATACTCCATCTCTTTTTCTAATTAAACTTTCAATATCTTTGTTGGCTTTTTAGTGAGCTGAAGCCTCCAGTAGTTGATCAAAGCCCCCCCTCGTAAGTCAGACAGTTATTCCAGTGATGTTGTTGACAAGCAGTCAAAATCTTCTTATTTAATCACTGAGCTTCTCAAGGGAGTGCGCTTCAATTTTATTAATTCAGAGTGAATCTCTGATAGGAGAGAAGCATCAAAGATGACTGATAGATAGTGACTCGCACGGATCTTATGATCTTAGCTTTATTAACTGTGGGGATAATGTCAGCTACAGGTGTCATATGAGAAGCACAGCAAATGGAATCTTTTTTTTTTTTGCTATGTTGACTAAATTTGAACTTTGGTATACTGAAATGCCGGATATGAAGATACTATGGGGCAAATTCACTAAGATTCGAAGTTGCGCCAGGCGCACCTTCGCCGCACTTCACCGCACTTCGCCAGGCATATTTTCGCCAGCGCTCCGCAAATTCACTAAAATCCGAAGTTGCGCACAGGGGTAGCGTAAGTTTGCGAAGTTGCGCTAGCGTTAATTCGCCAAGCAAATCGAATTTTCGCTAGCGATGGTTCATTTGCATACGGCGCCAAATTCAAATTTCAATGGAGGAATATGTATCAGCACTACAAATGCCTAGAAAACTTTCAAATCAGCAAATAAAAATGTTATTTTGCCCTACACATGTGCCCACTGTCTAGGTAAGTTGCCATGAGTCAGGAAATGTAGGGGGGAAGGAGGGGAGCCCCAAAAATATTTTCGATCTTTTTCAGCCTATCACCCATCATGTAGAAAACACGCCAGCGTTTTTTGGGACTTAGAAAAAAAATTTACTTTTTTTAAACAATCCCTATCTACTCTATTGCGCTTCGCCAGGTCTGAGGTGGCGAAGGAAGTCTAGCGTAAAAGGTAGCGTTCAGTACACTGCGCAAGTTAGTGAATTTGCGTAGTTACGTCGCTAGCGAAAATTCGCCTGGCGTAAGGGTGCGAAGTAACACTAGCAAATGTACGCCAGCGTTCATTAGTGAATTTGCGAAGTACCAAAAATGCCAAACGCTAGCGAATTGACGCTAGCGTTCGACGCTTCGGCCGAATTTGCGCCATATAGGTTTAGACATTTCTAGGAAAGCAATGAAGACGCAGTGAACATGGACAGAGGGCACAAGGAAAGTGTTATACTAGCAGGGAATGGTCATAAAGTGATCATAATTCAATGGGTGATCAGGGGGCATTTAAGTTGTGTCAGGGCCACAAGGCCTTCTAGAGAACATAGTAAGGACCAAGTTGGAATTGGCTTCTGAAAAGAAGCAGAAAGAAGATCCAGTAACCAGAAGTTATTACCAGAACCAGATGACCAAAGGAGTCATCTCTTGGAGCATAGAGACCACAATCCAATTGTAGGTTGGTAATTTGGAAACTGAATTGAGGGGTTAATGCGGAGAATTGAGGGTCTTGCCTGCTCCCGGATCAGCCAATGTCTTCCCAAACATGCTAGTAGAAATACTCAGCTGTTATGAGTTTGACTTCTGACTGTCCAACTCAAATCAACGCAAATTCCCGATTCTTTGCTGAGAAATAGCTCCACTGGGTCAAGGACTGATGGGAACGATGTGAAATCTCGTTAAAATGTAATAGGATAACAATAATGATGACAGTTAATGTCAACCAATATTAAAGCCAATGCTGACCAATGGCCTGACCTCACCATCCGCTCATTCATTCCTGAGTAGAATACTGATGGCTCCAAATTGGGTTTTATGCAAATGACCCATGTACTCATACAAAAATGTATACCAAGTTACTTCGTTATTACAACTGCATCTTTGGTTTTTTTGCAAGAAAAGGGGAATCTGCACCACCAAGGAGAAGCCATCATTATTTTTTTTCTTCTTCATGGGTATTCTTTATTCTTCAATTTACTTATTCCATTTTGAAACAACTTGAATAAATGGGTTGAGCCTTTTAGATTTCCTGCATATTTCACACTTTATTCAACAGCTGACGTTTGTTCTTGTATATATAGGAAGTAGGGATGCACCGAATCCACTTTTTTGGATTCGGCCGAACCCCCGAATCCTTCACGAATGACTCGGCCGAATACCGAACCGAACCCTAATTTGCATATGCAAATTAGGGGTGGGAAGGGGAAAACATTTTTTACTTCCTTGTTTTCTGACAAAAAGTCACGCAATTTCCCTCCCTGCCCCTAATTTGCATATGCAAATTAGGATTCGGATTCGGTTCGGCCGGGCAGAAGGATTCGGCCGAATCCAAATCCTGCTGAAAAAGGCCGAATCCTGGCCGAAATCCCGAACCGAATCCTGGATTCGGTGCATCCCTAATAGGAAGTCTATGCCCTAGTAGATGCCTTCACCCAGGATGAGACTCTATGAAAATATTAATACTACTATAAATTAGGGATGCACCGAAACCAGGATTCGGTTCGGGATTCGGCCAGGATTCGGCCTTTTTCAGCAGGATTCGGATTCGGCCGAATCCTTCTACCCGGCCGAACCGAATCCTAATTTGCATATGCAAATTAGGAGCGGGAGGGAAATTGCGTGACTTTTTGTCAGAGAACAAGGAAGTAAAAAATGTTTTCCCCATAGAAACCAGCACATTGCAGCAAATATAAATAAATAAATACAATGAATTATTCTGGCAGCAGTCCAGTTCTCGTGTATTAGACTGGAATGGCAAATTGTGCTACAAATGACCAATTCGTATTCCTGTGCCGCGCAGCTTGTGTAATGGAATTAGATAGGAATATGTCTGAGCTCTCGTTCTGAGTACTAATAACTTTCCAAACAAATTACCTGCAATTAGCTTTTCTAAATCACACAGTGGACTCCTGATTATTATGGGGCTAAAGAAAGTTTAGCAAGATTTTCACTTCAAAATGCATATGACCAGAGGGCTCATTCACCACTGCAGCCCATTACACTTTATTGCCCCATTCATTAAAGTTACTTGCATACAAAGACACTTTCTTGTAGTTTCACATCACCTATTGATGGCTTACCCTGGACCTTCATCTACCTTTAAGCTCCACGTTGCAGGCTGTGTCAATACACACCGTGAACTTGCCCTAAAGAGTTAGGCGGAGCTGGAGACTAATTAGACATTTTCCTCCAAGCACCGGAAATTACGGCATCCTGAGACCCTCCTCCCAGAGCTGCTTTAGAAAGATATAAGGTGAAAAATGAAACTTCAATATAAGAAAAACTATAACAAATGGAAAATACAAATATAAAAAAGTCTTTATTTCTGGTTAACTACCCACAAAAAACTGAACAAAGTGTTTGAAGATGAACAACCCATTTAAGTCCCTTCCCAGAGACTATTATCCACTGTTACTATAGACACCATCTCTCCCTACTATACCTGCTATCCCACAGTCACACTCCCTTCCCAGAGACTATTATCCACTGTTACTATAGGCACCATCTCTCCCTACTATACCTGCTATCCCACAGTCACACTCCCTTCCCAGAGACTATTATCCACTGTTACTATAGGCACCATCTCTCGCTACTATACCTGCTATCCCACAGTTACACTCCCTTCCCAGAGACTATTATCCACTGTTACTATAGGCACCATCTTTCCCTACTATACCTGCTATCCCACAGTCACACTCCCTTCCCAGAGACTATTATCCACTGTTACTATAGACACCATCTCTCCCTACTATACCTGCTATCCCACAGTCACACTCCCTTCCCAGAGACTATTATCCACTGTTACTATAGGTACCATCTCTCCCTACTATACCTGCTATCCCACAGTCACACTCCCTTCCCAGAGACTATTATCCACTGTTACTATAGGCACCATCTCTCCCTACTATACCTGCTATCCCACAGCCATTTGCATTTTGTTAAAGCACTATTACTGATGCTGGGCAGTCACAAATCTGATACTTATTCTGCTATTCCCTTATTCATCGTGCCTTCCCTGGCTCTTTGCAGTGGTGGAACTACAGAGGAAGAAGACCTTGCAGCTGCAGGGGGGCCCAGGACGTAAAGGGGCCCTGTGAGGCCCTAATTCATATACAATATTGGTACTAGACATTTTGGGGACCTGAAAAATTATTTGCTGTGGAGCCCAGTAATATTTAGGTACGCCATTGGCTCTTGGCAAAGGGT